>OY992896.1:21575285-22005285 GCA_963921405.1 Cepaea hortensis
TTGTCCAGATTTAAGAAGATCATTGCTTGACAAACTGACTGATTGGTTGACTGACTATATACTGACAGGGGAATTATCTGACTGCAAGAACCTATTTAATCACACTGTGAAACTAATCATTAGTCATCCAATCTCATCCTACAAATCACTCTTGGGGACATTTCACCTCAGTGCACAAACTCCAAAGTACTGGTGAGAAAATCTATATGTATACGCTAAAATCCACACATACTAAAAATATTATGTTCTGGGTATGTTTTCATATTTTTAAAAAAATGCCAGAATGGTGGTTGTAAGGCCTGTTTAAATTTCCAGTTAACAACAACTTTTTAACAAGCAGTATACACAAGGAAAATGTATTTCTCTTCCTTGTTTGGGAGAGTACAGCATCTGATCCACTACACAGAGATCAGGAGGTTAGAGAATTGTAATTCAATTAATACCCTTGAAAAACATTGTCATTGTCCAAATTTTTACCTCCTCTTCTTCTTCTTCCTTGCTTGCACTCAAATCTTTGTATTAACATCTAACAAAGATTAGTGACAGGTTCTTGTGAAGTTTTTGGTGACTGATATATTTGTTTTATGTTCCTTGTTACAAGCTGTAAACTTAAACTAGGTAGGACCGTAGAAAGTGATTGGCTGTCTGATTAAAACCATGGACCTTCTGAGTTTGAGGCAGGCACCAAATCTCCAAGCCACTCAAATCCCGTCAAGTAAACAGACATGTGGCCAGTTAAGAGTTAATGCATGCAGAACAAATCACAGGGTATTAACTCTTTCAATCTCACACGGATTTATGGCAGACAACTGAGACAATAATCACAATAGAAAAAGCAAGAGTGCATTACTTTAAAAGATGAATACATTATATACACACCTCATATAAAAATAGAGGGCTCTTTCACATATCTTTGGGAAATTTGGGTATATTTAAAGACCTCTTTTTACATGCTTTGGAATGTATTAGATATATCATGCTAGCCCCATATTTTATAGACCAATTGGCACTAGAGGGGAGATGTGATCAATACAGCGCCGGTCATCTGTACTTCTCCAACCGAGAGAGAGAGACAGAACAAACGAATGAATGAACAAACGAACGAACAAACACACTTTATTTTCAAAGGGTTATTATTGGGCTTGCAGGCCCGTCTGACATTCTGCCTTTCTCATCTCTTTTTCTTGTACATTATTTCATTCATACATCACTTATGAAACTTATCTTAGACAAAAACAGAACAATATACATTAAAACGTATGGAAAATTTGCAATAATCAGTAATACATGACTCACTAAAACTAATTTTTGACACTGTAATTGTAATTATCTAAGGTAGGTGTAACGTACCACAGTTAGACGAATGTTTATTATACTTGTTGTCGTTTGAGATAATTACAATATTATTATATTTTTCTTTTAAAGAGGCGGCATGTAGTCTGTACTGAGATAGTATTCAAATGGGATAAGACTATGTATAGGAATTGGTGGTGTCTTTGATATCTTGTGGAAGATTGCAGTGCAGTGCGGAAAGAGAGAGAGAGAGACAGGGTGAGAGAGACAGAGAGAGAGAAAAAGAAACTGACAGACAAACGAACAGTGAGAATGATGAAGGGGTTGACAGGGAAAGAGAAGGAACTATAGGACAAACGACAACAATTTGAACCCAAAATTGCAATACTTAAATATTTCAAATAAACAATCAAAACTATCAACAACAAAAAAAAACTAACAAAAAGGTCACAGTCGTTGGATGAAAATTGCCACATTAAATTAACAATTAAAGTGTCAAATGAAAACAAAAACAATTAAATGAATAATAATCAATAACCCTGCAAGCCAGATTTCATTATTGAAAATGTTTTATTGTTTACTCTCAGAATTAACAGCAGTAAAAAATGTCTGATCACATTGTCATTTTCTACCTGTTAGTAAAGTAAGTTAACAATATTGTTACATGCTTTGAGGCATGTTGGGTATATTATATAGCGTGTGCCCCAAATGTTTGTAGACCAATCGTCACTTGACGGGTGTTGCAATCAATATGATACCAGCTGTCTTTACTTCAAGAATATAGTTTGATAACCATTTTAATTTACCTGATGACATTAAGAGAATTTATGGTGCTTTGTACTAACAAATGATTGTTTTCTAGAAGTATCAAGAGATACTTCATTACCACTACTCATGTTAACTTTTAGCATCTTCCAAGATTATATTTTAGTCTGCTAAGCTCTTTGTGAAAACTGATGATTATATTTAGTATACTTTGTTCTTCCAACTCGAAAAAATCTGGCTACATTTGATATTATTTTCAGAGATAACAAAGATGCTATAGTTTACAAAATGATTAGCAAATAAATATTATCAGTTGACAATCCACACAATGTTTACAATTTCACAGATTTATCTTTATGCAGGAGATGCTACAGTTCAGTGGTAAGCACATTTGCCTGCCACTATGGTGGTCATGTGTTTGAATTACCATCAAAAGAGATCTTTAAAACATTGACCAGAATGTTGACCCAGCCTAAAATAGGCATGAGGAAATGTTATGGCAAGTAAAGACAGATTTTGAAATATTGATGTTATCACCCATCGAGTGCTGATTGGTTTATAGTAGTAGCATCAGGGAGTAGCACCATACCCAGCATGCCTCAAGACATGGACAATCTTTACTGATGTTTATGCAATTTATTTATAGTTGATGTTATTTCCAGATGTAACAAGGATGTAACAAGTTTGTTAGTAAAATATGTATCATCAATTGATAACTCTTATGATGTTTGAAATTTCTTGCATGTCTTCTTAGACATTCAGAACACAAGTTTAGTTTCTACAATAAAACAATGTAAAGTGGTCACCTTTGCTCACAATGCTCAAGTGACAAAAATGCCAAGAGAATAATATTGAAGAGTTCCTATAAACTTAATATAATCATAGTAATAGTTTTTCTGAAGTGATTAAAATCAGTTCCTTTCATTTCTGTTTTTGAGTAGGTTAGTTTAGTGTAGTTAAATGCATGTAGTTAGACGCAAGCTTGAGCTTCTAATATTTCCAACCGCTAGTGGAGTGGTGTGGGGTGATCTTAACCATGTGCTGCAATGACAGCAAGATTAGACAGAGATAATGTAATAAGTACACAAGTTCTTAAATAACTCTGCAATTTCAGATTTACATAGAATGAGATTTGTCCCTTAATTGCTGCACACACACCAGAAGAACAGGTTGAGCAGAAAGGTGAATATATATTTAATATGTTTTGTCAATTTGTCCACAAAGACAAATTATCCATACAAAATTGTTTTGGTATCTGATTTATTTCTTAATAACACCTAAATGATTCCATAACATTGGACTTCTTGTGTCACCATTGTTAGAACAAGAGGAGAAGCAGAAGAAAAAAAGGAAAAAGAAGGTAACAACAGTTGAGTTACAAAAGGGATATAACTCTGCACGAAAGACCATGATGTCAAATGTCATATTGGTGATTTACATGTAATCCAAAAACAAAATTGTTTTTCTCTGTGTATGGTGATGAAGGAACAGGTGTTAATACCCTAAGCACTATGTAATAAATTCCTATATATATTGTATGGCTCTTGCAAGCAATAACTCTCATGAGTCCATCTTCATCATCATCAAGTACCTTGCCAAACAGTAAGCCTTGTAATTTCCAATAGAATGCATAAATTCATGTGCTGCTATTTGTCAATGCCATGATGTAAGGGAGTCAGAAATCTCCTCTTGTTGTCCTCCCCTGTCTCTTTGTTCCATTAACCTTTCCAGTTATTACAATATGCTCCAGCTTTTCCAATTTTATAATGTGGCTGTAAAATGCTAACTGCCTATTTTTTTTTAATGTTGTGATAAGCCATTTGTGTTTTAACCTCTTCAAAATATTTGAATTATTCATTTTGGCTGCCTAGGATAAACTCAGCATTCTTATGTAAAAGCCAATTTATGTGGATTAAAGGGAATTTTGCTTCTTTATTATCTGTCCTGAATTCATAGTCTATTAGTTAAAATGTATTCTATGTAGCATGCAAACATTCTGTTTCTAACCTCCAACAAAACTGATTTATAGACTAAGATGTTCTTTATATTATCAAATGCAATGTTTGCTGCTTCTATGTCTTCATCTATTTCTGTGACGTGCTTCCCATCTGATGTTATCCATGCATCTAAATATTTAAATTGCTATATTTGTCCAAGATTTGTACCATCGACTTTAATTGTACATTCAGGTATATTTGTTATAGTATCATTACTTATGCCTGCCTATTAATCAAGCTGAGGAATTTATTAACTTTTTACTCTCTACTCTCACTGTACCAATAATTTATGTAGTTCCTTCTGATTTGTTGCTATTAAGAGGTTGCACCAGTCGTATGTCAGTTATTTATTTTTTGATCACCAACTGTGATTCCTGTCATATTTTCTATGGATCTAATTATATGCACACTGCATAATGGAAACAAATCAGGGTACAATACATGACAGGTCCTTGTCTGATAACCTTCTTTATGCACTAAAATGCCACTAAACTGCCGTCAATTCTTAGCTGCCAATATGTGTTCTTTCATTATTCTCATATTTTTGCCACCTATGTTTAATTGCTCCAGTAGTTTGATTATTTCCTCATGTTTCTGACTCACGCAAATAGGCAAGTATTTGTTACACAGCATTGTAGCTACCTTTGTAGTCTCTAAGCATGAGTGACTATGACATTTAAAAAAAAACAGCACTTTTCTTTGTTTGCCTTTACTTCTCAGTATATGTCTTAGTATCCATTTTAAACTGGGTCAACCTGGGAGCCCAGGTCAATTTTCAAAATCCACCTCATGATCCCATGACCACTGGGCCAGCAGTCGAGCATCTAGCCACAAAGCCAGAATCTGGCCACTAAGCCAGCATCTGGCCACAAAGACAACATCTAGCCACTAAGCCAGCATCTGGCCACTAGACAACATCTGGCCATTACGCCAGCATCTAGCCACTAGGCCAGCATCTAGCCATTAAGTCAGCACCCAGCCACTAAGCCAGCACCCAGCCACTAAGCCAGCATCTAGCCACTAAGCCAGCATCCATCTGGCCACTAAGGCAACATTTGGCCACTAGGCCAGCATCTGGCCACTAAGTCAGCACCCAGCCACTAAGCCAGCATCTAGCCACTAAGCCAGCATCCATCTGGCCACTAAGGCAACATTTGGCCACTGAGCTAGAATCTAGCCACTAAGACAACATCTAGCCACTAAGCCAGCATCTGGCCACTAAGACAACATGTAGCCACTAAGGCAACATTTGGCCACTGAGCTAGAATCTAGCCACTAAGATAACACCTAGCCATTAAGCCAGCATCTAGCCACTAAGACAACATCTAGCCACTAAGACAACATCTAGCCACTAAGCCAGCATTTAGCCACTAAGACAACATCTAGCCACTAAGCCAGTATCAAGCCACTATGACAACTCCAGCATCTAGCCACTAAGCCAGCACCATGCCACTAAGACAACATGTAGCCACTAAGCCAGCATCTAGCCACTAGGCCAGAATCTGGCCACTAAGCCAGCATCTAGCCACTAAGCCAACATCTAGCCACTAAGCTATTGTACCTCTCATAATATTTTCACATAGCAGCTTAATTCCTGTTTTTCATGACTTTTTGTTACTGTAGTTCAAACAAATAACTAGGTATGTGTTTCATAATTCTGTAGCTACATTTATAGCCACTGGCAACAATTAAACATGACCTTTCATTTCTAGTAGCTTGATACTTCTTAATCAAGCACTGATTCATCATCACCAGGTGCCATCTTCGCATTGAAGGTAGGTTGTAATGAGTCTCCAACACCTTCTGTTCTAGGCCTTTGTGGTGTACTCACCCAGGCTTCATCCAGTTAATCACTTGATGTTGTCCGCCCACATATCAGTGTGACATACTTACATGTATAAGTACAGCAGGGGCATCTGTGACAAGCCTTGCTAGAACCATATGGCACCCCCAGAGTCACGTGGTCAATATCACGCCAGTCGCCTTCACTTCCCTAAACATTTCTAAGTACTAATTTTATGCTAGCAATAAATATGCTAGCCACTGCAGTTCCCACACGTTTACATAATCCAGGTTAACAATGGATTCACATTTAAAGTTAATCATTCATCATACATTTCTTTTATTTTCAAGTTTGCTGTAAACTTCACAGGATCACTGGCATCAATGCCATTAATTTGGCTTACTGTAAGAAAAGGCAAATTAATTCAGTTTACAAGTTTAAGTAAAATCCATTTAATTTTGACTTGCAGGTTTCTTGAAATTAATTTATCTTGTAGGTTCATTACAAACTCATTATTGTGTAAACCTAATTTAATCACTTTGCAGGTTTACTTAAACCTATTTTAATCTGGCTGGCAAGATTATTGAAATCCATTTAATTTGGCTTGCAGATTTAACAAAATAAATCTTGTTAATATGGCTTGCAGGATTACCAAAAATGAAGGTACAATCTGAATAAAACATATGCCAATTACAAAAAGAAAATAAACTGGAAAGCTTACTTAAAGAACCAATCTGGGGGAGGTAGCAAGAGGAATTTCTTGCTCTGGAGTCCTGGCACCCTCTGTATCTTATCAGCGCTATCAACAATAGTGCAAATTAACTCATTAGCCACCTGCCTAAAATACACACGCTGTGTCAGATTAATTTTATACTTTCACCCAGAAGAGTGCCTGTAATTATCTCAACTGTAGTTTGTCAAATTTTGTAGCATAATTTTTCCTTTTATATTTAAACAATTTGCACAGGTTTTTAATTATATTAAATGACTTTGCCGACTGGGAGACATGGTAGCACAGTGGCCAGCATGCTTGCCTGCTAGCTTGATGGTCATGTATTCGATTCTCTACTGTCAATCAATCAATCAATCAATCAAGTGCCGTCTCCACAATGAAGGTTGGCTGCAATGGATCTCCAACACTGTCTGTCTCTCGTCCTGACTGTACATTCTGTCAGATTGCTGTTATTCCATCTCTTGATATTATCTTACCACTTGTATTGTTGTCTACCTCTTGCTCACTTGCCTTCAACCTTACCCTCCAGCATGGTTTGTACAAGAGTGTGATGTCTTTTAACATGGCCAAAATATTTAACTTGCCTCTTTTTTAATTTCTTTCATCAACTCTCTCTTCATTCCCAGTTTTTCTAGAACCTCTGTATTTGGTTGTTTTTGTTTCCATGAAATACGACATATTCTTCTGTATATCCACATCTCCAGGGCCTCTATTCGACTTTCTAATTGCTTGTTTAATGTTCAGGATTCTGCACCATACAATGGTGTTGTATACCCATAACATTTGATAATTCTCATTTTTAATACATTGTTAATTTCTGGCTGGCCAAGTGGCTAGAATGCCGGATTACCCTTCGGGAGACCCAGGTTTGAATCCTCAGTAACGTGTGGAATTCTTTTCTGTTGGGGCAAAAAGAAAAACCCTAAACTGCACAGTTTGCGGCGACTGCACTAGCAAGCAGCCTTAATTCCTCAGGCTCAAGACCCCCCTGTCATACATCGCAAGGTACTATATTAGCAGTAAATGACAGTTTTTTTTTTACAGTATATTTCTTTTGATGTTAGGAATGAATTCATGCTGTTGAAAACACTTTTGGCCATTCCTATTCTCTTTTTAATTTCTGTTTCACTTAATTTTATTTACATTGTGGCAGGCATTTACCCCATTGTTGTAGGCATTAAAAAAAAATTGAACTGGGCTCCCAGGTCGACCCAGCTTACAATGGGTGCCAGTAGATATTCGAGACAGTAAAGGAAGCTAGCATGATGCTGACCTCATTACCCATTGAGTTATCATTGGCCTATCAAATTATGAGGCTTGCGCCATAAACCTGACATGCCTCAAGGTGTGACAAAGGATATTTTATTTTACTTTCTTCAGTACAATTATGGAATCTTGATCTCATCTTGTTCTGTAACCCCTGACATAGGTTGTCAGGGTTTCATGTTGGGGACATCATGTAATCAGAATTCTCCCCTGTTTTGTTCTCATCAATGCACAAATGTATGGAAGTACTGCATCTTGTCCATTCTTGAATGTTATTTTCTTTGCTTTCCTCCTCCCTGTTTGCCCTCAATACAAAAACCATCCTTTCTCAAAAACCAGTTTTTGAGTTGGACAAACTACTCCTCGGATGCTGAGATACATATTATTTTGTTTTATGTTTTTTAAAAATAAGTTTGTTTTCTTATTCAATGATAAAGTCTTTGTTTGAAGCATTGGCTGTGTATTTTCCCATTCATCAAGTTTCGTAGTCATATTTTGTGTTTTTATTCGAACTCCAGTATCAGCTTGGCAGCATTCAACCCCCATGTCTGATACTATTTTGGGTTGCAAATTGTAATATTTCTTCTATCATTTCACTAACATTTGTCACAGTAAATAAACCTGGCAAAATCGTGTAATGAAATGGTGTGTTTTGGATGTTAGCGACAAATTTTGTGAACTACACCAGTATGACCATTTTAGACATGCAACAGAGAAAGTGATATGTAAATCTGATATGAAGATTTGCAATACACATTAATTAATACCAAATAAAAAAGTTATATAGTTATATATATTCTTAGAGAAGCATAAATAGGAAAGCTGATGCACAATTTGGATACATATGATCTACATAATTACAAGAAGGATACATATTGAGCTGAACAATAACAAAGAAGGAGAAATATGGGACCACATAATCACAAAGAAGGATAAATATGGGACCACACAATCACAAAGAAGGATAAATATAGGACTATATATACACAAAGAAGGATAAATAAGGGGGCCTAACAATCACAAAGAAGGATAATTATGAGACTATACAGTCACAAAGAAGGATAATTATGAAACTATACAGTCACAAAGAAGGATAAATATGAGACTATATAATCACACAGATGGATAAATATTAGACAATATAATCACACAGAAGGATAAGGCACTCTTCCGATTGACGGGTCTAAATAGTTCCGCAGTGAATAAGTCAGGGGTTAAGGGTTAGGGTTAGTGTTAAACTAACACTGACCCTAACCCTTAACCCTAACTTATTCACTGCGGAACTATTTAGACCCGTCAATCGGAAGAGTGCCGAAGGATAAATATAAGACTAAATAATCACAAAAAAAAGGTTAAATGTTAGATTATATACTCACAAAGAGGAATAAATATGGGATTATAATCATACATAGAAAAGCTACCAACAGAAGAATATTTATAGCTTGCACATTTCTTTGTGAATGTGAAAGGTAAGAGAAAAGCACAACATTAATTTTGCCAAGAATAAGTTTATGGGCAGTCACAAAGGTAGGTTTATGGTGAGTGACATGTTATAAAAATACTTCATAATGAATATTTTGGACTGAATAATCTGATATATTCACATAGAAACAGAACTTTAAGACCATGCATAACCATTGCGATAAAAATGAGTTCTTTCAAAAGCATGAGTCAGGAGTTAGTTACATATCTCTATTTGGTGTGCTGAATCCCCAATCAAAATGACAAATCTCAAATTCTCCTTACAATTCTCTAGTTAGTGTGGCAAGTTTCCAACTAGTTTAACAAATCTCAAATTCATATGATTATTCTCTAATTAGTGTAATCAGTCTTTAATTAATTTAATAAATCTCCAATTCATGTCATGATTCTCTAATTAGTGTGACCAGTCTCCAAATTGTGTGACAATTCTCTGAATAGCATGACCAGTCTCCAGCTAGTTTAACAAATTATCAATTCGTATGGCAATCTTCTGATTAAAGTGACAAGCCTCCAACTAATGTGTCAAGTCTCCTGTTAGTGCGACAAATCTTCAATACTTGCAACAATTCTCTAATTAGTATGACCAGTCTCAATTAGTTTAACAAATCTCCAATTATTGTGACAATTCTCTCATTAGTGTGACGAGTCTCCAACTAGTGTGACATTATCTAATTAGAGTGACATGTCTCCAGTTAGCGTGACAATTCTATAAATAGAGTGACCACTCTCCAACTAGTGTGACAATTCTCCCATTAGAGTGACAAGTCTCTAACTAATTTAACAAGTCTCCAATTCTTGTGACTATTCTCTAATACAAAATAATGTATTCCCTGAGTGAATTTACACACAGAAACCATAAAAAATACATAAAATGCATAATTTATTGCCTGTCATATTTCAGTGCATCTCGTCAGGTGCACACTACAGAGTTATGTATCACATGAAGTGAATTAATGAATCACATTTTGACTGAAATCGTGGCTTTGAGATAACAAATGCTCCACAACTGAACAGCATCAGTGATTATATGTGTAATATATTTCAGTAAAATTATGATTCATAAGATCACTTCGCATAATAGATCTGCAGTGCGCACCTGGCATGATGATGTGAAATGTGCCAGGCTCCACACTGGGAAACCTATTGTTTATGCTTTCTTTGTTTCCTCTAATAATTCTCTAAAACATATGAGCAGTCTTCATCTAGTTAATCAAATGTCCATTTCTTGTGACAATTCTTTAAGTAATGTGACGAGTCTCTGACTAGTTTAACAAATCACCAATTCTCAGGATGCAGACATAATTCTAGTTACAAACCTATAAATATTGTGACATATCATAAATTGTTACTTTTTTTCTCAATTAGTAACAATTATCCAAGTCTTGTGACAATTCTCTAATTAGAGTGATAAGTCTCCAGTTAGTGTGACAATTCTCTAATTAGAGTGACCAGTCTCCAACTAGTGTGACAAATCTCTGAATAGTGTGAACAGTCTCAATTAGTTTAACAAATTTCCAATCCTTGTGACAATTCTTAAATCAATGTGACCAGTCTCTGACTAGTTCAACAAATCCCCAATTCTTGGGATGCAGATATAATTCTAGTCACAAACCTATAAATAGTATGACATATCTTAAATTGTTGCTTCCAAGCATGTCTAATTAGTGTGACAAACTGCTAATTAGTGTGACAGTTCTCTAATCAGTGTTATGAATATCAAAATTCAATAATGATGAACATCTTGAATTACATTCAACATGACAGATGCATTCATCTATCCTACCTTGAGTCATGGAAAAGGGTATTAACATTAAGATCTTTAGTCAAAAATTATGTATTGATGTTGAGATATTTAGTAAGAAAATTTACATCAATGTTAAGATCTTTGGTAAGAAAGTACTAGTAAGTATTAATGATAAGATCTTTTGTTATGAATAGGGTATTAATGTTAAAATCTTCATATTCAAATTCATGGTTTAAAAGTTAATGAAAATGTAAAATTATAATTATGCTACAACTTATCAAACAGCCCATTACCTCACAACGGATATCTTAATACACATCATTGCAAATTTTAAACCAACAACAACTACACAAGCTACCAATATATTGTAACATTGCCAAAGCATAAAGTATGTTATAAAGGCTAAAATGAGCTATGTAATGTATTTTCAATGCACAATATTTTGCATTCCACTTAATTTATTGTTTATGAAATTAGACTAACCGCACTTATCTTCAAATATTTAAAAATAAACTTCTGCTAATGTCTACCAAACAGCATCATTTATAATGATTATAATGAAGTATTAAAATATAATTTATAATGATTATAATGAAGTATTAACATCACTGCACTAGGGACACGTCCATAAGCACTCAGTCTCTTTCAGCAGATGTCAAAGTATGTGGATGCTGATGTCAATATTGCCAGCTAGCTAGCTATACACAGGAGTGGTCTATGGTAATTAACAGTTAATGGAGAATTCTCAAGAATGAGAACTTTACAACTGAAGATTTATGCAAGTAAAACACAGTGCATCTACCCAACCGGATGTATTTTTCAATCTTCATTAATACCAGTCATTATTTTCAAGGTAAGAAATTATTATATTAAAATCTGACAAACAATTTTATACATTTCTAAGAAACTGAGAAATCTTGACTTAGAATATGGGGAAAGTGTTTTCATAAAATCATTAGACAAATTGTATTTAATATTGTATTTGTCTTAAGTACCAAATACATCTGTGTATTCTTTAACTGAATGAGGGAAGTGGGAGTCTCATTCTCTTAGATGCAAATATGACAAACGTTTCATTGGGCAGATTTTGATCTTACTCACCACAGTTTTAAAGTGATTCATTAAAAAAGATTCTGGCTGACAAAGGGAGGTAAGCCTCCACTGAGAGTTGACACCACATCTAATCTGCACATTTTCAGTGTCACTTATATTTGTTTAGCATTAAACATATTTCAAAACAATCAGCAACAAATATATCAGAGAGTCAAACAATGGACCAAGTGACAATATGAATATCTTAGAGAGTTGGGTCAAAACAAGGATTTTTGACTGAATGAATCAACAACAATATTTAGACTGCAAACAATTAAAATACACACCAGAATAGCTAGAACATGCTGGACATGAAAAGAAATCAAACATACAACCAGCTTAGAATATTTCACTCTAATGTTAAATCAGTACTGATGTATAGATCAGAAACATGGAGAATGATCAAGACAGTTACTGATAAACTATAAACATTCATCAATTGGTGCCTGCAAAGAATAGAAGAACTAACATGGTGAGACAAAATCACAAAGGTGAAGCTTTTGGACAGTTAAGAACAATTCCAGTGAGTTATGAGGTGAGGACAAGATACTGGAGTTTGACAGAATACACATTGAGAAAACACAATATCATAACTGCACAGTCCTTTCTCTGGGAAAATGAAAAAGAGGGCGACATAAAAACACACGGAGAAGACAATGAGAGACAGAGATGAATAATCTGGGAAGGATATAGAGGAAGCTGCAGGAGGCAGCAAGGATAGGAAGACAATTAGAGACAGAGATGAATAATCTGAGAAGGATATAGAGGAAGTTGCAGGAGGCAGCAAGGATAGGAAGACAATTAGAGACAGAGATGAATAATCTGGGAAGGATATAGAGGAAGTTGCAGGAGACAGCAAGGATAGGAAGACAATTAGAGACAGAGGTGAATAATCTAGGAAGGATATAGAGGAAGTTGCAGGAGACAGCAAGGATAGGAAGACAATTAGAGACTGAGATGAATAATCTGGGAAGGATATAGAGGAAGCTGCAGGATGCAGCAAGGATAGGAAGGCAATTAGAGACAGAGATGAATAATCTGGGAAGGATATAGAGGAAGTTTCAGGAGGCAGCCAGGATAGGAAGACAATTAGAGACAGAGATGAATAATCTGGGAAGGATATAGAGGAAGTTTCAGGAGGCAGCCAGGATAGGAAGACAATTAGAGACAGAGATGAATAATCTGGGAAGGATATAGAGGAAGCTGCAGGAGGCAGCAAGGATAGGAAGACAATTAGAGACATAGATGAATAATCTGGGAAGGATATAGAGGAAGTTTCAGGAGGCAGCAAGGATAGGAAGACAATTAGAGACAGAGATTAATGATCTAGGAAGGATATAGAGGAAGCTGCAGGAGGCAGCCAGGATAGGAATACTTGGCCTGAGATGGTTGAGGACCTAAGCCCCAATATTTTTTAATGGCCTTTTAGTCCCACTATGTGCCTTTTGACCCATTGTTTGTCCATCAAGGCCTGTCTGCCAGTGTTAGTGGACAGTGATTTGGTGAATAGATTTTGCAGTTTAGATGACTGCCTCTACACCCTGGCCAGATCAAGCGCAAATAAATCATCACGTTGATCTTTCCCAAAAGGCTGAGAAGCGGTCCTAAGAACCAAGAGGAATAGGGGAATAAAAGGCAGCAGATAGTGAATAACAGAAGACAGGGCAGGAACAGTAATTACGTCGGGCCTTAACAAATGTACGACTCTGTCCAGACATGTAAAACCACAAGGATGAAACGAACACAATTACAGCCATTCAAACATGGTCAAGGAAGCAGATATACTAGCATCTCCATTTATGCAAGACGACGAACGACATACAACATAAGGGCCCTGACTATAACGAAATCGATACAGTCGACAGTTGAACGGGGCCATTCTTCTCAAGAATTGGAATTGGAAATAACAGAAAAGTGCAGTACACAAAGTGTACAATACAACGTATCTATAAATTATAAACATCCAACTGGCATAGTTTGTCACTGTATGCTCATTAATTTATTACTAAGGAGTTCAGAGCACCTTTGGGTGTATCCAGAGTGCAAGTGAACTACACTGGCAAATCTTAATGTAAAAAAAAAATGTATTAAAAAACCGAAAGTAAAATTTAGGTATAATCATTTCATCATTTGCATGTGCCCTAAATACTATATTACATTCTTGGCTTCAGAAGTCAGGAAAGGGAACCAACTCTATTAACTTGTATGCGCACGAGACATGGTGGAGAATCTAACCAGTGGAAATACCATGGGGCCAGCACATAACAGCCACACTATTGTTATAAAAACTTTTGTGTATAAAGACAATAACCACATATAGTGTCGACCTGATGACCTGCTCCACATGCTGATGTCCTTGAAAGGTGACACACTTCGGATCTGTCGGTGGCTGGCAGTGTTTGGACTGGAACCACAGTAGAGAACCGAGTAACCCCCCAGGGAATTTAACGGCATTAATGGTTGGCCTTTGCAGCTCTTCTCAAAGCATTCGAGAGCCAGATCTGAAATGTATTCCAGACATTAAAATAAGGCAAGAAAGCTGAAGTTGAAAATTACTTGCAAATGCATGGCGATAATAATAATAATAAATGATGATGATAATGATAATGATAATAATAATAATATTTTTTTGTGTGTATTTTGTTCGCATATCCTTTAACAGGACATCGCTGTCAACATCAGCATCTTTCAGCTGATTGTTGATTTCTTGGCAAGATTACGCTCAGTAGTTTGCCATTCCTTTCCGAGCGACCGGCTTATATACCCCATAAGTTGCAGACGCTGCAAGAACCACTACCGATTCTCACGCACGTCATGTTACTCATGAGAATATACAGGATTACGGAGAAAGACGTTAACTCCTGGGCCAGGGAGACAATAATATAATAATATTAATAATAATAATAATAATAATAATAATCATCATCATCATCATCATCATCATCACAAGGACTCCCGGTCCCCAACATGGAGGATACACAGTTGAGCTGTTGAGGCCTCTGGGGTGTTTATGTTTGTGGCTACGGTATGTGTGTGCATTTGGTCATGTTGCTACAGAGTTGAGTGCATGGAGCGACACTGTGAGTAGTGAGTTTCTTGTGGAGTGCTTTTATATCTGTCCGTGGTTGTTAATAGCGTGAACTGCATGTTTAGAAAAATGGCAGCCGGCAGGTCACTGAACTAACTGGGTTGCCTTATACAGTGCTGTGTGGCTGCTTTTCTAGTGAATGCCACTTCTGTCGAAGATGATCTGTATTTTTCATGGCAGACTTTTGTGCTGGCATTCTGGCAGTGGCATTACGCATAGTATACCTGTGCGGGCAGTTCGTTTGTCAAGACTCCTGTCTGTTCCATTTTTCACATAGGGCAGTGAGGAGGATTTTGTTTGATATTCACTGGCATAGGAACGGAGCATAAAGGGGCGACCCTTTGCCGTGACGTTGTAACCGCGACTAACTTACTAACTAATCATTATAATTTAAATAAAGAAGTCATAAACAATAGTCTGCATAATATGTTGCCTGGTATGTTTCATTGCATTTTGTAAGGTGAATACTGTAGAGTTGTATATCGTTTGAATTGAATAAATGAATAATATTTTCATTGAACTAGATAACAAAAGAGTGTTGAAGTGCTACATAAAACCTGTACTTTTGTATGGATATGAAGCGTGGACAATGAGGAGTCAAGCTGAAAAACATCTGATGGCTGTGGAAATGTGGTTTCTGAGGAAAATGCAAAGAATACCATGGACAGACAGAAAAACCAATGGAAAAGTCCTTCAAGAAACAAATGAAGATCGTAAACTGATTAGAGACATTAGTCAAAATTTTTTGGGCATGTTATGAGAAGAAATGACTTGGAGAACTTGGTGACAACTGGCAAGATTGAAGGGAAAAAACCAAGGGGAAAACCGAGAAGTAAATACCTGGATGGCTTGGCCACGTGGCATGGTCGAGACAGGAACACGGAGCTGATCCATGACTCTGGTGATCGAATGAGCTGGCAAAACATGACTGCCCACGCTTATCAGCATGGCACATGATGGATGGATGGAGATAACACACATAGTCACTGATATTACTTCTAATATGGCTCATTTGTCATCCCCATGGTTACCACATAGTCACTAGAACTCTTTCTATCTGCACACCATAACTCTGCAGTATGCACCTGACGAGATGCAGTAAAATATGCTCTTTAAATTCACTAAGGGAATAATTTGTTGTGAATAATAATAATAATAATAATAATAACAATAATAATAATAATAAATACTGTCGATCCAGTGGTGATTGGTTCAACCCTCACCCACCCATGGTGAATATTTAAAAATAAAATGACTTGGGCTTTCCCTGTTGACTCAACCTAAAATAGATATCAGAGAATGTCATGAGTAGTAATGGCGACCGGCATGGGACTGACACCCCCCCCCCCCCCACAGGGTGCTACTGGTCTATACAAATGTGGAGCCAGCATATGCCCAATATTCCTCAAGGCAAGGAAGGGGGGTTCTTTACTTAGTCACATGACACATGTTTGTTTAATGTGAGTACATACATATAGCTTCCTCTACAACGGAAGGTATTGCGTCTTTCAGAGCCTGGCAGTTTGTATGCAAAGCGGGATTGGCGTTGATTTCAATAAGCCAAACCTGAGGAGATAACATAAAACAAAAAGGTATGTTCACATAACAATTGGGAGTTGGCGGGGGGGGGGGGGGGAGAATTATGAATCTGGCAAGTCCTCATGAGGACTGGTCCTCATCGGGACCAGTTTTACTAATAATGAAAATGTCAGTCAGCGTTGAGCCCTATTAGACCCGATCAAACCCGAAGAGTAGAGAGGGTAAAATATAACCAGTCCCGTTTAGGACTAACTCGAAAGAGAACAAAGAAAGGAAAGAATATCAACATTCACAACAAAAAACGGACCTCAGTTTATAACCGACGCTGCAGAAGAAGGTTGAACAACGCCTAATTATTTTAAAAAATTATTATTGTTGTTGTAAATACTGAACTGATGTCCACACCCTGTGCAGAAACAACAAACACGCGTACATACCTTGCGAGGAGCTCAGGCCAGGTGCACAGAAATCCCAGAGGGGAAATAAATAAAAGTAATATAATATCTGAAAGAAAGTGGTAATAGATAAGCAAACACATGCCACACATGTCTGAAGTGTTGGTTATAACAACCTTTCTGAAGAACAGGCACCTGACTAATAAGGGGATGACGCCAAACATAAACATTTCAAAGATAGAAGGCAATGAAATAAAACACTGGGGCAACCTGCAATCATTTCTCTTCCTACCCCATATTTGCAATATTATCACAGCTTGCAAGAAGAGAGGAAACCAGTATTTCATGGGGATAGTGAAATATAAGCAAGATATATATTTTACAGAGGAATGTTTGCTAATGTTGTACCCTCATAGCTAATTCAAAACCATCTTAAGTGTCACGTGCAACATTGGCATGACAAATTGAAGAAGAGAGTAAAAAACAGCAATAGCTGGACACAACCATGGTGATCTTAAGAAAGAAGAAGAGGCGTCAGATGAACCTGGAAGAAGAGAATCCGGAGCAGGTCACTGAGATAAGGTGAGATGAGTTAAGAACCGACATTACAATACTTAGGACATTCCCACATACGCTCCATCCCAACTTCAACAACTAGCGAATGGTCCTTGTGGCATAACGCAACCAACATTATTCATTTACCAACAAGTGCCGCAAAAAGAGGAACCAACATTAAAAGAAATTGACTTCACAACCACAAATGGAGACTAGGACTTAAAACTTAACATCGAAACTGGAACTGAACAAGTGACAAATGACGTGGATTCTTAGAAAGATTACATCAGACAAAGCTCGGAACCCCATTGGTTGGGAGAGACATGTGACACCGCTTTCGCGCCAACGCCGGTATAAATTATGATAAGCAGCCCACCCTTGCAAAAACATGCCTGGCGAAAAGACGTCAGAAATTGTGTGACCAAAAATTCAATGGGCAAGGCAGAAGTCTGGATCCGAGGTACGTTTGTTAGTCCCGTGATTAAACTAAGAACCCGATGTATCAAGTATCAAGTAATGTAAACCCGTGTTTGTGATGTCAATTGAAATGTATTATTATTAATTAAAACCTCTGAAATGTAAAAATGCTCGACTGTAGATTCTAACGACGCAAAGCCATTCCCGGGCAAAATGACTCTCTAATATTCTCTTAGATAGAACTGCCATCTCTGATATTCTTAAAGATAATTATTAACTTTAGGAAGTGCATTCCACTACTACATTCTATTCTAAACAACTGTGAGAAGTGATGATTCTAAAGCAATCTTGTGCATTTCACCAGAAACACTGATAAAAGATGCTATCACTATCTACAGCTGAAATGACAGTTCGTGTACTAGAATAAGTGCTTTGTTCTAAAACAGACTTATCTATGCCTAATTACAATTTAGAAAGCTGAAAGAGAAATCAATCTTTCCTTTCTCCTTCATCTATTGAATTAATAGGGTTTGGCGGAATAAATATTTATATTTATGTCAAATTTAATTAGATAAGGGCACACATGAATTGCAACACATGAGAAAGTTGTGCTTCGAGGAACACCATCACGCGCAGTGAACTTAACTCATTACTCAACATAACTTAAAACACAACACCACTCCACACCACTCATCACCACACAACCCAACACTCAACATCACAACAACAACAGGTAATGGGAGAGAGTTATTAGACACAAGAAGAAGAAGTAGTTAATTGGGAAAACACAGAGAATTATTTATACACATTGTAAACACCATTTAGTGGAAGAAATGTTCTAAATGTATGTCATTTATTTACATGCATCTTGACATATTCTCACTCTAGTCAATGTCTTACTGTACACGTTCACTGACCCCGGTCAAATGAGAACTTACATACAGCAGGAACAAGTTGATACAAGGCGTACACCGTGTGATAAACTCTGACCACCCCAACTTAACCCAACACTAGCTTAGAGAGAAAAGGAGGGGAGGGGAACTAGTTCCTACTTCAGGAATTTAGATTTCTTCCGACCTACTTCTTATTATTGTATTGGTAGGAATGTATATATTTATGCGAATATTCATCAGTGATCTTGGTGGCTACATACCAACAACCACCCAACACATCAGCAAATTAACCACCTAAATCAGACCTGAGAGAGAGAAGCCGAGAGAAAGAGATGAACCACAAGTGAGATGGAGGATGACTTGGCTATGAACAGAGCATGGGGAGGCCTTCAGAGGAGCTATACGGGCAGACCTGAAGTGGATCCATCAGTCAATGGACCCTGGCTTACCTAATCCTCCAGTCACCAGGTTACTTTTCTCATTGGTAGACTACACACCCAATTTCAGGAAAACTGACATTTAATGGTTGAGACATCACCATCATACTTAATATGTACAACATCAAAATGTTTACTATGTTTTCACACTTGACATCTCATATATTGATGCTTGTTATTGATTGTCTGGGACAATGGTCCAACGTGCAACTGTTCTATTACTTTGTGTAAATCACAATAGAGATGTATGTACTGACCAGAAGGCTCAGGCCAGTCAATAAATGATTAACATGAATTGACCTTCTGTTAATTTGTCAGTTCCAACCTATCTGTGTCAACAACAACTTTGTACATCATGTTGTCAGAATCTGATGTGATTGTTTATGTGTTTGATTGTTTAAAGATAAATTAACTCATAATGACTTACTGAATGGGGAAATAAAAAGACTCTAGATCTATCAACTGCTCAACATCCATGTTTTCTTCATCTAAATCAGGCTGAGAAGATTCTCCAGACTTTCCTCAGATTTGATAAACAATAAGGGGGCTCCAGAGCTATCAGAATCATTGGAGAAGGGGCAGATTCCCAGTAGTAATTACCATTCTTACCAGGGCCATAATCTATATCTCCTAGACAATACTTAATAGAACGAGGCCTGCAGATAACTCAAGGTTCATATTCTGGGGTTATTGAAGATAGAAGAGGATGGGGCTCTACTTCTTTTGTTAGAGATGGGGCATGCACTACAGTGATCTCCCACTCCCTTCAAAAATATATGACAGTCCTGATATTTTTGGTACCAGATGCAATCTGATTATGTATCCGTCTGACTTTTCCTCAGTGTAACGGGTGTCAGCCAGATCCCTGGTCACTTCCTGCTCCACCATCCTCTCAAGGCCAAGATGATTTACCTATTCTTTCACACTATTTGCATGATCCCAAAGGGCACAACCACATCTTTCTCATCCTGCACCAACACCCTAGCCAACAGTGCACACCTGGCCAATCCGCCCCCTCCCCCCACCATGCTTCCCACCACGCCAGCATGTGCTGGGGAAAAGATCCAATGGATACTCCCTATCTTTGACTTCTGAAGGGATGCATGCCACTCTGGATGAAGCATACCCATCCCAGCATTCCCAGCACATCCTGTGCAAATCGATCAGCTGAAATAATTTGAAGAAGCAGCCAATTGTGAAGGACGGATCAGTAAGAGGCAACCAATAGAAAGCTTCTCCATGGATACCCAGTAAAAATAAAAACAGAGCATTATGGCTGTGTAACTCTCCACATATGATCTCGTCATCAAGCATCAGGTGGTTTGCGGAACATCGCACTCATCATGGCCCGCCAAAAAGATTCCCAATCCGTCGCCAGTTCTCCTACCTTGTATGTTCATGTTCAAGATGTCTACAATGTCCTGTGTTCATCTTCAAGCCGGTCGACTCATGTTTCCTCTTCCAGGAAGTATACTTTCTATCTCTATCCTGTGAAACCATTGTGACGTTTAATATGGCCAAAAATATGTTCAGTTTCCATGATGTGATACTGTTTATGAGCCGGTTTTGTATGATGCTCAGAACTGGCAGAATGTCAGTACTATTTGATTTCTTGATCCATTTATGTAGATGTAAATAAGCTCTAGGTCACATTTGCTTTCTTTAAAATATATTCTTATTGATGTCTGAGGGTGTGAGGAGGAGGAGGAGGAGGAGGAGGAGGAGGAGGAGGAGGAGGAGGAGGAGGAGGAGGAGAAGAAGAAGAAGAAGAAGAAGAAGAAGAAGAAGAAGAAGAAGAAGAAGAAGAAGACGCAGCAGCAGCAGAAGAAGAAGAAGAAGAAGAAGAAGAAGAAGAAGAAGAAGAAGAAGAAGAAGAAGAAGAAGAAGAAGAAGAAGAAGAAGAAGAAGAAGAAGAAGAAGAAGAAGGAAGAAGAAGAAGAAGAAGGAAGAAGAAGAAGGAAGAAGAAGAAGGAAGAAGAAGAAGAAGAAGAAGAAGAAGAAGAAGAAGAAGAAGAAGAAGAAGAAGAAGAAGAAGAAGAAGAAGAAGAAGAAGAAGAAGAAGAAGAAGACGCAGCAGAAGAAGAAGAAGAAGAAGAAGAAGAAGAAGAAGAAGAAGAAGAAGAAGAAGAAGAAGAAGAAGAGAGAAGAAGAAGAAGAAGAAGAAGAAGAAGAAGAAGAAGAAGAAGAAGAAGAAGAAGAAGAAGAAGAAGAAGAGAAGAAGCAAAAAAGAAAAAGAAGAAGAAGAAGCAAAAAAGAAAAAGTAGAAGAAGAAGAAGAGGAAGAAGAAGAAGAAGAAGAAGAAGAAGAAGAAGAAGAAGAAGAAGAAGAAGAAGAAGAAGAAGAAGAAGAAGAAGAAGAAGAAGAAGAAGAAGAAGCAAAAAAGAAAAAGAAGAAGAAGAAGAAGAAGAAGAAGAAGAAGAAGAAGAAGAAGAAGAAGAAAAAGAAGAAGAAGAAGAAGAAGAAGAAGAAGAAGAAGAAGAAGAAGAAGAAGAAAAGAAGAAGAAGAAGAAGAGGAAGAAGAAGAAGAAGAAGAAGAAGAAGAAGAAGAAGAAGAAGAAGAAGAAGAAGAAGAAGAAGAAGAAGAAGAACCGTGGTGTTCTAAGAAAATTCGAAAGCCTCAGTTCACTTCATTAGCGATTGTGAAACGGTTCATGATTCATACCTGTATGTTGTCACAAGAAAGATGCAGACTGTGAATATGTTTACCTTTATGTTTGCTGGTATCATGCCGTAGGCTCTGAACATGGCTTCACTTCTTCTTTGTCCTGGCCAGTCTCTTTCTGAGTTATGATTGTTGTTGGTTATAGAGCCAAAATATTCAAAGTTTGTGACATTTTCGATTTCTTATTAGTTGTTTGTAATTTTAGGTTGGCATGTAATTTTGTCTGTGAACATTAAAAAATGTCTCAATTAAAGTTTTTGGAGTACCACTTGAATGGGCAGACGGAGTGAAAGACAAATAAACTAACCTTCATCTCGGAATCTACCATGAAATCCAGGCCATACAAATCAAAGTATCCCATCTTACACTGGAGTTTGTGTTTCACACTATTGAAGCAGTGCAAAGTTATCCGCTGCATTTGTTTCTGAAAAAAAGAAGTTAGTTGCATATCCTTTCCATGAAGTAGCATTCAACTCCAACATTTTGGGATGTTTATGATTCCTGAGCAAATTTACGTTCAGTAGTTTGCCATTGCTTTCTGAACGACTTGCACTCATACCATTGTATGGAAACCAACGCAAGGCGGTCTGCAAATCACCCGCAGCCGTGTTTCGACCGCGGTATGCGGATTACGAATTAAATTCGTAATCCCTCCGCCACAGAGGCGGTCTGAACAATATAACATTTATAATAATAATGATAATAGCAGTAAAACAGAGCCGAATAGCGTTGCATGGGGGAATGTAATAAAGACAAATTAGAAAATGATTTAAGATAGGTCAGACACTGAGCGTGTGCGATGTCAAGTGTGCGTGATAGTGGAAATGACCATGTGATCACATGCATCCATTATGAACAAACATTTAATGCGCAGATTGGTCTGATGGGTCACATTCGCTACCACCAGAGGTTTTAGTTATTATGCTTTATTTTTGTGAAAAACTATGCTGGTGCTACATAGGGCAAATCGAGAAAATCTGATAAGACGAGGGGGCTTCAAATGAAAACCTTAAAAGTGTGATAGAAATGATAATAACCATGCCATTGTCTTGTAACATTTCAATATTGTTGTTAAGGATGTCTAGAGTGTTAAGCACGTGACATCGCTGTACAGACGAACTTGTGTGATGTCATAAGGATAGTTTAAAGATGGCCGCCACACTTTTGACATGCACCACAGACGAGCAGCATTCTGTTCTCCGTTTTTTGGATCAGTGAATGAGTGAAACCTATAGAAATTCATCAGCGAATGAAGGTCCAGTAAGTTGATGCATGTCTATTAGGCCAGCAAGTGTATGGGTGGAGTAGGAAGTTTCAAAACGGTGTGACCACTATGAATTGGTACAGCAGGTGGTGCGTGAGTGGTTACACACCCGACTAAGAGAATTTTTCTACAGGAATTCAAGAACTTTATCGGCGCTTGAGGGCTTGAATTGAACACAGCGGTGACTGCGTCGTGAAAGTTAGTTAGTTAGTTAGTCGACAGATCATCCTCATTGCACATCGAACCATTCAGTCCATAAGTGCTCGGATCCCCTCCTCAGCAAATCCCGCAGCGTGTAGTGGCTCACGACACCAGTTCTGTGTTGGTTAATCAATCTTTTTTTTGGCTTCCTGCGTAGTTTTCTCTACTTTTACTTTTTTTTAGAATATATTCACCCCCCCCCCCTTCCAAAAAACAAAAAGTTACGGTTTTATTTTGAATCCTTCTCGTAGTATAACTAGAAAATCCTTTGTCTGTATCCCACAGGGATAAAAGAAATATACGGAGACTTAAAACATTTGAATTAGAGACAGCGATGAATAATGTGGGGGAGGACATGGAGGGAACTGGAGGAGATAGTAACAGATAGATCTTCACATGATTTCATTTGAGATCATATGCTTCAATGGATGATAAAGGGCAGAAATAGACATAGTTGAATGTATCAATTCACATTCTGATTTCTTTTTATACCATGACTATACTGTACACATCTTCACCGACTGCTTTCTTTATCTTCTTTCCCCAATAGTCTTACCCGTTGCTACAGTATGGTTCAGTTTTTGTCTAAAATATATTAACAGGCTCTATCTTATTTTAATGATACATTTCTTTTATCTTTTGGCCACTGTCAAAATAATTAACACGTAGGTTAGTGCAAAGAAAACAGAAAAAAAGATTGCAGAATGTATTGCATTCTTTGTTTAAAGTTACAATGGGAAAACATTATTCAGATATTTAAATTAAACAATTCGGATGCCTTTGGTATGTACATAAAAACTGTTTACTGTAAAATGATATTTCTTCGACTTCAAGGGATTTTTTTGCGTTGTTTCTTTACCAACTGTCCGTGATTCAAAATAAAATCCAATATACAGATACACCATGTAGTGTTAACATGGATCTTTGTGTAGTAAATTACGCTGCCTACTGAGTAAATGATTACAATCGGCCACAAGAACAATGTCAATGGTATTATTTTCCCGAATAAAGCACACTCGTGTAAAAGTTTACGGAATTTGAGGAGCCACTGTTGTGTGGCTGGATGCTTGCGTGCCAGCCAGTGGTCATGGGGGAGGAATTTAACAATTGATCTGGACTATTAGGTCAACTCAGTCTATGGAGTTGCGCATGGCCAAATAAATAAAATTGCTCATTCTTTAACTTCCGGTGAGCTGATGCTGGAATAGCAGGTTCAATCCCTAGACATGTCAGTTGGACTAAAATGTTGACTTCTCGCCCTTAACTTGGGGCTTTAAATTACAAGTACTTCAGACATCGGAGCGGATTTCCCTGATGGCGAGGGAAAATGGTAAAATGGAAAGTTAATCTACATGCAAAAATCAGTCCTATGCACTAGAATTAGTAGCACATGTAAGGACTACGTCTGAGTTCAAAGCGAGCATACAGGAAAATAAATAAAAACAAACTTAGTCTATATTGTATACAGAAAATATCTTGGGAGGTAAAGGCTGCCGTGTGATACCGACTACATCACTCACCCAGCGCTGATTGGTCTATAAAAATATGTATCTAGCTTCATATGCCCAGTGCACCATATGGAGTGTAAAGGAGTCCTTTACTTCTTTCTTTCACTTCCAGATTCATGAATCTTAGACAGCATATTTCCACCATCTTTTTCCTAGCAATACAAAACATGGATGTTGTTATAATCACCAGAGATGAAATTCAATATATCTTATATGAAATGCTTGAAAAACAAACTGCCACCTTCACCAGAAAAGATAGAATTCGAAATGATGGCATTAAAGAAATCATAAATGCCAGGTCTTGCATTAAATTAATAGAAGCAACAAAGTTGTTCAGACGCCTAGTGAGAATGTAGCTCAATCTGCCACCCTTTGTGCTTACAGCCCAAGAGGGGCAAGCTACAGAGCTAGAGCAAGGCCATGAATCACATGGATAGATTCCATCCAAGATACACAACCAGAAACCCAACACAGTCCAGATAACAAACTTGGCTTAAGATGAAATAAGACCCGTTTGTATGTCTTAAGATGCACTGGCCGTATATACCTGTATTTTGATAGACCAACCGGCACCTCAATGGGTGATGTGGTTAATTTCACGCTGGCTACCTGTACTTTCAAAGACAGTTCCTGGCAACTATTTTAGGCTGAGCTAACTTGAGAGCCCCGGTAAATTATACAAATCTGCCCTGGTGTGGATTTGAAATTATAACCAATGGGCTGACAGCTGTAACATTTTCATACAACCAGCCATGTTAAAGCCCTGAAGCCTCGACAACACATATGCAAGCGAACGCACACTCATGTGTGTGTGTGTGTGTGGGGCGGGGGTGTGTGTATTGATGTGATATTGGATGAAGAATGACTTGCGCGATGAAAGGGGTGTGTACAGTAAAGATAGCCATCTTGATGGACAAACATCAACACAATAAAGATACTTCTTTTAATTTTACGAACACACAGACTTGTTCCTTCTTTTTCCTTGGCAACATGCGCACAAATGCGTGTTTGTGTGTGTGCATGTGTTTGTGCAAGGTTATATATATATATATATATATATATATATATATATATATATATATATATATATATATATATATATATGTGTGTGTGTGTGTGTGTGTTTTTTTTTTTTTTTTTCCAGGTACATGATGTGTGTGCATATGTCTTCATGTACATGGTGTGTGTTCGTGCATGTTCATGTACATGGTGTGTTGTGCGTGTGTATATTAAAAATACCTACCGTTAACTTTCCGTACACCCAGTCCTGCTCAATTCCTTGCTCCTTGGCAATATGTTCATTGATGTAATCATTCAGCTTATCCATCGTCCATGCTGTGTCTTCTTTGCTGTCTTTGTATGATGGATCTTTTTTCTGAACAAACTGTGAACAACAGGCAAATAAAACTGCATAAAATTATAAGATAACTAGCTCTTAAACAGTCTTGGCAGTCTGGTGTCATGGCACGGAAGGGAGTTAACACATGAACTGATCCATACCGTCGGAGATCGCAATTTGTGGAGGGACATGATCTCCCACACCAGTCAACAAGGCACTGGATGATGATGGTGATGCGAAACAGCACTTGACTAAATGTATGGTATGGGGAACAGCAGTTGACTAAAATTTATGGTATGGGAAATATCACTTGACTTAAATGTGTGGTATCTGAAACAGCACTTGACTAAAATGTGAAGTATGGGGAACAGCACTTGACTAAAACAGTACCGTACAGTTTAGAAAAAAAAAGTTGCATACCCTTTAAGGAAGTAGCAGTCAACCCCAGCCTTTTTGGCTGTTTGTGTTCTCTTGGCAAGTTTACGTTCAGTATATTGCCATTGCTTTCTGAACGACCGGCACCCATACAATTTGATAAAAAAATCATCGCTCAAAGCATACACCCTGAAGCTACAGCGATGATCTGGTTCTCCGGAAAAAAAATTGTATGTATTAACGGCAGTCCTAAATTAACTGGATCTTCAGAGCATGGGACAAATGGCACTATGCAACACAGACCCCCCCCCCCCCCCCAACTTCATGGATAATGTGGGGAAACAGCACTAGAGGAGTGTAGTGGGACCAGCACTAAAGGGATGACATAGAAAGCAGCACTTTAGGAGTCATGTGGGAAACAACAGCACTAGAGAGGTGACATAGAAAGCAGCACTTTAGGAGTCATGTGGGAAACAACAGCACTAGAGAGGTGACATAGAAAGCAGCACTTTAGGAGTCATGTGGGAAACAACAGCACTAGAGAGGTGACATAGAAAGCAGCACTTTAGGAGTCATGTGGGAAACAACAGCACTAGAGAGGTGACATAGAAAGCAGCACTTTAGGAGTCATGTGGGAAACAACAGCATTAGAGAGGTGACATAGAAAGCAGCACTTTAGGAGTCATGTGGGAAACAACAGCACTAGAGAGGTGACATAGAAAGCAGCACTTTAGGAGTCATGTGGGAAACAACAGCACTAGAGAGGTGACATAGAAAGCAGCACTTAAGGAGTCATGTGGGAAACAACAGCACTAGAGAGATGACATAGAAAGCAGCACTTTAGGAGTCATGTGGGAAACAACAGCACTAGAGAGGTGACATAGAAAGCAGCACTTTAGGAGTCATGTGGGAAACAACAGCACTAGAGAGGTGACATAGAAAGCAGCACTTTAGGAGTCATGTGGGAAACAACAGCACTAGAGAGGTGACATAGAAAGCAGCACTTTAGGAGTCATGTGGGAAACAACAGCACTAGAGAGGTGACATAGAAAGCAGCACTTTAGGAGTCATGTGGGAAACAACAGCACTAGAGAGGTGACATAGAAAGCAGCACTTTAGGAGTCATGTGGGAAACAACAGCACTAGAGAGGTGACATAGAAAGCAGCACTTTAGGAGTCATGTGAGAAACAACAGCACTAGAGAGGTGACATAGAAAGCAGCACTTTGGTAGTAGTTTGGGAAACAGCTCTTGGGGCGTGATTTGGGAAAATAGTGTTGGTAGGCTCGGATGGGGTGCAATTGGAGGGGTACAAGCCTTACCCTAGTGCGAGGAAATGCAACCTAAAGACTAAATGTCATGGCAGGGCAGACCAGACCCTAAGCCTTGGTCGGCAACTGGTCTAGGATGGAAGCTCCAACAGGTAGACAGAGTATTGCTGCGCTGATCCGGCAACATCTGCAGCTTGTCTTGTTCCAGATGTATTGGTGTCTGGAGTAAACTAGAGAGAGAGGGGGATCATGCTGCATGGGCAACACAAGGTCTCTAAATTCAGCCCAGGCCTTGTGTTATGGAGAGGCATAACATGAAAAAAGCCGGTTTCAAGATGGCGACGGACGGTCGTGTTGTTTTGTGTTCGTTAACTTTTTCGCGTAGGGGATGGATTTATTCATCTCTTGCGTTTAATTGGTGTGCCAGGATGTAAAACCAGGAGTTTCTACTCAAGATCTGCGCTGGTGCTACGGAGTTCGTGCATCGAGCGAAGCCATCCTTGAGTGAATTTTCAGCAGCGTGTGTGGTTTTCAAAGTCTGTGTTTACGTTTTTTCAACATGGCGGAACAACGTGTGTTCTTCGTGCGGTCTGCAGTCAACATACCGAAGCGGCGGGGTAGCCGCGCAGGGAAAAAGAAGCAAGGTAAGCGTGGAGGTTTGAGGCGTTTTAGACTCAAGTGTCACCGTCTAGGACTCAGGAATATCCGTATTCTATATTGGAACTGTGCCAGTGTAAAACAACGGGGCTCTATTTTAGAAACCCTAGTTTACAGGAACGACATTGTAGCACTCCAGGAGACGAGACTGGGCGATCAGCTACTTCAGATTGCCGGCTTCAAATGTTTCTACAACAGACGACATCTGGTAATGGCGATTCTCGTTCGCGACAGCATGGTGGCGTCAGAGCTAGACATGTCCAGTTGGGACAGTGACGATATACAAATACAGGCGTTGAGAGTTCATTCCAGTATACCATTCGTGGTGGTTAATGTTTATGCCCGCAATGCCAGTGTGGACGCCCAGAAGTGGCAGTGCTTAAGTGGCATATTAGGCCACGAGAGAAATGTTATTTTCTGTGGTGATTTCAACGCTAAAGGCAGATCATGGGGAAACACTTCATCCAATACACAGGGGGAGGAGCTCGAGACTGCACTGGAAACCATCGACCTGGTTTGTATCAACAGTGGCTGTGTCACCAGAACAGCAAGCCGTCCGGGCGATGAGGACAGTGCTATTGATCTGGCGCTAGTTTCACCTTCACTCACTACAGTGTGTAGATGGGGTGTCCTAGGACACCATGGCAGCGACCACCACCCGTGCAGCATACTGGTGGAGAAAGGCAGAACCAGGCAGCACAAGCTAAAGGTAAAGACGTTCCAGTATGACAGTACAGGGCAAGATGTGGTGAGTAAAATAAGACGTGACAAGCGCAGAACGTTTCAGGGCAGGAAAAAAAGCTGGGAGCAGCCACCGTGGTGGAGTTTCGAGGTGGAGAAGGCTTGGGTGGATAAGCGTAGTGCTGTAAGGAGATGGCAAAATGCCAAGAAGAACAGAGCTGGTCATCCTAGTCCCTGCTTGCACTTAGAAAGAGAGATGCACACAAAATTAAGCTACTTCAAAAAACTGGTCACGGTTGTTAAAAGCGAAAAATGGGCAGAGGTGTGTCAAAGAGTAAGCACAGACAAGTCACTGAAATTGTTCTGGCGACTACATAAAAGCATGAGTGGTGTAGTCAAGAATAAGAGCATTTCTGACTTCCAAGGTGCTGACCTCATCTGGCAGAGGACTGACGAGGACAAGGGCAAAGCCCTCTTTGAACGCTACCTTGAGCAAAGCAACCAGACAGACATGGGAGGCCGAAATCTGGCCAAGGAGGTCACCTCAGACAGATGCAAGGCCCAGGACACTTCGGATGAAGACACAGTGACAGTGAAAGAAATCAAGGCTGTGCTTCGACGATCAAAAAACAGTGCTCCATGTCCTGATAGCATAAGATACGACGACATAAATAGGTGTACCGACAATGAGCTAGAGAAACTAGCAGACATGTACAACAACAGTATAGGGGGTGCTAGCATCAAGGAGGAATGGTTACACAGCTATCTGATTCCCTTGCCGAAGCCTGACAAAGACCACAAAAAAATTCAGGGATATAGAATTATAACCATGCAGAATACAATAGGCAACCTGCTGGAGAAGGTAATTGCCAAGAAAATATCAAGCCAACTAGAGAGGCAAGGTGTTTTCCCACCCACCCTGGGTGGGTACCGTCCAAAAAGGGAAACCTGGACCAATGCAGCAGTCTTTGCCCAGGATGTCTATGAAGGTTTCCACTCAGGCACTGAAACCGTTGCTGCAGCGATTGATCTTGAGGACGCATACAACAGAGTACCACTGGATTTTTTAATGTTTCAGCTTCTCGAACTAAACATAAGTCCATTCCTCCTTAGTTGGATCGCTGCAGCCCTCTTCCAACGGAAAGTAGTTTTTAGATGTGGCAGTTGGACTTCGGAACCAACAACAATATATCCTGGCCTACCACAGGGATCACCATTATCTCCGGTACTGTTCAACGCCTACACAGTGAGAATCACCAGTGAGCAGATCACTGGACCTGGCAGGACATTGTCATATGCCGATGATGTTTTAGTGTATCGTCAGGGGAAGGATAGAGAGGAGGTTGCTGTGGAACTACAAACCGAACTCAATCGCATAAGTACTTGGTGTGATGAAGCTGGGGCAATGGTCAACCCAACAAAGGCAACAGTGACTTGGTTCTCGTTGAATAATCATATTGTCAACACTCCAACACCAACTGTAATGCTGTGTTCAGAGATGGTGGAAAGAACGCAGGCAATGAATTACCTGGGGATACGGTTTGATCGAAGCCTTGCTTATAATGTGCACATAGACCAGGTGATAACAAAGGCCAAGCGGGGTTTGGCAGCGATGCGGGTGATGGCGGCAGCAAACTGTGAGCAGCGCCATCTGTGTCTTCTGTACGAGGGGTTGGTCATGTCTGTTTTGGAGTATGCAATGGCAATCCTGACTCTCAGCCATAAGCAGATAGAACGGATGAAAAGGATACAGAATGAAGCTATACGCATTATTCTTGGATGTACAAGAGATACAGCATGCAGGGCGATGCGCTACCTTCTTGATTTTCCAACCATTGAAGAGAGAATACAAGATTGCAGGGCACGCGCCTACCTCAGAATTAACGCAAACACACAACATCCACTGCATAGTGAAATTAGGAAGGTGAAGGGCAGCAGGTTTAAAAGAGGACGGTCGTGGATGGGTCAAGCCGAAGACATTCTTCAACAGGTGTGTTCACTTGAGGACTTAGAACCTGGCGAGGAGTGGGTGCAAGTGCCAACAGACTTCTGCACATCCTTTTCAGTTTGCATCCAACTTGACAGAAAATGCAGACAAATGCAAGAAAATCCGGCTGCTGTTGAGGCTGAAGTACAAGCGTTGATTTTCGAGAATTCGCTAGACGGTGACGCGGTCATCTACACAGATGGGTCGGTCGTCCGACATGTGAGAAGCTCATGGGCCTTTACAGCTCGGGCTGGAGGGAGAATTGTGAAGGAGGACTCTGGTGCTTTTACTGAAACCACAAGTAGCCTGACCATGGAAGTCATGGCAGTAAGTAAATCAATAACATGGCACGAGACACAGACATTCACTAGGGCTTGTTTCCTTAGCGACTCAATGAACATGATCAAGAGGATAGAGGAGGGGTCGATCCGAAGAGAATGGTTGCTGCCTCTGGAGCGGTCTCGACTGGCAAAGATTAGTTTCATCTTCGTGCCAGGGCATGCGGGAGTACAAGGAAATGAGCGGGCTGACAAGCTCGCAGGTGAGGCTACTGTGGAGGGCGGACGCGCCATGGACCAGGCCGACATTCTGAATGCTCTACGAGAAGTAAGACTTTTGCGAGAACCAAGTGATGACTGTGAATCTACAACAATGGCCAGACTGCGAGAGCAGCAAATTAAAAGAGGTGTGGCCAAACAAGAACACTACGCAGGAAGCCAAAGAAGATTGATAAACCAACACAGAACTGGCGTCGTTAGCCGCTACACGCTGCGGGATTTGCTGAGGAGGGGATCCGAGCACTTATGGACTGAATGGTTCGATGTGCAATGAGGATGATCTGTCGACTAACTAACTAACTAACTAACTATAACTCCATTTTTATAAACTATCGTCTGTCAAGACGGCAAGGTGCCAGTCATTTGTAGGGTGATGAGTAAATCAACATAAATGGATAATGGAACTGGTTAGAATTACAAGAACATATGAAAAAGTTATAGATTGAAGAGCTGGAGGTGTCAATAAATCTATTGAGTCCTAAGGCACAAAATCTCAACTGAGAGCCATGATCTCTGGAGATCAGCTGACCAGAAGTGACGTAGTAGATCAAGGTAAAATAGGGGTAGTAGACGTCAATATATACAGGAAAGACCTGAGTGGGATGGGTATTGAGCAAGGCAAGGGGAAAGTACACAGATAGAGATATGGGAAAGACAGACAAGTAAGAGGGTCAGATTAGTAAAAAGTGAGTAAGATGATTGTTGAAATGTGTGGTGTGGTAAAGCAACAAAACTTCACCTGGTTGGTAAGATGTGTGGTGAGGTTATTATCATCCGGGCTGTACTTGTGACAGGACAATCTCACATAGCCTTTGTGGTAGAGGACCATAAATGGCACTGTGCTGGCGATAAACATGTAGGACCGTATATCAAACTTCCGCCCCTCGAGTAACAGTGGATGGCAGATGTATCTGAGAAATAAAACATCACAAATGTACAATTAATCAACACGTAGAATCATATATCAAATGTCCGCTTCACGAGTTATAATGGATTGCTCATGTATCTGAGAAATAAAACATAATTAATGTACAATTAAAACGGCGGAGGCAGTTCCAAAATCATTGGAAGGAGATTAATATTTGCAATGCAGAGATAAAACAGCATGAAGAACCCATGACACATAGCCAGCAAAGAAATAAAAGTAAACCTTTTTGAACTTGCATTTCTCCGGTGGCAAGATATGGATGTATATATATTTTTGTTCGCATATCCTATTACAAGACATCGCTATCAACACCAGCATTGTACCGCTGTTGTTGATTTCTTTTCAAGATTACGCTCAGTAGTTTGCCATTGCTTTCTGAGCGGGCTGCTCACATATCCCGTAAGTAACGGACGCGGCGAGAACCGCTACCGATTCTCGCGCAGCTGCGTTTGCTCACGTGGATAAACGGGATTACGGAGAAAGCGCTCAGATTCTGAACAGGAAACTGTGGGCTCAGAGCACGCCTCTACTGAAAGCGTATTACTGACTCGGTCTCTTGCAAACGTGGAGAATACAAGAGAACCCCAAAGCATGTCCTACAAGATTGCCCCAACTTCGCCGAAATGAGGGATGCAATCTGGCTGACTGGGGTGACACTTCAAGGGAAACTTTGGGGAAACGGGAACACCTTAAGTCAGCCATCTTGTTTATAAGCCGTGCTGGAGTAGATGCATTGCAATCATTGATCGCAAGTGAAGAAGAAGAAGAAGAAGAAGAAGAAGAAGAAGAAGAAGAAGAAGAAGAAGAAGAAGAAGAAGAAGAAGAAGAAGAAGAAGAAGAAGAAGAAGAAGAAGAGGAGGAGTAGGAAATATAAGAAGAATAAGAAGAAGAGGAAGAGAAGGAAGAAGAAGGGGAAGAAGAAGAAAAAGAAGAAGAAGAAGAAGAAGAAGAAGAAGAAGAAGAAGAAGAAGAAGAAGAAGAAGAAGAAGAAGAAGAAGAAGAAGAAGAAGAAGAAGAAGAAGAAGAAGAAGAAGAAGAAGAAAAGAAGAAGAGGAGGAGTAGGAAATATAAGAAGAATAAGAAGAAGAGGAAGAGAAGGAAGAAGAAGAAGAAGAAGAAGAAGAAGAAGAAGAAGAAGAAGAAGAAGAAGAAGAAGAAGAAGAAGAAGAAGAAGAAGAAGAAGAAGAAGAAGAAGAAGAAGATCATTTCACAAACAACACTAAAAAGAAAACCGAGACTTTCAACTTAGATATTACAGAAACATTCTTAGAATAGAGTGAATAAAGAAGAAACATAGTGCCTGATTCAACAGCATCTGAACGGTGAAGACAACTGGTTCATAAACATCATGTTGTGAAAACTAAAAGACTTTGGCCATATCAACCAGCACACTGGTTTAGACAGAACATGAATGGAAGACATGGTTCCAGGAAGAAGGTGACAGGTGGTGACAAATATGACACAAATATGACAGTGGGCACAAAACATTCTGGGTATAACGATGTAGGAAGTGGCAGGAGATCAAGAGTCTTCTCTGGGGATTGTGATGAGAGTCGTGTTCTGCAATGTACTCGCTACACGATTATGATGATAATTGATGTAACTGCCAAAGAAATAATATCCTTCTTCTTGCTCATCTGTGCTTGTTTGATTGGCTTTTCTTCATGTGTGCCATTCAATGTGTCGTTTGCGATTGGCTGTTTTTAATGTGAACCAATCGACACGTCATTAGTGATTGGCCAATGTTCATGTGTACCATTCAATGTGTCATGCATCATTTGCTGTTTTCCATGTGAAACAATCAACATGTCATTTGTGATTGGCAAATTCCCATTTGTACCTTTTAATGTGTCATGTGTGATTGGCTGTTTTTAATGTGAACCAATCTGTATATTATTTGTGGTTGGCTAATTTTGATGTGTAAAATTCAATATGTCTTGTTTAATTGGCCGTTTTTCATGTGAACCAATCAATATGTCACGTGTGACTGGCAATTTCTCATGTGTATCAATCAACATGTAATATGTGATTGGTCATTCTTCATGTGTATCAACCAACATGTTATGTGTTTGTAACCCAAGATATTCGATATTTTCCACCACCTCCAATTTTTCCTCATTAACATATATTTTTTTCTCCACATTAGTTTTATCTGTAACAACAATTACAGAATTAAAAACCCAAGAAAACAAGAAACAATAACAACATAAGAAACTCCAGAAAATAACGCCCACTGAACTGCCTGTGTTTGCCTTACCTCTGTACAATCCTCATCATGAGACCTCTACTGTTGCACTTTGGGTTCAGTTTGGGATCTCTTTCACCCAGCAGCTGGTCAACTTTCTCCTTGGACCTCAACAAGAAAATACCCTTCCCTTGATTCATGCCGGTAGGTTTACATATCCAGGTTTCTCCATCTGCCGACATGATTATGTGGATGTCTTTAAGAATGTATTCATTTAGTCTCTTTGCTGACCAGTTTATTCTTTGCATTCAGCAACAAGATTTAACATACTGCAATAACACTTTGCATCCTCCAATAACGCCTTGTATCCTGCAATAACACTTTGCATCCTTTGAATCTTCCCAAAAAACACACCTCAAAGGCTTCCAAGTTCTTTTAATATCTTTTATTGTAGTTATAAGCGATTATTTTTCGTCTTCTTCGTTTCATGCCTTGGAATCAGCTTATATCTCAGTCAATCAGGTTTCGTCTCCGCAATGAAAGTTGACTGCAATGGATCTCCAACACTGTCTGTCTCTCGCCCTGACTGTACATTCTGTCAGATTGCTGTTCGTCCATCTCTTGATGTTATCTTACCACTTGTATCGTTGCCTACCTCTTGCTCGCTTGCCTCAACATTACCCTCCAGTATGGTTTTATAAGAGTGTTATGTCTTTTAACGTGACCTAAATATCTCACTTGCCTCTATTATTTCTTTCATCACCTCTCTTTTCATTCCTAGTTTTTCTAGAACGTCTGTATTTGATTGTTTCTGTTTCCATGAAATACAACATATTCTTCTGTATATCTGCAACTTGTATATCCTGTTCCACAGAGCTTGACATCTAGCTTTGTTTCACCCAGCTATAATCTAGACCTTTCTGGGTTATACTTGGTACAGTTCTATTGTATGTGTTCTGCAGTTTGAGGTGCCTGGTGCGTGTACTCCTGCTGAAGAACCTATCTCAAGCTTTGTTTACAGATGGTTATTAAATGTGATGTGTCCTATTCTGATTCTAAAGATAGCTTGTCCAGTCCAGTCCAGTCCAGTCCAGTCCAGTCCTGTCTAGTCTAGTCCAAGAGTTAATAATCATCATCCTGTTGATGATCGGATGACTTTCTGCGTAATTTTATTAGATTTTTCTTTAGCGAATCTGCACTTCACAAGTCCCTGGTACAGAACATTGCAGTCAACCCCAGCATTTATTGGATGTTTGTAATCTACTAGGCGATTTTACATCGTGTAGTTTGCCATTTATTTCTGAACGGCCGACGCTCGAACCATCGAAATCAAAGCAATGTGGCCTGCTTGCAAATTTTTCGTGGCTGATTTCGAACACTCAACTCGGTACATCAGAGATTTTGAAACTGCCTTCACTAACCCCTATGTCTCAGACACTGACTTAATAATACATCTGTAGCATTGTACTTTACAAGGCTCTAGTTGTATTTACGTGTGCCACATATATGTAGCATTACGGTCTCCCTGGCCTAAGTGTTAACGTCTTTCTCCGTAATCCCGTATATTATCGTGAGTAACGTAACCTGCGCGAGAATCGGTAGCGGTTGGTAACTTACGGGGTATGTGAACCGGTCGCTCAGAAAGCAATGGCAAACTACTGAGCTAAATCTTGCCTAGTACATCAACAGCAGCTGAAAAATGCTGATGTTGACTACAACGTCCTGTAAGGGCTATAAACGGTCTCAGTTAATTATATGGCCTGTGGTGAAATAACTACGTTATCATTTGTTGTATGGAGGCCAGCATGGCAGAATGGATCAGAGCGCCTGTTCTTAAACATCCGGTGTGCTGATGTTGAGGTAGCGGGTTCAACCCCTACACTGGTCAATTGGACCAAAATGCATTATTCACTTCTCGTCCTAGACTTTTGGACGTAAATTACAAGTACCTCTGAAGTCGTGGTGGGTTTGCCTGATGACGAGGGACACTGGTAATAGGGAAAGTTAACATCTGTCCAGTGTACTAGTAAATAGCGTATGTATGGACTACGTTTGAGTTCAAAGCGAGCGAGAGGAAACAAACAATAAAACAAAATGGCCTGCTGTGAAATAATTACATTATCATTTGTTGTATGCCACACTACCTTTATATTCTTGTATACATTGATCTCTGTCACTTGCTGTATGCTACACTACCTTGTGAAGGATGTGTGTGAGGGTGGGGGATGTGTGTTTAGATGGGTGGTTGGGGTGTGCGAGTGTGGGTGGGTAGATAGGAGATGTATGTGTTGATGAGTGGGTGAGGGATGTGTGGGTGTTAGTGGTTGAGGGATAAGTACGTGTCTAGGGATGTGTGAGAGGATGAGTGTATGGGTGGGGGATGTGTGTGTGTGTGGGTTGTGTGTGCGTGGATGGGAGGTGTGTGTTTGTGAATGGGGGATGTGTTGGTGGGTGGGGATGTGTGTGAGGGATGTGTGTATGGGTAGGGAGATTGTGTGTGGGTGGGGATGTGTGTGTATATGGGTAGGGGTGTGTGGTTAAGGGATGTGTGGCTGGGGGATGGGTGGGTGGAGGCTGTGTGGTTGGGTAGAGGATGTGTGGGTGGGTGAGTGTGTGTAGGTTAGGAGATGGTGGGGGATTTTTGCATGGGTGGGCTCGGGATCTGTGAGTGGGCTGGGGGAGATGGGAGATTATGTGTGTGGGTGCGGAATTTGTGTGTGGGTAGGTGCGGGATATGTGAGTTGGCGGGGAGATGTGTGTGTGCATGAGGGATGTGTGGCTGAGGAATGTGTGTTTGGCTGGGTGGTTGGAGGTGTGTGGGTGGAGGAGGATATGTGGGTGGGTGATTGTTGGTGGGTAATGGGACGGGTAGAGGATATTTGAGTGGGTGGGGAGATGTGGGTAGGTGGGTGGATGTGAGTGGGTGGGGGATGTGTGGGTTGGGGAATGTATGTGTGCTTGGGGTGTGGGTGGATGGGATGTGTGGTGGGTGGGATGTGTGTGTGGGTGGGGAGATGTGTAGGTGTAGGGATGTGGTGAATGGGTGGGGGAATGTATGTGTGTCTGGGCTGTGCGTATGGTTGGGTGGGGGAGTTGGAGTGAATGGGGGATGTGTGTGTGGGTGGTTGATGTGTCTCATAACATAGTAATATGCATTGTTTATGTTTACAAAATTCATTTTACAATGTATTTTCCTATGCAATGTTGATGAAAGAAAGATGAATGATTGGAAGGGCCGAATGTAATACGGGCCTGCGTGCCCAATTTGTTACCCTTTGAAAATAAAGTCCGTTCGTTCGTTCGTTCTTGTATGGGGCCTGAGTTGTCTCGAGGTATGGTGTCCAGCTGGAGTGCTGGAGCCGATTTTTTTCACGTGGACTTCTAGTAACAGAATTTCCCCTGGTCTCTGGGTAGTGAGTGTATTGTTGCGAACGTAAAAAATCCCTTTGCAGTTGGAAATCGAAAAAAATGAGTAGCTTAACGGCCATGCCCGGGCAAAATTTGGAGTTAAAAATCTACCAAAAGTATTTCAGGATCCTCGCCGGTGCTACAGAGTTCGTGCACTGAGCTGAGATTCTCCGGACTCAGGCTTGAGTTAGGAGTAGAACGGAGCACTTATGGGTTACAACCGTGTTCTGTGATGTTGATCCATCGACTAAACTAAACTAAAAGTATTTTCTTGTATAAATTTCTCCCTGTCACTTGTTGTATGCCACACTACCTTTATATTTCTGTATACATTTATATCTCTCACTTGTTCTATGCCACACTACCTTTATATTCCTGTATAAATATATCTCTCTCACTTGTTCCATGCCACTCTACCTTTATATTTATGCATAAATTTCTCTCTCTCTCTTGTTCTATGCCACACTACCTTTATATTCCTGTATAAATTTCTCTCTGTCTACTTTGTCATCCAGTTTGTAAGTTTCTGGAACGAAGTCAGCCATTCTCAGTCTTGGTAACCTCCCCTTGGTAAGCAAAGTAATACGTTCATATTCCTGGAGACTGCACAGAAGGCCGAGTTTGTTGGTCAGAAGTCTACAATTTGGGATATGGTTTACGAGCTGTTCTCCTGAAAATGTAGATAAATAGTTTCACAAACTGGACAAAATTTAAGTAAAAACATAGTCATTGGAAATGCTAGAATTCAACCTTAGTTTATTTGAACAAAGAAGACGTAAACAGAAGATTGGACAATTAATTGCCTGGCATATTTCGCTGTATCGAGTCAGGGGCATACTGTAGAACTAAATGAGATGAAGTAAACAGAGAGAGGTCCCCATGGCCGAATGAATAAAAGCGCTCGTTCTTAAACATCCGGCGTGCTGATACCGAGGTAGCGGGTTCAAACCCCTACGCTTGTTAGTTGAACTAAAATGTTGATTTGACGACGTAAATTACAAGTACCTCTGAAGTCGGCGTCGGTTCGCCTGGTGGGGAGGGACACTGGTAATAGGGAAAGCTACTCCACACGCAAATATCAGTCTAGTGCACCAGAAGCCGTATCATGCGAATGGACTACGCTTGAGTGATATTCACTAGCACAGGAACGGAGCATTCGGAAAAGTACCTTGTTTCCTCTTTCGAAGGAAGTGCGTCACAACCAGTTATGCACCCTAAACAAAGAAAAGCGTGTCCAACATCAGCGTGCATGTGGCAAGGTTCACTTCCTCTAGGCAGATTCCATCCAAGGTATAGGGCTCTATTTACCTGTGGGTAGGTGTACTTTCTCTAGACAGATTCCATCCAAGGTAACAGGCTCTATCTACCCGTGGGTAAGTTTACTTTCTCTAGGCAGATCCCATCCAAGGTATAGGGCTCTATTTACCTGTGGGTAGGTTTACTTTCTCTAGACAGATCCCATCCAAGGTATAGGGCTCTATTCACCTGTGGGTAGATTTACTTTCTCTAGACAGATTCCACCCAAGGTATAGGGCTCTATTTACCTGTGGGTAGATTTACTTTCTCTAGACAGATTCCATCCAAGGTATAGGGCTCTATTTACCTGTGGGTAGATTTACTTTCTCTAGACAGATTCCACCCAAGGTATATGGCTCTATTTACCTGTGGGTAGATTTACTTTCTCTAGACAGATTCCACCCAAGGTATAGGGCTCTATTTACCTGTGGGTAGATTTACTTTCTCTAGACAGATTCCACCCAAGGTATAGGACTCTATCTACCCGTGGGTAGTTTTACTTTCTCTAGACAGATCCCATCCAAGGTATAGGGCTCTATTTACCTGTGGGTAGATTTACTTTCTCTAGACAGATTCCACCCAAGGTATAGGGCTCTATTTACCTGTGGGTAGATTTACTTTCTCTAGACAGATTCCACCCAAGGTATAGGGCTCTATTTACCTGTGGGTAGATTTACTTTCTCTAGACAGATTCCATCCAAGGTATAGGGCTCTATTTACCTGTGGGTAGATTTACTTTCTCTAGACAGATTCCACCCAAGGTATAGGGCTCTATTTACCTGTGGGTAGATTTACTTTCTCTAGACATATTCCATCCAAGGTATAGGGCTCTATTTACCTGTGGGTAGGTTTACTTTCTCTAGACAGATCCCATCCAAGGTATAGGGCTCTATTCACCTGTGGGTAGATTTACTTTCTCTAGACAGATTCCACCCAAGGTATAGGGCTCTATTTACCTGTGGGTAGATTTACTTTCTCTAGACAGATTCCATCCAAGGTATAGGGCTCTATTTACCTGTGGGTAGGTTTACTTTCTCTAGACAGATTCCACCCAAGGTAACGGGCTCTATCTACCCGTGGCTAGGTTTGCCTTTCCTAACAATTTTACCTGGGCAGCGGTTTTACATACTACTCGTTGCATTCTCCAATTGCGTTGGATTGTAACGTGCACACAGGACCTCCCGTGTTACGCGCTTATCCTAGAAGGTTAGTTTTCCTATCTCACTACCCAAGAGATCAGGGGGACGTGTGATATCATTAGATACCAATGGTTCTTGGAAAATTGCCCAGCCCTATGCTGGGATCGCACCCGGTACCATCTGAGCCTGGGGCGGATAGCATAACCACTCAGCCACGGCGGCCTCCAGGATTATAATATAAACCTCAACAAGCAAACATCTACTTAAATAACTAAACTGAGCTACAGGTAAACACGGCTCACGGTGTTTCTCCTCCGATGACTCTACTCTCACCTTCTCTAAATGTCAGGTAGTTGATCCTGCTCTTGTTCTCCACCCACTTCAGCTTGTACCTCTCATCGTACTTGTCGGCGGTTCGCCTCCAGCCCAAGGCTAACAAAGGACCTTCCACTCTGCGAGAGACACATGTAAAACAGTCTCAGTGAGGCAAGATTATGCACTACTTGCTTTCAACATTCGCTAAAAAGTTAGTAGCGTATCTTTACACGACGTTGCAGTCAACTCCTGCATGTTTTGGCTGTTTGTGATTTCTTGACAAGTTTACGTTCAGTAGTTTGTCAGTGCTTTCTAAACATCTGGCACTCATACCGATGTATGAAAACTAACGAAAGGCAGTGTACTTCAATATCGTCCGCAGCTGTGTTTCAAACGCGGTATGCGGGATTGCGAATTGCGTTCGTAACCCCTACGCCATAGCGCTAGCAATTCGTGACATAACAGACAAATATCAGACAAATACCAGACAAAGAGACAAATACCAGACAAATATCAGACAAATGCCAGACAAATATCAGGCACATATCTCACAAATACTTGACAAATACCAGACAAATATCAGACAAATATCAGACAAATACCAGAACAATTCCGAATACGAGACAAATTGCAAAGGGTCTCCGTGGCAGAATGGGCAAGCCGGCCCCGTGCTCTCTGAAGGTCCTAGGTTCGTTTTCGTACTGCAACATTCCATTCACGAGTGCAACTTAATCGGAGAGTCCCGAGGGTCGTCGCTGGAGCTACGGAGTTCGTGCTCTCTGCTACCCTTTCAGCAAGCCGTTCTGCTGAAAGAGACCGCGCCATACGGGATGAAACCCGGTGCAATGAAGTCGATCCTCTCACCTTTACACCAATTTAAACCAAACAATATCAGACATGTTATGACTGGTTGGTGAATTCCCTGAAGGTTTGAGTTCTAACTCTTCAGTCCGACGGGCCGGCGTTCACAGCGTACAAGCTCTGGCCAGACATGAAGCTGGGTGGAGACTTTTCTCCCATCGCGGTAGCAAAGTACCTGTTCACGGGAATTGTGTTGCAGAGCTCACCTTCCCATCCCCAAGCCCCGTAGCCTGCGAGGTGTGCAAGACCGGTACTGGAACTGCACATCTGCAGAGAGGCATTCTAGGATGTAACCAGGACGTGACCTAGAACAGCACATCCGACTGACTGGGAATAGGCCTGGATCGGTCATGTTTCCTCCGTTGATATTTCACTGGGAAGTCAGCATGGCAAAATATATAAGAGCGCTCACTCGTAAACATCTGGTGAGCTGATGCTGTGGTAGCGGGTTCAATCCTTACACGGGTCAGTTGGACCAAAATGATGACTTTTCGTGCTTGATTTAGGGACGTAAATTACAAGTACCTCTGAATTCGGAGTGGGCTCGCCTGATGGCAAGGGACACTGGTAATAGGGAAAGCTAATCTACACACAAAAATCAGTCCAGCGCACTAGATGTAGTATCACCTGTGTGGACTACGTTTGAGTTTAAAGCGAGCAGGGGCAAAAAACAATTTGATTGTCAACAGACGACAACACAAAGCCCATTTAATTTATGAATAAGTCAATGAAATCACAGCGTGGATAATTATATAATCAAAGTACTACGGAATGGAGCCCGCTCCTCGAAGAAATGGTTACGGGCGCAGTTCGTAATACTGCACACCGATTTCGAAACACAGCTGCGGGTGATTTGGCAGCAGACCGTCTTGCTTTGTTTTTTGTTTTGGTTGTAAAATGGTATGGGTGCCGGTCGTTCAGAAATCAATGGCAAGCTACTGAATGCAAACTTGCCAAGAGATCACAAACAGCCAAAGAAATTAACTTCTTAAACACTATGAAATGGAGTTGTAAATCGGCAGATAACAGTGTCACAGCGTAACCGAGAAATAACCGAACACAGTCGAGTCAGTTGTCTCCCTTTGACCGCAATGACGGAATGGGACTTATTTTTAATTCCTCTGCAAACTTATGTTTAACTTTTATTCTCAGGTGATATAAGCGGACTCTTTTAGCCAGCTTATGGCGCAATAGGCATATGGTGCTATACTCATCGTCAGTCTGTGAGTAATCTAGTCAGTATCAAGTCCGCCGCAAACTTATGTTTAATGTTTATACACTCATAATCCGGAAAGCGTTAACTATGGCGGTAATCTCGGGATTGCACGAGAAACGCTGACGTCACAAGAGGTTTCTCGGAGGTGAACGGGAATGACGTGTCATTCTTCTTCTTCTTCTTTCGTTCGCCTAAAATATGTTTATAACTGCAATGTTGTCTCTTGTATGAATCTAACAGTCTTTTTTAGTTCATTCAGCGGTCCACAGAGTTTATCTTCCACTGTTGTTTCTCTAGGCCAGAAGGTTCGCCTGGATATGTTGTAGTTTGGGCAGTCCTGGAATATGTGCTCTGCTGTCTGCGACGCCAACGACATGTGCACATGGCTGAGTCACCAATCTTGAATTTTGTATACATGTGGTTGCGTAATCTATTGTGTCCTGTTCTGAGGCGCAGAAGAATGACCTGTTCTGGTCTGTCCATAACGTGGTAGTCGTCTTGAGTAAGGTTTGGTGGCCTTCTGACTGATTTGATCATTCTTTTCTTTTGGTGGTATGTAATAGGCACATCTGGTTGTTCTTCTTGTGCTCCTTCCTTAGCCAATCGATCAGCTCTGTCGTTTCCGGGGATTCCACAGTGGGATGGTATCCACTGTATGGTGATCTTACGATGACTGTTAAGTTCAGAAAGCAGTGTCCTCAGAACTGGCAATTTCCCAGACAGGAGCGCCTCTATTACGGATTTTGCATCTGTCAATATCACCACAGGTTGTGTACCATGGCTGGTATTTTGTAATTTCTCTGTGGCTATCTTGATTGCCTCAATTTCAGCATCATAGTTATGGCAGTACTTTCCTGTTGGAATTCTGGCCGTGTCTCTAGTATTATTTGGGTATTCTATATACACTCCCGCTCCTACATTTCGAACAGCATTTTGTTCTGACCCATCTGTGTAGACTCGGATCCAGAGGTCCTGTGGGTATTCGTCATCAAGGAAGCTGAGAGTGACTGTTCTGCGCTGTACACTGTTCTGTTCTTCCTTGTCAAATATTCCTCTCACTTTTGACTGGATTTGTAGCGATATTCTATGTTCATCTTTCCACGGGGTTCGCTCTGGAATAGTTGTCAGGGGGATATCAACTGTGGGAAGATCGATGGTTTCTCTGCAGAGTTGTTTGGCCTGGTGTATGAAACTACTTCTTTTCAACCGCCCCATAGCTAAGTTTTCAAATCTGTTCTTCATAGGGTGGCCTGGCAAGCTGAGAAACTTTTCTACTTGTATTATTGTTTTTGTATCTCTGCGTTCTCTTAAAGCTTGTGTCCTCCCCATTTTCTCCATTGCTACTATAGGGGTTGATTTCATCCCTCCTGTGATGACTCTAAGAGCTTGATTTTGCACCTTGTCCAGTTCCTGCAATGTAGTTTTTGATGCTGAACACCACGCAGTTGACCCGTATTCCAAGTGTGGTCGTATGCTCTGTTGATAAACTTTGCTAAGTATTTTCCCACTGGCTCCCCAAGTGGTTCCAGTTAGCTTTCTCAGGATGGCAATTTTCCTTCTGGCTTTTGCTACTGCTTTTTTAATATGTTTTCTCCATGTCAGCCTGTCGTCGAATGTTACACCAAGGTATGTTGGTTCCTTATCTTCTCTTAGGGGTGTTCCATTTATCTGAATGCTCCCTGCCTTTTGTTTCGGAGAAAGGGTAAATAGAGTGGTGCTGCACTTGTCAGTGTTTATGCTGATACACCATCTATCCGCCCATGCAATAAATGTATCTACAGCTCTTTGTAGCAATATGGTGGCCACTGATGCATGTTCATTTGCGCTCCACAAAACCAGGTCATCAGCGTACATTGCCGCTTTAATTCCATTGGGTAGATTAGCAACAAGATCATTGATGAAGATTAGAAAAAGTGTTGGGGACAGGACTCCGCCCTGGGGAACACCGTGACGCAATAGTACTTTCTTGCTCTTGAGACCGTCTATCTGTACTCGGGCTCTTCTGTTGTGCAAGTATGCTTTTACCCATTTGTACATTCTTCCATTGACTTTGCAGTTTCTCAGTTTATTCATCAGACCTTCTTTCCAGACTTTGTCAAAGGCTTTCTTCAAATCTATCCAAGCCGCAAGTACCAGCTTCTTCTCTTGGAATGCACCCTTAACTTCTTGAGAGAAGTAGGTTGTCTGATCTTCCGTAGAGTAGCACTGCCTAAAGGCAGCCTGTTGTGGCACAAGAATGTTTTCACTTTCAATGTACCACTGTAGTCTGTGATTGATGACGCGTTCCATTGTTTTGCAGAGACAGCTGGTGAGGCTAATGGGTCTGTAGCTGGAGGCAATGGAACTGTCTTTCCCAGATTTTAGGAGGGGTATCATGATTGCTTCTCTCCAGACTTGTGGAACACTGCCTAAGGTCCATGTATTATTAAAGATCTATAGCAGCTTTGCTTTGGCCTCTGTTCCTAGGTTCCTGATCATTTCATTGGAGATACCATCAGCTCCTGGTGATTTTCTCATTTTCAGCTTTGAAATGGCTAGCTCCAGTTCACTGAATGTGATAGGTGTCTCCATAACCTCATGTACAACTTCCTTCTGTCCTGTATTTTGCCATTTCTCTCGAATCTCCTGTTGTTTCTCTGGACTAATTTCAATATTGTTATCTTGTGCGAATGAGTCCGCAAAATGGTCAGCTGCTTGCTTTCCTGTTAAGGTGTTTCCGTCTTTATGTAGCGCAATTTTTGAGTTTCTCCCTGTGCCCTCATCGTTAAGCTGTTTTATTAGCCTCCATAATTTTCTTGTGTCTTTTTCAAAGTTCAGTGACTCTGTTTTCTCCTGCCAGCTTTTCCGTCTAGCCTGCAGTTGGGCCCTTTGAAATTTGGCTTTTGCGTGCTGATATTTATTGTGGTGCTCTTGGCTGGGATTGGCCTCTGCTTGTTTTCTACATATATCCACATCATTATGCAACTGTTCCAGTTCACTATTCCAGTAGGGTTTATAATGTTTATGGGCTCCTCTTGGTATTGTTTCTCGCGCTGCCTGTAGTATGCATTTCCCAAACTCTTCAACTACTTTATTTATGTCCTTCTCAGTGTTCAGGTTTCTAACCAGTATGCTAGTGCGATGCTTGTACATTGCCCAGTCTGCTTTCTTGTAGTTCCACCTCGAGACGGTGCTGCTTTCACTTACAAGCTCATTTTCTACAGTTAGAAAGACTGGCCGATGGTCACTGCCACCAAGTTGTTTCTCAACAATTCGTGTAATGTTCCACTCCAGGTCTGGTGAAAGAAACGCCAGGTCAGGTGTAGTTGTAGAGTGCCATGATCTCGAGTAGAAGGTATGTGGATCAGACGGCTTGTTAATCAGGATGAATCTATTCTCATCCTGCCAATCTTCCAATCTCTCTCCTCTCTGGTCCATGTGATCATAGCCCCAGCTCTGCGAATGGCTGTTGAAGTCGCCACACACAATCATTTTTCCTTTTAATGGTAGTGTGTCCAGTGCCTGTGGGCGGTCATTTGGACAGTAGTAATTGATCAGGTGAAAGTCTGTATTGTCTGTCTTAAGTTTAAGTGCCTGATACTCAGCCCCTTCCATGTGAACTTCAATTTGGGAAGCAGGAATGTTGTTTTTGACAAGAGTCAGTATCCCACCCTTTCGCCTGTCCTTTCGGTCAGATCGGTAACACTGGTAGCCTCTGATTTTGAAGGCTATATTTTCGTTCAGGTGAGTTTCTTGCAAGCAACATACACTTACATTTTCATTGGCCAAGATGTTTTCTAGTTCTATTCTTTTTTTTGGTGATACCCTCTGCATTCCAGTGCATTATTTTAAGTCTTTGTTTGGTACGGCCAAACGGTCTATTTTCAGGCCCTCTGGCTCCGCTGGACATCAGAGAAGGACCTCCCTTATTTGTGGTTAGACCCTTACGAGGCATAAGGCCCGGCACTGCATCTGTCTGTGGGACCAGAGCAGGGCGAGCACCATAACATGTAGCAGTTGTCGACATAATTCACGGCGTTATTGCGTGGCAGCCTGATTTCTGTGGTGCGTCTCCTGGCTGGCTGCCTCCGTCTTCAGCACCTATCCTTTGCAAGAGTAGACTATGGTCTTACTCGACACACGAGCACATAATGCTGTTCCTCCGGTCTGTTATTTATAGATACAACCAAAATAATGACGTCACCGCCAATGTACAACAGCTTTAGCCACTGCGTTTGAGAGTACCCCAGAAGAAAAGTTAATTTTTTTCAGTGACAAGTTATACGCGTTATAGTTTTTTCAGCGACAAGTTAAACACGCTACGAAAATCACACAAGCTAGATAGATTACATGTTAGACACAAGAAGACACGCAAGGAATATAATTACACGTGCTCTACAGTGATGGTCAGCAGGGGCACCCAAAGAAAGGTTATATACCAGCACATGGCACCGCACAAGGTTGCGATAGAGAGAGAGAGAGAGAGAGAGAGAGAGAGAGAGAGAGAGAGAGAGAGACAGACAGAGAGAGAGAGACAGAGAGAGACAGAGAGAGTGTGAGTGAGTGAGAGAAAGAGTAAGAGTGAGTGAGAGAGAGTGGGAGAGAGTGAGTGAGAGAGAGAGAGAGAGAGAGAGAGAGAGAGAGAGAGAGAGAGAGAGAGAGAGAGAGAGAGAGATATTGTAGTGTATCGAAAGCATACAACGCGCGAAACTGCACAGATAGACATGGGATAGCTACCAGGCATTCGGTCCTCAGTGAGCAATGTATGAGAACTCTGAGAACGTAGGTAAGAGTGAGTGACTGTTCAGGTTGTTTGGTTGGGTATCCTTAGTGAATAAACGATATGTCAGCTGCTACCGTAAGTTGCTTTGAATAGATTATCAACATCTGACAGACGGCTGTGTGAGCGAGCCCTCGTTGTGTTAAAGACCTACCAGCTACAGTTGCTACACCTCTAAACGCTACTACACACCAGTCGGTCCATGGCAGACACATGTAAGATGTTTTCCTTAAATCTTTGTGTCCTTTATGGTCATTGCATTAACTCACTTTGTCCGAATTTCTCATGTGCCCTCCACCCCCCGGCTTGGTTTCGTCTGATGACTATAAATACATAAAGTCCTTGGAGGCAACATGACCAAGCTAGGATTAATCCCTGCTGTAGTGCGTTCACAAATGTTTGCCACCTTATACAAATCCATAACTCAGTAACCAACTGAAAGAAAATGATGAGATTTAGCTAATAACCTTATCATTATGTACACCCAACAATTTTTTTTTAAAATTCTGGAGATTGTACAGAAGATCTCACTGTTTGTTTATATGCGGTATATAATCTTCGGATCAGAGATGTAGTGCATATTATGACATGTATTACATCTTCACACGGACATATCAGTGTTCAATAATGAATATTCTTCGTGGTGCACGGGAATCTCTTAATGCGAAGCAGTTCACATAGTGGAAAGGAAGTGTTCAGAGGTGACGTCAATAATTACTGTAAAACAAGTTTCTAAGCGTGAATTCAATATATTTTCGCTAAAACATCAAAGACATTTCGCCGCTTTCCATGACTTTAGCTGCCTTTGGACCTATCAAAGACATATTCCTTGGGTGGGGGTAAATATAAGACGGCAGGGAAAATTTCATAACGATGCAACATACTCTTTTCAAACTAATTCAACGTGAACGAGGTCAAACATTCGTGAACACACTATAGCCTATATATACCGTGCTGAATCAAAAGCTGGTTAGGCCCCAATGAACCTCTTCGTAGATGTGAAGCTCCATTGCCGATCTCTCTATGCCTAGCAGGTTTGTGGGGTTGGAACAGGAAAGGATAGCTGCACATCACAGTGTCCGTGGCGATGGAACTTTGGTCGCAGTTGGGGAGAAATGGCCGTACACCGACCTCACTGCAATAGATGAAAGCCTTTTCTAGGCCAACTATCTCTGAACGACAATACGCCAGACTGAAGAGCTACTAGTCAAAAACCTTCCAGACGATTCACGACCAACCAGCACATTTAAACCACCTCAGATTGGAACACGTCTTACTATACAGCAAATCTCACTGGGATATACGAGATACAATAACTAACCCGCGAGACATATTTTTGAAAAAAAAAGAAGAAGTTTGTTATAGATCCTTTAAAGCTCGTCGCAGCCAACTCCAGCATTTTTCGGCAGTTTGTGATTTCTAGCCGGCTTCCTGGCCTAGAGGTTAGCGACTTTTCTCCGTAATCTCGTATACTCTCGTAAGTAACGTGACGACGGTGAGAATCAGCAGTGATTCGAATCGCGTCGGTAACTTACGGGGTATGTGAGCCGGCCGCTCAGAAAGCAATGGCAAACTACTGAGCGTAATCTTGCCAAGAAATCAACAATCAGCTGAAAGATGCTGATGTTGATAGCGATGTCCTGTAAAGGATATGCAAACATTTTGTGGGTGTGATTTCTTGCCGGCTTTGTGGTAAAGGGTTTACGGATGCAATTCGTAAAACGCACACCACGTTCGAAACACAGCTTCGGGCGATTTGGCAGCAGACCATCCTGCGTTAGTTTTCATAAAATGTTATGAGTGCCGCTCGTTCAGAAAGCAATGGCAAACTACTAAACGTAAACTTGCCAAGAATTCACAAAAAAGCCAACAAATGCCGAGGTTGACTGCGACGTTCTGTAAAGAATATGAAACTAACTGTAACTGACGATTTCTTGGCACATTTAGGTTCAGTAGTGTGCTATTGCTTTCTGAACGACCGACACTCATACCTCTGCATGAAAACCAGCGCAAAGCTATCTGCTTACATATCGCTTGCAGGTATTGTTTGGAAGGTTGCATCCACTGCAGATGGTCAGCCCGATGATATTAACGCCCGTAAAGAGATCTGGAAAGCGGAGGTTTTTGACGCCAGTGAATCCACATCGTTGTGAGGGTCTCGGGTGTAAGAATGTGGCACGGCCAGACACGAGAGGCACATCGGGAAAATTAGGGGTCTCGTCAACCAAAACAGCACTTGCACTATAAGACGCCGGAAGCTGATGCATATGTTGGAAAGGGGTGGGGGGGGGGGGGATCTGAGCACCTATGATATTGTCTAGAGTAAAAGAATGATAGCCCAACATATAACAGATAACAGACGCGCGTGATTGCAAATTGCGTTCGTTACCCCTTTGCCACAGCGACAATGAGACATAATAAGCAGCTTAAAAAAAAAAAAGTAAAGGTCCCTTTCCAAGCTGAATGGTCACCGTGCATATGGTGCTGCATTTTGTATGACTCATAACTCAGAGCACACTTGGTTGGCGTTCACTGAAGCAGAAGAAGGAACTAGAGATTAGAGAACGAACTAGACAACATAACAATTATAGTTACCACACTGGGATTCGAACCTGTCACCTCCATATGACGAGAGCGCCTCGCTGATGCATGACCAACTAGACACCCATAAAAAAGATGTCATCATTAGCCAGGTCTATCGTCCACATGAACCTACAACTATGCAATATGAACAGAATTCGTATCTAACCATTGAAATGGCGCCTTACGTGTCTGGATTGTGAATTAACGCGGTACAGGTTAAATACGAAACACACAAACACATCCTACCAACTGACAGTATACCACAACAAGCAATAATGTACAGACCAAACGGTACCGGAAGGTGACGATGTAAACGATGGACAGAAGGAATAGCAGAGTCCATGGGAATATCGATACATGAAGCCCATAAGCGGGCACTCTCCCGCGGTTTATACTTCACCTCGACACCGAGGGGTACAAGAGGAACGAGAAGAGAAGAGATGAGATGAGAAGAGAATAGATTAGGTGAGATGAGATGAAAAGAGATGAGATGAGGTGAGATGAGATGAGATGAGATGAGGTGAGATGAGAAGATATGTGATGAGGCGAGGTGAGATGAGATTAGAAGTGATGAGATGAGATGAGATAAGATAAGATGAGGTGAGATAAGATGAAATGAGATGAGATGAGGCGAGGTGAGATGAGAAGAAATGAGATGAGATGAGGTGAGGTGAGATGAGATGTCGTGAGATGAGATGAGAAGAGATGAGACAAGATTAGGTGAGATGAGATGAGAAGAGATTAGATTAGATGAGGTGAGGTAAGATGAGAAGAGATAAGGTGAAGTGAGATGAGATGGAAGGGATGAGATGGGAAGAGATGAGATGAGATAAGGTGAGGTGATATGAGATGGGAAGAGATGAGATGGGAAGAGATGAGATGAGATGAGAAGAGATGAGATAAGGTGAAGTGAGATGAGAAGAGAAGAGATGAGGTGAGATGAGATGAGATAAACACATCGGGCCGTATTGCTGTCTAGACATGTCGCGTGTCCTTGACCGGAGGTTGCGATCAACCCCGGGTTTATCTTCTAGGCAATTATACATTGAGTAGCTACTCCTTCTGAACGAGAAGTCAACGTTTAAATCCAACTGCCGGTGTAGGGGTTGAACCACCTACCTCGCCATCAGAGCACCGGAAGTTTACGAGGGAGTGATATTATCCTTGCGACCACGATGACGTCAGTCTAGACATGACGACTATTTAAAGAAAAACACGATTGGTCGGTTCCTATGTGGTAAACGTAGTACACAGAAATATCAATTGGGGCACCACTGAGGGCACCAAGACGGCTTATAAATACATCCTCACGTATTGATTGGCTGTCAAAGAAGCAGAAGAAGGACGTAGACACCTTTACTTCCCAAGACATATCCTGGTACACATTTGAGGCTGTGTTGGCCGGAGCGCAGGTCAATTTTAAACATTCGAAACCTCCCCGATGTGGTTCGAACTCGTGCCGCTAGGCTAAAGCTACTCCTCGGTGTAGCTGCTTGCATTAGTGAAATAAGCTGGTCTGTTAAGGGTTCGAAAACGCAACAAGAGAACGACACATGGGAGTTATGACCCACTTAAAATGTCAAAACGATAAAGAAGCCGAAATAAATTTTAAAGCGGGAAAACCATTGAATAAATCGGACAACTCATACGCCCATGTATGGAATGTATTACACTATCTTCCACGTCTGCCAATTAACTTGGTGTTATAATAGGGTAATTATTCCGTCAAATAATTGCCCGTAGTAGGATCCTGTTTCGTGTTCATCTGAAACAGGAGTCATCATCACGTGTCTTGCCGAGTTCTTCCGGTCCCCAGCATGGCGGTTAGCCATTGAACCGCCACGGCCTCTGGAGTATTTATCCTTGTGGCTGTGTTTGCATTTCGCATTTTCCTCATGTTGGACTGGTAGTATATGGTTCCGTCGCCCTGCTACTGAGTGACTGCGTGGCGCGATTCTGTGAGCCGTGATATTCACGTGGAATGCTTTTTGCATGTCCGCTTTTGTTTGTACAGTGACCTGCATGTTCGGAACAATGGCTACCGGATATTGCTGAATTGACTGATTTGCCTTTTCGGTTCACGAGTGCATTTTTCAGGAGACTCCTGGGAGTCGGCGCTGGAGCTACGGAGTTCGTGCTTTATGCGGCGCTTTCGACGGGTCGCCCTGCGGATAGAGACAGAGCCATGTGAGAAAACCCGGGTCAATGAGGTCTTTCTGGTGACTGCCGATTCCATCGACGATGAACTGTGGTTTCCGTGGAGGACTTTTGTGTTGGCATTCTGGGGCGGCATTATGCACAGTGTACTTGTGCGGGCTGTTGGATTGCCGAGACTCCTGTCTGTTCCACTCTTCACACTGGACAGTGGGAAGCATTTTGTGTGATATTCACTGGCACAGGAACGGAGCATAATGGGGACGACCCGTTGCTGTGAAGTTGGAACCTCGACTAACTAACTAACTAACTAACTAACTAACTAACTAACTAACTAACTAACTAACTAACTAACTAACTGACTAACTAACTAACTAACTAACTAACTAACTAACTATGTACCTACTTACATACCTAACTAACTAACTAACTAACTAACTAACTAACTGACTAACTAACTAACTAACTAACTAACTAACTAACTATGTACCTACTTACATACCTAACTAACTAACTAACTAACTAACTAACTAACTAACTTGCCGAGTAGCTAAAGGGATAATTTTAAAAAGTAATAGCCCTGTTACAAATAGCCTTAAGCGCGTTGAACATTGGATGATCGTCTCATTTTTGTGTAGACCAATCGGCACTGGGAGAATAATGTGATCAGTGTCACGCCGGCTGCCTTTACTTCCCAAGACATGTTCTGGTACTCATCGTAGACCTGTGAGCCCACGACAATTTAAAAAAAAAAATGTCTCGATGCGGATTCTAACCCATGACCAGCGACAGGCCGGCGTCTAGAAACTGACTACCTCGGATCCCGAAAGGGAGCAAGCAAACAGTGGTCTTCTATCTCCTGGGTAAGGTCGCCAACAGGTCGTCTTCTGTGCCACTCTGTTAACCCGTCCAGCATTTCCTCCCCTTGTTGGCCTCTGTCGCTTACACCCTCAACCTTCCCAGTTGTCACAACCTACAGACATCGCCTCCTAACATGACCAAACTGGCGATTATCTTGTCCTGATGTGGCTATACAATGTCTTTATGAATTGGCCTCTGTGGCTTACACCCTCAACCTTCCCAGTTGTCACAACCTACAGACCTGGGATCATAACATGATCAAACTGAAGATTATCTTGTCCTGATGTGGCTATACAATGTCTTTTTGAATTGGCCTCTGTGGCTTACACCCTCAACCTTCCCAGTTGTCACAACCTACAGACCTGGGATCATAACATGATCAAACTGAAGATTATCTTGTCCTGATGTGGCCAAACAATGTCTTTATGAATTGGCCTCTGTGGCTTACACCCTCAACCTTCCCAGTTGTCACAACCTACAGACCTCGCCTCATAACATGACCAAACTGACGATTATCTTGTCCTGATGTGGCTATACAATGTCTTTATGAATTGGCCTCTGTGGCTTACACCCTCAACCTTCCCAGTTGTCACAACCTACAGACCTGGGATCATAACATGATCAAACTGAAGATTATCTTGTCCTGATGTGGCTATACAATGTCTTTTTGAATTGGCCTCTGTGGCTTACACCCTCAACCTTCCCAGTTGTCACAACCTACAGACCTGGGATCATAACATGATCAAACTGAAGATTATCTTGTCCTGATGTGGCCAAACAATGTCTTTATGAATTGGCCTCTGTGGCTTACACCCTCAACCTTCCCAGTTGTCACAACCTACAGACCTCGCCTCATAACATGACCAAACTGACGATTATCTTGTCCTGATGTGGCTATACAATGTCTTTATGAATTGGCCTCTGTGGCTTACACCCTCAACCTTCCCAGTTGTCACAACCTACAGACATCGCCTCCTAACATGACCAAACTGGCGATTATCTTGTCCTGATGTGGCTATACAATGTCTTTATGAATTGGCCTCTGTGGCTTACACCCTCAACCTTCCCAGTTGTCACAACCTACAGACCTCGCCTTATAACATGACCAAACTGGCGATTATCTTGTCCTGATGTGGCTATACAATGTCTTTATGAATTGGCCTCTGTGGCTTACACCCTCAACCTTCCCAGTTGTCACAACCTACAGACCTGGGATCATAACATGATCAAACTGAACATTATCTTGTCCTGATGTGGCTATACAATGTCTTTATGAATTGGCCTCTGTGGCTTACACCCTCAACCTTCCCAGTTGTCACAACCTACAGACCTCGCCTCATAACATGACCAAACTGACGATTATCTTGTCCTGATGTGGCTATACAATGTCTTTATGAATTGGCCTCTGTGGCTTACACCCTCAACCTTCCCAGTTGTCACAACCTACAGACCTCGCCTTATAACATGACCAAACTGGCGATTATCTTGTCCTGATGTGGCTATACAATGTCTTTATGAATTGGCCTCTGTGGCTTACACCCTCAACCTTCCCAGTTGTCACAACCTACAGACCTCGCCTTATAACATGACCAAACTGGCGATTATCTTGTCCTGATGTGGCTATACAATGTCTTTATGAATTGGCCTCTGTGACTTACACCCTCAACCTTCCCAGTTGTCACAACCTACAGACATCGCCTCCTAACATGACCAAACTGAAGATTGTCTTGTCCTGATGTGGCTATACAATGTCTTTATGAATTGGCCTCTGTGGCTTACACCCTCAACCTTCCCAGTTGTCACAACCTACAGACCTGGGATCATAACATGATCAAACTGAAGATTATCTTGTCCTGATGTGGATATACAATGTCTTTTTGAATTGGCCTCTGTGGCTTACACCCTCAACCTTCCCAGTTGTCACAACCTACAGACCTGGGATCATAACATGATCAAACTGAAGATTATCTTGTCCTGATGTGGCTATACAATGTCTTTATGAATTGGCCTCTGTGGCTTACACCCTCAACCTTCCCAGTTGTCACAACCTACAGACCTCGCCTCATAACATGACCAAACTGACGATTATCTTGTCCTGATGTGGCTATACAATGTCTTTATGAATTGGCCTCTGTGGCTTACACTCAACCTTCCCAGTTGTCACAACCTACAGACATCGCCTCCTAACATGACCAAACTGAAGATTGTTTTGTCCTGATGTGGCTATACAATGTCTTTATGAATTGGCCTCTGTGGCTTACACCCTCAACCTTCCCAGTTGTCACAACCTACAGACATCGCCTCCTAACATGACCAAACTGACGATTATCTTGTCCTGATGTGGCTATACAATGTCTTTATGAATTGGCATCTGTGGCTTACACCCTCAACCTTCCCAGTTGTCACAACCTACAGACATCGCCTCCTAACATGACCAAACTGACGATTATCTTGTCCTGATGTGGCTATACAATGTCTTTATGAATTGGCCTCTGTGGCTTACACCCTCAACCTTCCCAGTTGTCACAACCTACAGACATCGCCTCCTAACATGACCAAACTGACGATTAACTTGCCCTGATGTGGCTATACAATGTCTTTATGAATTGGCCTCTGTGGCTTACACCCTCAACCTTCCCAGTTGTCACAACCTACAGACATCGCCTCCTAACATGACCAAACTGAAGATTGTCTTGTCCTGATGTGGCTATACAATGTCTTTATGAATTGGCCTCTGTGGCTTACACCCTCAACCTTCCCAGTTGTCACAACCTACAGACATCGCCTCCTAACATGACCAAACTGACGATTATCTTGTCCTGATGTGGCTATACAATGTCTTTATGAATTGGCCTCTGTGGCTTACACCCTCAACCTTCCCAGTTGTCACAATCTACAGACATCGCCTCCTAACATGACCAAACTGACGATTATCTTGTCCTGATGTGGCTATACAATGTCTTTATGAATTGGCCTCTGTGGCTTACACCCTCAACCTTCCCAGTTGTCACAACCTACAGACATCGCCTCCTAACATGACCAAACTGACGATTATCTTGCCCTGATGTGGCTATACAATGTCTTTATGAATTGGCCTCTGTGGCTTACACCCTCAACCTTCCCAGTTGTCACAACCTACAGACATCGCCTCCTAACATGACCAAACTGAAGATTGTCTTGTCCTGATGTGGCTATACAATGTCTTTATGAATTGGCCTCTGTGGCTTACACCCTCAACCTTCCCAGTTGTCACAAACTACAGACATCGCCTCCTAACATGACCAAACTGACGATTGTCTTGTCCTGATGTGGCTATACAATGTCTTTATGAATTGGCCTCTGTGGCTTACACCCTCAACCTTCCCAGTTGTCACAACCTACAGACATCGCCTCCTAACATGACCAAACTGGCGATTATCTTGTCCTGATGTGGCTATACAATGTCTTTATGAATTGGCCTCTGTGGCTTACACCCTCAACCTTCCCAGTTGTCACAACCTACAGACATCGCCTCCTAACATGACCAAACTGACGATTGTCTTGTCCTGATGTGGCTATACAATGTCTTTATGTCTTGCAGTACCTTTTGTATTTGCGGTCGCTCGCTTTGAATTCAAGCGTAGTCCAAACACGTCCTACTATGTACTTCTAGTGCATTGAACTGATTTTTGTGTGTGGATTAGCTTTCCCTGCTACCAGTGTCCCTCGCCACCAGCCGAACGCGTTCCGTCTTCTGCGGTACTTGTAATTTACGTTCTCAAGTCAAGGACGAGAAGCCAACATTGTAATCCAACTAACCGGTGTAGGGGTCGAATCTGCTGCCTCGGCATCAGCATACCGGAGGTTTAAGAGCGAGCGTTCTTATCCATTAGGCCACGCTGACCTCTAGCAGTACTTGTATATTGGTCCTTATTTTCCACTGACGGATTCTGAGCTGTCCACGTGACAACCACATCTCTGTGTCCTTCAGTAGCATGCGGTGTACTGTTTTCTGTCATCAAGAATGTTCAGGGCGCAATGGCTAACATGCTTTCCTACTGGCCCGATGATCATGTGTTCGTATGCCCTTCGAGTCTGGACTTGTCCTCATCAATCTGGCCTTTTAGGTCGACCGTCTACAGTGTGTACCACAACATTTCCTTGCGGTAAAGGAGACCGCTGGGATAATAACCTAGCAACTTTAGTAACATTTTCTGAATTGATTTTTAATTATGAAACCTGCATAGATGGATACATCTTGGGGGGAAAAAAACACGGTACCTTATTCAAGTCTGTAGGTCAATTCTAAGCGGAGATATTAAAGTTTATGTGTCAGTTTATCATTTAAAATGAACAAAGAGGACAATACGATTTTGATCCTTTCACAAAGTGTGACCTACATACATACTCACCCAACTGTTGGTTACACTGACGCCAAGGAAGATTAAAACTGCCGCCGTCCACCTCAGGGAAAGATAACTACTGCCAGGTTGTTTATATACACACGCACACACAGATATATACACCTCCACGTCATGCTGTGATAACGTCAGACCCCGCGTGCTACTGCGCGAGCTGTCTTGTCGGCGCGAGGCCGCAAGGCGGAGATCTATTTTGACCTGAGTAGTCCCGTTGAAAAGTTGCAAAATTGTCAATGATCTTGTCCTTGTAGAGTGATGAAAACTTACACATAAATACAATAGTGAATTTTGAATGTACACATGCATTCATTATCATATTAATAGCCCTGAATACTCCATAACAATATTAAATGGTCACAGCTGGAGTATGACAAGGAAAACAGTTATCTCCCGCCAATGAAATACCACATTACAGCATGCGATCTTCATAATTTCAGTGTGAGATTGACTGCCAACTGAAATGATCGAAAATTACAAAATACACGTAAAAATTGATGCTAATTTTAATAATACATAGTAGAACAATGTAATAGGTCTCATAAAACGGTATTTACGAGTTAACTTACCACTTAGAATGGGTAACCTGGTTCTCCGGTATAAGAAGGATTCCTGAAGCGCCAGAAATGCAGAACGCAAAACGGGGAGGGGAAAGCTATATCAAGTAATTGGCGTCTGTTTTAACGAGATCTTGAAATAATCGCGGCATTTAACACCATGAGTACACGTAACGTCCTCATATCGGAGACACAAAAACAAATAACCGAAGGTAACCGCAAAAAAAAGTATGGAAAAATTCGGCAAACCTGAACCGTAGTGCCTAATTATTAATTAACCACATAATGCATCGAGTGCCGATTAGTCTAAATATAGGTAGCTAGCGCATTTACACGTCAGCCCCATGGTGTGAGAATGGTTATGTTACACACTTGACCTACTACTGGGGATCTTGTGAACGTTGTGCAAGTCAACAATCCTCACAGTTGGAAATGGCAAAGAGTTTGCCGAAGAGTTCAAACTAAGTATGATAACAAATTAGAAAACCTGCCCACAACAAGGTAGCAGCCATGGCGGAAGGGGGTTAACAGACAAGGGGATCCACTTCATTGCAAATAACTTAGCAAATACCCACCCACCAACCCAATCAACTAACCAACCACCCACCCACTAACTCAATCAACTACCCAAATACCCACACATCAACCCAATCATCTAAGTAAACACCCACCCACCAACCCAATCAACTAAGCAAATATCCACCCACCAACCCAATCAACTAACCAAATACCCACACATCAACCCAATCAGCTAAGCAAATACCCACCCACCAACCCAATCAAATCACCAACCAATCAATTTACACCATACGATAACAGCACGTCTAAAGAACTTCCAATCATTTTAACTCTTTCGTTTTGCGTCCATGTCGGGATCTATGAGTTTATGCTATTTCTGAACTGCAAATACATAGCATAGTGTGGCTGTTATACATAGTGTATTGTGACTGTTAAACACAGTGTATTGTGACTGTTAAACATAGTGTATTGTGATTGTTTTATTTGGGGGGAGGGAAGGGGGGGGGGGGGGGGTTTGCATATCCCTTACAGGACGTTGCAGTCAACACCAGCATTTTTCAGCTGCTATTGATGTACTAGGCAAGATTTTACGTTCAGTAGTTTGCAATTGCTTTCTGAGCGACCGGCTCCCATACAACCCTAAGTTACCAGCGCGGCGCGAACCGAAGCCGATTCACGCAGCTGCTGTTGTCCCCACGTGGATATACGGGATTACGAACAATGTCGTTAACACCTTGGGCAGGGAGACCATTTTTGAAACCATTGTGACTTTTATACATAGTATATTGTGACGTTTATGCAAAGTGTATTGTGAATGTTATACATAGTGAAATGGTATTGTTATACAAAGCGCATTGTGACTTATATACGGCGTATTATAACAGTTATACATAACATATTGTGACTGTTATACATAGTGTATTGTGAATGTTACACATAGTGTATTGTGACTGTTATACATAGTGTATTGTGAATGTTACACATAGTGTATTGTGACTGTTATACATAGTGTATTGTGAATGTTATACATAGTGTATTGTGACTGTTATACATAGTGTATTGTGAATGTTACACATAGTGTATTGTGAATGTTACACATAGTGTATTGTGACTGTTATACATAGTGTATTGTGAATGTTATACATAGTGTATTGTGACTGTTATACTTAGTGTATTGTGAATGTTATACATAACTTATTGTAATTGTTATACATAGCATATTGTAGCTGTTATAATAGTGTGTTGTAGCTTTCAAACGCAGGAGTATTGTGACATTTCCCCCGTACTTGCAACATCTCATCTGTGAACGTATTAGTCAATGCGGGGAATATTAACTGTGAGATAATTATAGCTAACTGCGGTGTTGGTATTTTTTTTGTCTTGCCACAGGTTACCGCCATTTCAATGCATACATTACCGTCATTGAACCAGACGCTCCACTGGGGGTGCGGATCGCATCATGCGACACCGACATGTTATGATTGATGATTATTAGTACCTCTTCTTCAAACGCTTGATGATTATTAGTACTTCTTCTTCATACGTCAATATGAATGAATGCAAAGTAAGCTGCAGTCAACTTAAGCTTGTTGGCGACTCCATAGACTTTACCCTCAAATGTCTAAATTATTTAATTTCCTCAGTTTTGTCATCATTTTAATTTATTAAGTTGAGTTGAATTGAGTTGAGTAGAGCTAAGAACCGACATCACTGCACTCAGGACATTCCCATATACCCTCCGTCCCCTCGTTCAACAGCCAGCGAGCGAAGAGTCACTACTAAACGTTCCCATCGTTATCTGATTGAAAGTTCTCCTGGTCTTCCCTCTCAGTTTTGAGATTGTACCAGAACCCCTGACAATCCCCTGCAATCTCATCTTATCACCATTATGGGTCGTTTCCCTCCCCCCCCCCCCCACACCTTCGCCACCTGGTTCCACGGACGCCTGACCACCTCGCCCTTGTCCATAGGTAATCTACCACCAAGAGGCGCATTCCCTGACACCCTATATTCTTATTATTAGTATAATAAAAAGCAATTTCATAAGTGCAGTTTTCATTCATTAATATACCCATCATCATCATCATCATAATCATCATCATCATCATCATCATCATCTTATCATCTTCATCATCATCATAATAATCACCATCATAATCATCATTAAATGTACAGTCCTGTGGAGAAGTCTCTCTCTCTCTCTCTCTCTCTCTCTCTCTCTCTCTCTCTTTCACACACTACCTCTCACTCCCTCTCTCTCTCTGTTTCTCTTTGTCTCTGTCTCTGTCTCTGTCTCTGTCTCTGTCTGTCTCTCTCTCTCTCTCTCTCTCTCTCTCTCTCTCTCTCTCTCTCTCTCCATATAACGTTTCGAAATTTCTGTCTCCCACAAGCCAGATAATTTTCCCACTGTTGCTATTATGTACAAATTATCTCTCACGTCTTGAATCCACCAACGCCACGGTCCTCCTGTTCTCCGCCTCCTGGGCACACTTCCCTCCACAATGATATTTTCTAGACTCACATGTCTGTATTATGCACCCAATATATTTAATTATCCTCATTTTTGTATGTCTTAATAACCCCCTTCTGCGGTATTGAGCTCTTGTTGCATAGATTTGTTTGTTCTCCTTACCGTCCAATGCATATTTAATACTCTTAATTATAAATTGTTGACAGTCTTGCTCCATAGCTCGGAAGGGTGTCAGCACATGCTATTTCACATATTTATTAAACAATTCTATTTCACATAATTATTTAACCCCTCTATTTCACATATTTATTTAGCACATCTGTTTAACATATTTATTTAGCACCCCGTGTTTAAAATATTTATTTAGCATCTATATTTCTCATATTTATTTAATCCCTCTATTTCACATATTTATTTAGTATCTCTATTTCACATATTTATTTAATCCCTCTATTTCTCATATTTATTTAGCACCCCTTTTTAACATATTTATTTAGCATCTCTATTTCACATATTTATTTAGCACCCCTTTTTAACATATTTATTTAGCATCTCTATTTCACATATTTATTTAGCACCCCTTTTTAACATATTTATTTAGCACCCCGTGTTTAAAATATTTATTTAGCATCTCTATTTCACATATTTATTTAATCCCTCTATTTCACATATTTATTTAGCATCTCTATTTCACATATTTATTTAGCATCTCTATTTCACATATTTATTTAATCCCTCTATTTCACATATTTATTTAATCCCTCTATTCCACATATTTATTTAATCCCTCTATTTCACATATTTATTTAATCCCTCTATTTCACATATTTATTTAGTATCTCTATTTCACATATTTATTTAGCATCTCTATTTCACATATTTATTTAGCACCCCTTTTTAACATATTTATTTAGCATCTCTATTTCACATATTTATTTAATCCCTCTATTTCACATATTTATTTAGCACCCCTTTTTAACATATTTATTTAGCATCTCTATTTCACATATTTATTTAGCACCCCTTTTTAACATATTTATTTAGTATCTCTATTTCACATATTTATTTAGCATCTCTATTTCACATATTTATTTAGCACCCCTTTTTAACATATTTATTTAGCATCTCTATTTCACATATTTATTTAATCCCTCTATTTCACATAGTTATTTAGCACCCCTTTTTAACATATTTATTTAGCATCTCTATTTCACATATTTATTTAATCCCTCTATTTCACATATTTATTTAGCACCCCTCTTTAACATATTTATTTAGCATCTCTATTTCACATATTTATTTAATCCCTCTATTTCACATAGTTATTTAGCACCCCTTTTTAATATATTTATTTAGTATCTCTATTTCACATATTTATTTAGCACCCCTTTTTAACATATAACTTTTTAGCATAAATATTATTCAAGTATATGCCCCAACAGGAGAATCCAGTGAAGATAGTGTAGAAGAATTTTATAATGACATAGAGTCTGCCTTAAAGAAATGTAAAAATTCAGAAATAAACATCATAATAGGGGACTTCAATGCAAAAGTAGGAAATCAAGGAGATAGATACACAGTAGGAAACTATGGTTTAGGAGAGAAAAATGAAAGAGGATACAGACTCGTAGAGTGGGCAAAAGAACAGGAAATGATTGTAGGAAACACTGGTTCAAACAACACCCTAGAAGAGTATGGACATGGAGGAGTCCTGATAGCAGGATTAGAAACCAGATTGACTACATTCTGATTAGCAGAAGATTTAGAAACGCATTAACAATATCAAAAACAGTTCCCAGTGCTGATTGTTATAGTGACCACAGATTACTCACAGGAACATTGAGGATAAAGTTGAAGAAAGTCAAGTATATAACAGGAAACACTAAATATGATTTGTGTACATTGAGTAATGACAAGGAAATACAAAACAAATTCAACATAGAAGTACAGAACAGATTTGAAATTTTGTCTGATCTAGAGATCCTATTCCAGGATGTGGATGATCAATGGGAAACGTTGAAGAATTCAATCAATGTGGCTGCAGAAACAAGTATTCCAAAATTAAAGAAAGTGGGTCGTAAGAAATGGATGACTGAAGAAATTTCACACCTCATGGAAACAAGAAGACTCAGCAAAAATAATTCTGTCAAATATGAAGAAATTCACAGACAAGTCAGAACATTATGTAAGGAGGCAAAAGAAGCATGGCTTGAGGAAAAGTGCTTAGAAATTGAAAGCCAACACAACAGTCAAAATACCAAATTAGTGCACAAAAGAATTCAGGAACTTACTAATAAAAGAACAAGTACATCAACCGGGTGCCTAAGAACTGAAGATGGCAAAATCATAATAGAAAAAGACCAGATTCTACAGGTATGGACAGTTTATGTGAAACACCTTTATGATGATAACAGAGACGAACAGTATGATATTAGATTTAATAATGAAGGACCGCCAATTTTGGAGATGGAGGTTCGAAATGTTCTTAAGCATATGAAAGCTGGCAAGGCCCCCGGTGCAGATAACATCACAACAGAAATGATTAAAGCTTTAGAAGAATTTGGACTAGATCAAGTCACCAGACTGCTGAACACATTATATGATACTGGAGATATACCTCCTGAATTATGTAACTCTATATTTATTGCAATCCCAAAGAAATCAGGAACCTTGGAATGTGATCAACATAGAACAATTAGTATAATGAGTCACATCACAAAGATTTTGCTAAAAATTATCATGCAAAGAATGAGGAAGAAGATACAACCTGAAATAGGGGAAGAACAATGTGGGTTTGTAGAAAGAAAGGGTACAGTAAATGCTGTGTATATGCTGCGAACAGTTATTGAACGTGCTATAGAAGTAAACAAGGATATACATCTTTGCTTTATTGACTATACAAAGGCTTTTGATAGCGTTAGACATGTCAGCATGGTGGATATGCTTGCAGATCTACAAATTGATGGGAAAGACATTAGACTTATAAAAAACATATATTGGAAACAACAAGCTGCAATAAGGATTGATAATGAAGTGGGACAGTATCAGCCAATTAAGAGAGGTGTTAGGCAGGGATGTGTGATGTCTCCAGATCTTTTTTCCCTGTACAGTGAAAATATTTTCAGAAATGTAGAGGATATAAATGAAATCAGCATTGGAGGACGAAATCTCAATAACATTAGATATGCAGATGATACAGTATTAATTGCAGACAATGAGCAGGACCTGCAACAATTAGTAGATGCGGTTGTTGTACACAGTGAGCAACTGGGGTTAGAATTAAATTGTAAAAAGACTCAGGTTATGGTCGTCAGTAGGAAGGAAGAAGTGCCACAATGTAATATACAAGTAAATGGACATATTCTTCAACAAGTGAATCGGTACAATTATCTTGGAACAGTTATAACATCTGATGGGAGATGCCTTGAAGAGATTAGAACAAGAATCGCCATGGCGAAAGTAGCCTTTAGCAAGATGAACAACATTCTGACCAATAAGAAGATGTCAATTGAAACGAGAAAAAGAGTGTTGAGGGGATACATAGAGCCTGTTCTTTTGTATGGATGTGAAACTTAGACAATGAGCAGTCAAGCTGAAAAGCATCTGATGGCTGCAGAAATGTGGTTTCTGAGGAAAATGCAAAGAATACCATGGACAGACAGAAAAACCAATGACCAAGTACTACAGGAGACAAATGAACATCGTAAACTGATTAGAGAAATTAGACGTAGACAGTCAACATTTTTTGGACATGTTATGAGAAGAAATGGATTGGAGAACTTAGTGACAACTGGCAAGATCGAGGGGAACAGACCAAGAGGAAGACCGAGAGGAAAATACCTGGATGGCTTGGCCACATGGCATGGACGAGACAGGAACACTGAGCTGATCCACGACACTGGTGATCGAGTGAAATGGCGAGTCATGACCGCCCACGCTTTCCGGCATGGCACATGATTTATTTATTTAACATATTTATTTAACCCCTCTGTTTCAGCTGGCTCAGGGGCGAAAGAGTTACGGGCGCAATTCGTAATACGGCTTACAATGTTCAAAACACAGCTGCGGGTGATTTTGCACCTTGCGTTGGTTTTTATAAAATGTTATGACTGTCAGTCGTTCAGAAAGCAATGGAAAACTACTGAACGTAAACTTGCCAAGAAACCACAAATAGCCTAAAAATGCTGGGGTTGACTGTGGCGTCCTGTAAAGATTATGCAATTAAATAATTCTATTTCACATATTTATTTAGCCCCTCTATTTCACATATTTATGTAGTGTCTCTATTTCACATATTTATTTAGCCCCTCTATTTCACATATTTATGTAGTGTCTCTATTTCACATATTTATTTAACACCTCTGTTTTACTTATTTATTTAACACCCATGTTTCACATATTTATTTAACACCCCTGTTTCACATATTTAGTTAGCATCTCTATTTCACAACGGGGCTATGGCTCAGATTTTTGTCCTAAACCTGCGACTGGTCTAGCAAGCCGGCAGGGGATCCTCATAGTGATCGTAGAAAAACTAAGAAGTATAAACGGACTGACCCAAATGGGAAAAACAAAGGCAGCAAAAGAGACTGCACACAATACAGAGGCATTTCCCTTTTCAGACATCCTGGGAAAATAGTTTGCAAAATTTTTGAGAAAAGATTACGAACTACTTTAGAACCCCAGCTAAGCGAAGCACAACTTGGATTTAGGAAAAAAATCAAAGGGTGCACAGATGCCAGTTTTGCTTTTAGACAACTTATAGAAAAATCAATCGAATTCAATGAAACATTCTACTTAGCCTTCGTCGACCAAGAAAAGGCATTTGATAGAGTAGATAGAAACAAGCTGTGGGAAATCTTTAAATAATATGGAGTGAGTACACATCTAATAAACCTATGTAGAGTAGAATCTGATACAACAACAGTGAATGCATAGTGAGAGCAACTGGAGAACACTGAACCATTCACCATAAGATCCGGAATACGAAAAGGCTGTGTCCTGTCCCCTCTCTTGCTCCTAACCTATATAGACTACATATGTAAAGAAACCAGCCAAACAGAGACCACAAGAACACCGCATGACGAGAACACAGAAGAAGAACCATCTGTTAATTACACCACTAGAGAACTTTTGTTTGCGAACGACCAAGCACTAATAACAAAATCAGAAGCTGAATTACAAGACCACATGAATAGTCTAAACGAAATGTGTAGGGAACATAACATGAGAATTAGCACAAGTAAAACAGAGGTAATGATTATAACTAAAGAAGAAAAAACGACAACAATTCACCTAAACGAACATCCTTTGAAACAAGTAAAGAGCTTCAAGTACCTAGGAAGTATAATATCATCAAATGACAAATCAGAAGACGAGATCGAAAATAGGTGCAATAAGGCAAATCAACTCATTGGACAAATGGCACCAAGACTGTACATGTATCAATAACTACTAAGATAGCACTTTACAACACAATCTTCCTACCAACTCTAAGTTACCAATGCCAAACCTGAACAATGACAGAAAAAGAGAACAGAAAAAATTACAACAACATAGATGAGATTCCTGAGAAGAATACTTAATGTGTCAAGAAGAGATAAGATCAGAAATGAAGAAATCAGGCCTAAAGTGGGGGTTATAAAAATTGTGTTGCGTATCCCTTACGGGACGTTGCAGTCAACACCAGCATTTTCAGCTGCTGTTGATGTACTAGGCAAGTGTTACGTTCAGTAGTTTGCCATTGCTTTCTGAACGACCGGCCTCTATACCTTTTTCGAAAAAACCAGCACCGCCGTGTTTCGAACCCGGGTATACGGGCTCACAAACCGCGTTCGCAAGCCCTTCAGCCACAGAGACCGGGGGTTATAGCTGCACTAAATTTTATTAGAAGGCAGCAAGTCAAATGGTTTGGCCATGCAAGTAGGTTACCAACTAACAGTATACCATAACAAGCAATGATGTACAGACCAAATGGAAGCAGAAGAAGAGGCCGACCACGTAAACGATGGAAGCAGGGAATAACAGAGTCCATGGGAATATAGATACATGAAGCCCAGAAGCAGGCACTCTCCCGGTGTTTATACTTCACCTCGACACCGTAAGGTAAAAGAGGAACATGATGAGATAAGAAGAGATTTCACAAATGTATTGAACACCTCTGTTTCACAAATTTATTTAACCCCTCTATATTAGACAGCCATGTAACCCCTCTGCCACAGACTGTTTAAATCCTGTTTCAGACATCCATTTAACTCCCCCGCCATATTTATTTAACGCCTTTGTTTCCCACATCTATTTCATATTTTCACATGTAACTCCCCCGCCATATTTATTTAACGCCTTTGTTTCCCACATCTATTTCATATTTTCTCGCAGATATTTATGCAAAGAGAGGCTGCAAAGTGCACAGAAAAGAGAGGCAGTGAAATGCGCGGAGAAGAGAGACGGTAAACCACACGGATAAGGGCGACGGTAAATCGCACGGAGAAAAACAGTAACATACACGGAGAAGAGAGACAGTAAAAAAAAAAAAATACGTTGAATGGAGACAGTAAAACACAAGAGAAGATATATATTAAATCACGCGGAGAATAGAATCGGTAAAACACGGAGAAGAGAGACAGTAAAACATACGTTGAATGGAGACAGGACAACGCAGAGAAGAGAGACAGTAAAACATACGTTGAATGGAGACAGGAAAACACGGAGAAGAGAGACAGTAAAACATACGTTGAATGGAGACAGGACAACGCAGAGAAGAGAGACAGTAAAACATACGTTGAATGGAGACAGGACAACGCAGAGAAGAGAGACAGTAAAACATACGTTGAATGGAGACAGGACAACGCAGAGAAGAGAGACAGTAAAACATACGTTGAATGGAGACAGGACAACGCGGAGAAGAGAGACAGTAAAACATACGTTGAATGGAGACAGGACAACGCAGAGAAGAGAGACAGTAAAACATACGTTGAATGGAGACAGGAAAACACGGAGAAGAGAGACAGTAAAACATACGTTGAATGGAGACAGGACAACGCAGAGAAGAGAGACAGTAAAACATACGTTGAATGGAGACAGGACAACGCAGAGAAGAGAGACAGTAAAACATACGTTGAATGGAGACAGGACAACGCAGAGAAGAGAGACAGTAAAACATACGTTGAATGGAGACAGGACAACGCAGAGAAGAGAGACAGTAAAACATACGTTGAATGGAGACAGGACAACGCAGAGAAGAGAGACAGTAAAACATACGTTGAATGGAGACAGGACAACGCAGAGAAGAGAGACAGTAAAATATACGTTGAATGGAGACAGGACAACGCAGAGAAGAGAGACGGTAAAGCATACGTTGAATGGAGACAGGACAACGCAGAGAAGAGAGACAGTAAAACATACGTTGAATGGAGACAGGACAACGCAGAGAAGAGAGACAGTAAAACATACGTTGAATGGAGACAGGACAACGCAGAGAAGAGAGACAGTAAAACATACGTTGAATGGAGACAGGACAACGCAGAGAAGAGAGACGGTAAAGCATACGTTGAATGGAGACAGGACAACGCAGAGAAGAGAGACAGTAAAACATACGTTGAATGGAGACAGGACAACGCAGAGAAGAGAGACAGTAAAACATACGTTGAATGGAGACAGGACAACGCAGAGAAGAGAGACGGTAAAGCATAAGTTGAATGGAGACAGGACAACGCAGAGAAGAGAGACAGTAAAACATACGTTGAATGGAGACAGGACAACGCAGAGAAGAGAGACGGTAAAACATATGTTGAATGGAGACAGGACAACGCAGAGAAGAGAGACGGTAAAACATACGTTGAATGGAGACAGGACAACGCAGAGAAGAGAGACGGTAAAACATACGTTGAATGGAGACAGGACAACGCAGAGAAGAGAGACGGTAAAACATACGTTGAATGGAGACAGGACAACGCAGAGAAGAGAGACAGTAAAACATACGTTGAATGGAGACAGGACAAGGCAGAGAAGAGAGACAGTAAAACATACGTTGAATGGAGACAGGACAACGCAGAGAAGAGAGACGGTAAAACATACGTTGAATGGAGACAGGACAACGCAGAGAAGAGAGACGGTAAAACATACGTTGAATGGAGACAGGACAACGCAGAGAAGAGAGACGGTAAAACATACGTTGAATGGAGACAGGACAACGCAGAGAAGAGAGACAGTAAAACATACGTTGAATGGAGACAGGACAACGCAGAGAAGAGAGACGGTAAAGCATACGTTGAATGGAGACAGGACAACGCAGAGAAGAGAGACTGTAAAACATACGTTGAATGGAGACAGGACAAGGCAGAGAAGAGAGACAGTAAAACATACGTTGAATGGAGACAGGACAACGCAGAGAAGAGAGACGGTAAAGCATACGTTGAATGAGACAGGACAACGCAGAGAAGAGAGACAGTAAAACATACGTTGAATGGAGACAGGACAACGCAGAGAAGAGAGACGGTAAAACATACGTTGAATGGAGACAGGACAACGCAGAGAAGAGAGACAGTAAAACATACGTTGAATGGAGACAGGACAACGCAGAGAAGAGAGACGGTAAAGCATACGTTGAATGGAGACAGGACAACGCAGAGAAGAGAGACAGTAAAACATACGTTGAATGGAGACAGGACAACGCAGAGAAGAGAGACAGTAAAACATACGTTGAATAGAGACAGGACAACGCAGAGAAGTTAGACGGTAAAGCATACGTTGAATGGAGACAGGACAACGCAGAGAAGAGAGACAGTAAAACATACGTTGAATGGAGACAGGACAACGCAGAGAAGAGAGACGGTAAGACATACGTTGAATGGAGACAGGACAACGCAGAGAAGAGAGACGGTAAAACATACGTTGAATGGAGACAGGACAACGCAGAGAAGAGAGACGGTAAAACATACGTTGAATGGAGACAGGACAATGCAGAGAAGAGAGACAGTAAAACATACGTTGAATGGAGACAGGACAACGCAGAGAAGAGAGACAGTAAAACATACGTTGAATGGAGACAGGACAACGCAGAGAAGAGAGACAGTAAAACATACGTTGAATGGAGACAGGACAACGCAGAGAAGAGAGACGGTAAAACATACGTTGAATGGAGACAGGACAACGCAGAGAAGAGAGACGGTAAAACATACGTTGAATGGAGACAGGACAACGCAGAGAAGAGAGACGGTAAAACATACGTTGAATGGAGACAGGACAACGCAGAGAAGAGAGACAGTAAAACATACGTTGAATGGAGACAGGACAAGGCAGAGAAGAGAGACAGTAAAACATACGTTGAATGGAGACAGGACAACGCAGAGAAGAGAGACAGTAAAACATACGTTGAATGGAGACAGGACAACGCAGAGAAGAGAGACAGTAAAACATACGTTGATTAGAGACAGGACAACGCAGAGAAAAGAGACGGTAAAGCATACGTTGAATGGAGACAGGACAACGCAGAGAAGAGAGACAGTAAAACATACGTTGAATGGAGACAGGACAACGCAGAGAAGAGAGACGGTAAAACATACGTTGAATGGAGACAGGACAACGCAGAGAAGAGAGACGGTAAAACATACGTTGAATGGAGACAGGACAACGCAGAGAAGAGAGACGGTAAAGCATACGTTGAATGGAGACAGGACAACGCAGAGAAGAGAGACAGTAAAACATACGTTGAATGGAGACAGGACAACGCAGAGAAGAGAGACGGTAAAACATACGTTGAATGGAGACAGGACAACGCAGAGAAGAGAGACGGTAAAACATACGTTGAATGGAGACAGGACAACGCAGAGAAGAGAGACGGTAAAACATACGTTGAATGGAGACAGGACAACGCAGAGAAGAGAGACGGTAAAACATACGTTGAATGGAGACAGGACAACGCAGAGAAGAGAGACTGTAAAACATACGTTGAATGGAGACAGGACAAGGCAGAGAAGAGAGACAGTAAAACATACGTTGAATGGAGACAGGACAACGCAGAGAAGAGAGACAGTAAAACATACGTTGAATGGAGACAGGACAACGCAGAGAAGAGAGACGGTAAAACATACGTTGAATGGAGACAGGACAACGCAGAGAAGAGAGACAGTAAAACATACGTTGAATGGAGACAGGACAACGCAGAGAAGAGAGACGGTAAAGCATACGTTGAATGGAGACAGGACAACGCAGAGAAGAGAGACAGTAAAACATACGTTGAATGGAGACAGGACAACGCAGAGAAGAGAGACAGTAAAACATACGTTGAATAGAGACAGGACAACGCAGAGAAGAGAGACGGTAAAGCATACGTTGAATGGAGACAGGACAACGCAGAGAAGAGAGACAGTAAAACATACGTTGAATGGAGACAGGACAACGCAGAGAAGAGAGACGGTAAAACATACGTTGAATGGAGACAGGACAACGCAGAGAAGAGAGACGGTAAAACATACGTTGAATGGAGACAGGACAACGCAGAGAAGAGAGACGGTAAAACATACGTTGAATGGAGACAGGACAACGCAGAGAAGAGAGACAGTAAAACATACGTTGAATGGAGACAGGACAACGCAGAGAAGAGAGACAGTAAAACATACGTTGAATGGAGACAGGACAACGCAGAGAAGAGAGACAGTAAAACATACGTTGAATGGAGACAGGACAACGCAGAGAAGAGAGACGGTAAAACATACGTTGAATGGAGACAGGACAACGCAGAGAAGAGAGACGGTAAAACATACGTTGAATGGAGACAGGACAACGCAGAGAAGAGAGACGGTAAAACATACGTTGAATGGAGACAGGACAACGCAGAGAAGAGAGACGGTAAAACATACGTTGAATGGAGACAGGACAACGCAGAGAAGAGAGACAGTAAAACATACGTTGAATGGAGACAGGACAACGCAGAGAAGAGAGACAGTAAAACATACGTTGAATGGAGACAGGACAACGCAGAGAAGAGAGACAGTAAAACATACGTTGAATGGAGACAGGACAACGCAGAGAAGAGAGACAGTAAAACATACGTTGAATGGAGACAGGACAACGCAGAGAAGAGAGACAGTAAAACATACGTTGAATTGAGACAGGACAACGCAGAGAAGAGAGACAGTAAAACATACGTTGAATGGAGACAGGACAACGCAGAGAAGAGAGACAGTAAAACATACGTTGAATGGAGACAGGACAACGCAGAGAAGAGAGACAGTAAAACATACGTTGAATGGAGACAGGACAACGCAGAGAAGAGAGACAGTAAAACATACGTTGAATGGAGACAGGACAACGCAGAGAAGAGAGACAGTAAAACATACGTTGAATGGAGACAGGACAACGCAGAGAAGAGAGACAGTAAAACATACGTTGAATGGAGACAGGACAACGCAGAGAAGAGAGACAGTAAAACATACATCGAATCCATCCATCCATCATGTGCCATGCCGGTAAGCGTGGGCGGTCATGTTCTGCCATCTCACTCGATCACCAGAGTCGTGGATCAGCACTGTGTTCCTGTTTCGACCATGTCACGTGGCCAAGCCATCCAGGTATTTGCTTCTAGGTCTTCCCCTTGGTCTCTTCCCTTCGATCTTGCCAGTTGTCACCAAGTTCTTCAATTCATGTCTTCTCATAACATGCCAAAAAAATTTTGACTGTCTACGTCTAATGACTCTAATCAGTTTACGATCTTCATTTGTTTCTTGAAGGACTTGTTCGTTGGTTTTTCTATCTGTCCATGGTATTCTTTGCATTTTCCTCAGAAACCACATTTCCACAGCCATTAGCTGTTTTTCAGCATGACTGCTTATTGTCCACGCTTCACATCCATACAAAAGTATAGGTTCTGTGTAGTATCTCAACACTCTTTTTCTCGTTTCAATTGACATCTTTTTATTGGTCAGTATGTTTTTTCATCTTGCAAAAGGCTACCTTCGCAATGGCAATTCTTGTTCTAATCTGTTCAATGTATCTCCCATCAGATTTTATGACTGTGCCGAGATAACAGTATCGATTCACTTGTTTAAGAATATGTCCATCTACTGGTATATCACATTGTGGTATTTCCTTCTTCCCAGTGACAACCATAATCTGTGTCTTCTTAATATTCAGTTCTAACCCTAGTTGTTCAATAACCGCATCTACTAAATTTTGCAGGTCCTGTTCATTGCCTGCAATCAAGACTGTATCATCTGCATATCTAATGTTATTGATGTATCGTCCCTCAATATTGGAGACAGGAAAACACGGAGAAGAGAGACAGTAAAACGAGCAGAGAAGAAAGCCAGAAAAACACACGGAGAAGATTATTTGAAAAGATGAACAAAATTAAAATCACATAAGTGTAATTACTAGAGATGGTAAAGAATAAAATCGCTTATACTAAGCCTCACTGGAAAGAAGAATTATGTGTGGCCCCATTTTTGTTAATTGAAAGTGTTTTGGTTATTGGGTAGAAACCGACCAAACGTTTGGCAACATACATCCTGTATAAGTAGCCAATGCAGTTGAGATTTTGGCAACATTTTGTTAAAATTACAACCAAGAGTTGGTTTGAAACCAACCATGTTCTAACAACACACCGCTGTTCTATCAGAGTCGTCTGCCAGATTCCCGCCACCTACTTTCTACGTATGGACATAGCTCTTTAATACAACATCTCTGGCCTTAGCTCTTTAATACAACATCTCTGGCCTGGGCGGCGTTTGTCTCTCGGCTGTCACTCGGGAACAAACATTCTCATGTCACGTGCCAAAAATTGAAATGGGAAAAAGAAGACCAATTTAGAACAATGAGAACAACGCTCATGTTGAATTTGTCAGCGCGCTCAAAAAAAAAGAAGCTGTCACGAAGAGTTCCATAAGCGAGTATAGGCTTTCATACCACAGACCTTGCACAATGTTGCCGAGGCATCTCATTTCTTGTTTGCATTCTAAAGTGCTTTGAAACGCGACAAGTTTTGGCTGCTGCTGCTGCTGTATTCAGGTTAAACATAGAATGGAAGTATGTTTTCCCCCCTGGTGGCCTACTTATTTCGGGAAACACCTGCTCCAGACGCCACTGCCACTAAGTTGACAGCGTGTTTGGCTGACCTCACTGTACACCCAACCTCCTTCTATAACACGTATATGATAGCCCTTATAACATGGAGGAAAAAAATTACAGTCGTAAAATGTATATAATACCCATCTGAAAAACATAAACAAAAAGCAGTCTGCTACATATGTTTAACTTCTACATCTGCAGTTTCTCCGTTCTATTATAAAGTTTGTTGATGCACATTCTAGAACGAACGAACGAACGAACTTTTTTTTCAAAAGGGTTAAGAATTGGGCGCGCAGTCCCGTCTGACAGTAAGCCCTTCTTATCTCTCAGCTCTCATACATTATTTCATTCATACACCACTTATGACGCTAATCTTAGACAATAACTGAAACAGTATAGCACTTTGAGATATGCTAGCTAGTTGCATATCCTTTACAGGACATCACAGTTAACCCCAGCATTTCTGGGCGGATTGTGATTTACTAGACAATGTTTACATTCGCTAGTTTGCCACTACCGGCTCTGTAGCGAATGGGTTAAGGGTGTGCATTTTGTAATCCCGCATACCAAGTTCAAAACAGCCGCGGGTGATTTGTCAGTAGACCGAATTGCGTTAGTTTTCATACAGTGGTATGTGTGCAGATCGTTCAGAAAGCAATGGCAAACTACTGACCGTAAACTTGCCTAGAAATCACAGTTTGCCACTAGTTTCTGATGGACCGACGCTCAATCACAGTTTGCCACTAGTCTCTGATGGACCCGACGCTCAAACCATCCAAATTAGGCGGCCTGCTTCAAATCAGAGATGTGTGGGAGAATTATGAAAGGCGTTCACTGCCACTTATTCCCAAGAACACTCAGGGCTATAGAATGAGATGAGATCATCTCTTCACATCCATGCAACGGGAACTCGTCTTTTCTTTCTTAAATTTGTGTAACTTCCGTCGCATACCCTTATTAAGGATGACAGAGACATAGTTTCGATGTACGACGGATTTCAACTTACGACGCATAAAACTCGGAACCCCGTCTTAATACGAGGACCTCTACAGTTATCTATAAGACCATCTACTCACAGAGAGATCCCATTGGCACCCCCGATGAAGAATGTCGGCTGCATGTTGTTAGGTAGACAGCATTGTCCTAGCTTGGAGGATCTGCTATCCTTTCTGCAAATACTCCCTCCTCCTCTTCCATTATGTTTATACGAGTCTCCAGCCCCACCTTGGCACTGAATCTTAACTTTGAGAAAATCATCGGTTCCTCTTTGTTCATTGTTTTCTCTTTGGTTTTGTTTGTTCCCGTCCTCTGAGACAACGGTAATGTTGAAGTTCTTAGGCTGCTGGCCTCCTGGGGAAACAAGAAAATGTCCATGAAAGAGATGAGTAACATAGATAGACTTGTAGCCAGACAAATCAGCTAGGCAGACGTGTAGCTAGAAAAAAAATGAGCTCGACAGACACATAGCCAGACATTCAGCTAAATAAACTTGTAGCCAGATAAGCAACTAGTCATACAAGTGGCGGGACACACAGCTAGAAGACATGTAGCCAGACAAACAACTAGTCATACAAGTGGCGGGACACACAGCTAGAAAACATGTAGCCAGACAAACAACTAGTCATACAAGTGGCGGGACATACAGCTAGAAGACATGTAGCCAGACAGACAATTAGTCATACAAGTGGCGGGACATACAGCTAGAAGATATGTAGCCAGACAGACAATTAGTCATACAAATGGCGGGACATACAGCTAGAAGACATGTAGCCAGACAAACAACTAGTCATACAAGTGGCGGGACATACAGCTAGAAGATATGTAGCCAGACAGACAACTAGTCATACAAGTGGCGGGACATACAGCTAGAAGACATGTAGCCAGACAAACAACTAGTCATACAAGTGGCGGGACATACAGCTAGAAGATATGTAGCCAGACAGACAACTAGTCATACAAGTGGCGGGACATACAGCTAGAAGACATGTAGCCAGACAAACAACTAGTCATACAAGTGGCGGGACATACAGCTAGAAGACATGTAGCCAGACAAACAGCTAGTCATACAAGTGGCGGGACATACAGCTAGAAGACATGTAGCCAGACAGACAATTAGTCATACAAGTGGCGGGACATACAGCTAGAAGATATGTAGCCAGACAGACAATTAGTCATACAAGTGGCGGGACATACAGCTAGAAGACATTTAGCCAGACAGACAATTAGTCATACAAGTGGTGGGACATACAGCTAGAAGACATGTAGCCAGACAAACAGCTAGTCATACAAGTGGCGGGACATAGAGCTAGAAGACATGTAGCCAGACAGACAACTGGTCATACAAGTGGCGGGACATACAGCTAGAAGACATGTAGCCAGACAGACAACTAGTCATACAAGTGGCTGGACATACAGCTAGAAGACATGTAGCCAGACAGACAACTAGTCATACAAATGGCGGGACATACAGCTGCAAGACATGTAGCCAGACAAACAACTAGTCATTCAAGTGGCGGGACATACAGCTAGAAGACATGTAGCCAGACAAACTAGTCATACAAGTGGCGGGACATACAGCTAGAAGACATGTAGCCAGACAAACAACTAGTCATACAGGTGCGGGACACACAGCTAAAAGACATGTAGCCAGACAGACAACTAGTCATACAAGTGGCGGGACATACAGCTAGAAGACATGTAGCCAGACAAACAACTAGTCATACAAGTGGCGGGACATACAGCTAGAAGACATGTAGCCAGACAAACAACTAGTCATACAAGTGGCGGGACATACAGCTAGAAGACATGTAGCCAGACAAACAGCTAGTCATACAAGTGGCGGGACATACAGCTAGAAGACATGTAGCCAGACAGACAATTAGTCATACAAGTGGCGGGACATACAGCTAGAAGATATGTAGCCAGACAGACAATTAGTCATACAAGTGGCGGGACATACAGCTAGAAGACATTTAGCCAGACAGACAATTAGTCATACAAGTGGCGGGACATACAGCTAGAAGACATGTAGCCAGACAAACAGCTAGTCATACAAGTGGCGGGACATAGAGCTAGAAGACATGTAGCCAGACAGACAACTGGTCATACAAGTGGCGGGACATACAGCTAGAAGACATGTAGCCAGACAGACAACTAGTCATACAAGTGGCTGGACATACAGCTAGAAGACATGTAGCCAGACAGACAACTAGTCATACAAATGGCGGGACATACAGCTGGAAGACATGTAGCCAGACAAACAACTAGTCATACAAGTGGCGGGATATACAGCTAGAAGACATGTAGCCAGACAAACTAGTCATACAAGTGGCGGGACATACAGCTAGAAGTCATGTAGCCAGACAAACAACTAGTCATACAGGTGCGGGACACACAGCTAAAAGACATGTAGCCAGACAGACAACTAGTCATACAAGTGGCAGGACATACAGCTAGAAGACATGTAGCCAGACTAACAACTAGTCATACAAGTGGCGGGACATACAGCTAGAAGACATGTAGCCAGACAAACAACTAGTCATACAAGTGGCGGGACATACAGCTAGAAGACATGTAGCCAGACAAACAACTAGTCATACAAGTGGCGGGACATACAGCTAGAAGACATGTAGCCAGACAAACAACTAGTCATACAAGTGGCGGGACATACAGCTAGAAGACATGTAGCCAGACAAACAACTAGTCATACAAGTGGCGGGACATACAGCTAGAAGACATGTAGCCAGACAAACAACTAGTCATACAAGTGGCGGGACATACAGCTAGAAGACATGTAGCCAGACAAACAACTAGTCATACAAGTGGCGGGACATACAGCTAGAAGACATGTAGCCAGACAAACAACTAGTCATACAAGTGGCGGGACATACAGCTAGAAGACATGTAGCCAGACAAACAACTAGCCATACAAGTGGCGGGACATACAGCTAGAAGACATGTAGCCAGATAAGCAACTAGTCATACAAGTGGCGGGACATACAGCTAGAAGACATGTAGCCAGACAAACAACTAGCCATACAAGTGGCGGGACATACAGCTACAAGACATGTAGCCAGACAAACAACTAGTCATACAAGTGGCGGGACATACAGCTAGAAGACATGTAGCCAGACAGACATCTAGTCATACAAGTGGCGGGACATACAGCTAGAAGACATGTAGCCAGACAAACAACTAGTCATACAAGTGGCGGGACATACAGCTAGAAGACATGTAGCCAGACAAACAACTAGCCATACAAGTGGCGGGACATACAGCTAGAAGACATGTAGCCAGACAAACAACTAGTCATACAAGTGCCGGGCCATACAGCTAGAAGACATACAGCCAGAGAAACAACGATACAGAAATGAAACCAGACATACCAGCTAGACAGACATATAGCCAGACAAATCAGCTAGGCAGACATGTAGCCAGACAAACAGCTAATCTGACATACAGCCAGAAGTCAGCTAACCAGACAAGTAGTCAAACAACTAGGCAGATATATGACCATACAAACAGCTAGTCAGACATCAGCTAGGCAAACAGCTAGACAGACATTAGCAGAGTTTGACAGCCGTATAGCTAGACAGACAGTAAGACAGACATATAGCCAGAAACAGCTAAACAGACAGGTAGCCAGATACACATCTAGACAGTCAAGTAGCCAACAAAATAAAAAAAAACAGATAAACATACAAAGCAAGACACACACCTAGGCAGACATATATCAAAATAAACAGCTTCACAGACAGACAACCAAGTAATCAAGTCGACAAACAAACACCAGTACGATCAAGCAGGTGAACTGGCAATCAGGCAGATAGACAGACACAGACTAATGTGGTAACAGGCATTAGCATATATATAAGTTACTAATCTGGATCCTTGTTGTGGACTGCACGCTTGTGTTATGGAATCCGCGTGTATGATTCTAACATTTTCTACAGGAAGAGATACCCAGTCTCATGCTAATGCCTCTTACCACATTAATCTGCGTCTGTCTATCTGCCTGATTGCCAGTTCACCTGCTTGATCGTACAGGTGTTTGTTTATTTGACCCAGAACACCAAAGACAGAGATCTGTGGAGAGTCATGAACGCCTACGCCAGTCGGCACGGCACTTGATGATGATGATATATTCCTCTGCCTATCTTCCCCTCGATCTGTCGAATTGCCACGATGTTCTCCAATGCCTCTCTTCTCATCACATGACCAAATAAGAAAAAAAAAAAAGCTGTTTGTCTCTTTCTTATTGTTGTATATAATGTTTTAGTTTCATTAGCCTCTTTTAGGCATTCATTGTTAGTTACTTTGGCAGTCCAAGGAATTCGCAACATTCGTTTCAGGAACCACATCTCTGTTGCTTCCAACATCTTCCACATTTGTTCATTTACATTCCAAGATTCACAGCCATACAGCAAAACAGGTTCTATACAACACATCATCAGTCTCTTTCTTACATTAAATGATATTGACTTATTGAATAATATACTCTTCATTTTCTGAAATGCAGCCTTTGCCTGCGCTATTCTGCTCGTAATCTCTGTTGTGCATCTTCTACCTCATGTTATAAATGCCCCTAGGTTTTTAAAACTATCCACTTGGTGAATAATTTTCCCTTCAATCTCTATTTCACATTTTGGTGTCACTTTTTTCTTTGATATCACCATTGTTACTGTTTTCTTGATATTCACCAACAAAATCGGCTGCAGCTGATTTTGAATCCTCGACTTGGTGTGTCGGAGAATTATGAAAGGCGGTCACTGCCACCTATTCCCCAGTGCACTGAGGTCTATAGAATGTGATGATCCCATCCCTTCTCATATTCATAGCAGATTCATGCAACGGGAACTCGTCTTTTCTTTACTTTCAATTTTTGTAACTACCATCATATACCCCTATTAAGGCAGGCAGAGGCTGAGTTTCCGACCAATTCCATGCTACCAATGCCACACCTGGACAATGACAGAAAAAGAGAAAAGAAAAATCACAACAACAGAAATGAGGTCCCTGAGAATAATACTCAACTTTTCAAGAAGAGATAAGATCAGAAATGAAGATATCAGGACTAAAGTTGGGGTTAAAGCAGCACTAAATTTTATTAGGAAGCAGCAAGTCAAATGGTTTGGCCATGCAAGTAGGTTACCAGTTACCAGCATACCACAAAGGGCAATGATGTGCAGACCATATGGAAACAGAGGAAGAGGCCGACCACGTAAACGTTGGACGGAAGGAATAGCAGAGTCCATGGGAATATCGATATATGAAGCCCATAATCGGGCACTCTCACGAAGTTTATACTTCACCTCGACACCGCAAGTTACAAGAGGAACATGATGAGATGAGATGAGATGAGATGAGATGAGATGAAATGAAATGAGATGAAATGAGATGAAATGAGATGAGATGAGATGAGATGAGATGAAATGAGATGAGATGAGATGAAATGAGATGAGATGAGATGAGATGAGATGAAATGAGATGACATGAGATGAGATGAGATGAGATGAAATGAGATGAGATGAGATGAGATGAGATGAAATGAGATGAGATGAGATGAGATGAGATGAGATGAAATGAGATGAGATGAGATGAGATGAAATGAGATGAGATGAGATGAGATGAAATGAGATGAAATGAGATGAGATGAGAGGCTGAGTTTGGATTTACAGCGGATTTCAACTAACGACGCCTTCAAATCTAGCAAAGCTTACTGTCTATTTCTGGTCGTTTTGGTGATTCATTCACCATAGAAAACATTAGCTGCAACGTTCGACCAATCTTGCACTAGTCCGCAAAAGAATTGTCATAAGTTGTACACCCTCATAAAAATGGATATCAGACAATTTTCAGAACTGTCTGGTAAGAAAAGGCGAAGAGAAAGGGAATTGACCAACCATCTCATATGTCTTGGCGTGGAATATAAATCAAAAATGGTTTAAAGGCGAGATGGTAGAGTTAATTGAACCGGGTTTTATACCAAGCTCGGTTTATTTTCGCAGCCCGACCTGCCGAAAGCGTAACACAGCACACGAATTCGTAGCTCCAGCGACGATCCCCAGGAATCTCCAATAAAATTGCACTCGTAAACCGACTGATTGCTATCTCTCATCCAAAATGATTGCTATATATACCACAATGATTGCTATACATAATCCATAATAATTGATATCTGTAATTCATAATGACTGCCATCTCTCATTCATTGTAATTGCTATATATAATCTATATTGATTCCTATTTGCAATCTATAAAAATGTTTATCTGTAATTTATAATGAATGCTATCTCCCATTCATAATGATTGCTATTTATAATATATAATTATTGGTATCTATAATAAATATACACTGCTATTTAAAATCTGTAATGCTTGCTATCTCTCATGCATATTGATTGCTTTATGGCAACCAGACTGATTGCCATTTCTTATCCATATTGATTGCTACATGTCATCAATATTGACGGCTATCAGTAATCCGTACTGATTGTTATCTATAATCCATAATGATTGCTATCTCCAACCAATCATACCAGTTTAACAAGCCCATGAGTGAGACACTGTTTGTATCTCATGTCCTAGCCTGTGAAATAAACAGTATTAAGTGACGATTTAAATAAAGCGATGGAGACACAGAATTTCATATCCGCCGCCTCTAAATTCACGACTGTCTTTAAATAGTACATGTCACCCAGGGTTTAAGAACCACTGCTGTAACTGCAACTTAGACACATTTGTTCCCATTTTCCCCCCACGGTTTAAGAACCACTGTTGTGAATGACGTCTGCAATTTAATAGCGATATTTTAGATAAGTGTGTTCCCAAATATTTTTCAGGGTTCAAGAACCACTGCTGTAACTGACGTTGGCAACTTAATAGGGAGATTTTAGATAAGTGTGTTCCCAATGTTTATTTGAAACACGCGTCATAAGACCGCCACACGCCCAATTCATCGTTAGTGGGCCGTGCTGTATGACGCAGCACAGGCAGCCTGTGTTGACAGTATCCGCAGCTGCTGCAGGAATAGTGTGTACTTATGAACAATTCATTTGTGGAGTCTGCCTTTCAAGTGCAGCTGTGAGTCTGACTGAAACTTAGCTGTACTGTCCTATAATAAATTATGAGTTGGCCTGGGATCGCGTTTTATTGTCTCCATTTCTGCTGTGGTGCCCGCGTTTGTCGTTGGGTGTAGCTACTGGTCTATGGCAAGGCAGCTGTTTCTGTTTCTGGCCATCCGTCACGGTGATATCTCACCGTGAAACCGAGAACATTCGCCAACAATCTAGATCATCAGCGTGATAATATTAATAAATTAGCGATTGGGGTCCCATGCAATCGTTAGTTTGAAATATGAACATTCTGTGTCAGAAACAGTTGATAGTGTTAACTACATGGCACTGAGAGAGTTAAATAACATCTAGAGCGGAAAGTGTTAATGTAAAAAAAAAAAAAACGTTTTAAAAGGGGTTAAAAGTTAGACGGAAGGTAATGAGAGAGTGTGCGAGAGTGAGTTATCGGACAATGTGCGTAAACTGGATAAAAGACTGGATTAAAAAAAAAAAAAATTCGCATATCCTTTACAGGACATCGCTGTCAACAGCAGCATCTTTCAGCTGTCTGTTGATTTCTTGGCAAGATTACGCTCAGTAGTTTGCCATTGCTTTCTGAGCGGCCGGCTCAGTTATCCCGCAAGTCACCAGCGGGGGTAGAACCGCTCCCAGCTCTCGCCCGCTACGAGATCTGCGTGATAAACGGGACTACGGAGAAAGTGGTGTATCCCCTCGGCCAGAGAAACCGGCCAAAAGACTGGATAGAGAAACATAAACGAGAATGTATAAACCGCACCTAACTATCAAATGCCGGTCTCCCTGGCCTAGAGGTTAAACGACTTTCTCCGTAATCCCGTTTATCCACGTATGGTAACGCAGCGCGCGAGAATTGGTAGCGGTTCTCGACGCGTTGGTGACTTACGGGATAAGTGAGCCAGCCGCTCAGAAAGTAATGACAAACTACCGAGCGTAATCTTGCCAAGAAATCAACAACAGCGGTAAAATGCTGGTGTTGACAGCGATGTCCTGTAAAGGATATGCGAAAAAAACAACAACAACAACAACCAAAAACTATCAAATAGTAAAGTTAGTTGCATGCTCTTTACAGCATTCAACATTCAACTCCATCATTTTTGGCTAGTGGTGATTGACTAGGCAACTGTTGCGTTCAGTAGTTCGTGATTGCTTTCTGAACGGCCGACGGCCATTCAATCGAAATCAACTCAATGAGGTCTGGATCCAAATGATCTGTAGCTGATTTAGAACCCTAGACTCCGTATGTCGGTAGGTTCACTACCCCCAAGTCACTGCGCCGGCAGAATCAAATACCACCTACTCCAAAACATACAGATATCATCTTGATTACACAAGAGAAGCTTATATATGTTTCATTCATACCAACGTTGTTACCAGTTCAAGACAATGTAAACTGGTACTATTGGTGTTGGAACTCTTCGCTGGCTGCTGAGGATGGGGACGGAGCGCTTATGGGAATGCCCCGAATGCTGTGATGCCAGTTCCTCAATCAATCAATCAATCAATCAATCAATCAGTCAATCAATCAGTCAATCAATCAGTCAATCAATCAATCAAAACAATGTATTCCCTCTGTGAATGTAAACACAGAAGCCGCAAACAATATGTTGCACGATTTATGGCCTGACATATTTCGCTGCATGTCGTCAGGTGCATACTGCAGAGTTACACATCATGTGAAGTGAACAAGTGAATACCGACCAAGTCCACCCGGTGAACAAAGGACATAACAGACACCGCGGGCATGGGCGAGCATGAGGCAGGGACACTGGTGAAGGATCCAGAGTGTTTTTGGCGTGCTATGATGAAACCGGGATATGCAAAACAACATGCCACCTGATGATGATGTGTCCACTATTCTACACCCACCAGAGGTCAGCATGTTAGAAGTGATAAGAGAGCTCGGTCATAAAACTTCCTGTTTACTGATGCCGAGATAGCGGGTTCAACCGCTACACAGGCCAACTGGACTAAAATGTTGACTTCTCGTCCTTGACTTGGGGATGTAAATTACGAGTACCTCAGAAGTCGGAGTGGGTTAGCCTGATGGTGAGGGACACTAGTAATAGGGAAAATTAATTCACACACAAAAATCAGTCCTGGTAACTAGAAGACGTTGTACGTGTATAGACAAGCTTGAGTTTAAAGACAGAACTTCAATGTGATAATAATAATAATAATAATAATAATAATAATAATAATAATAATAATAATAATAATAATAATAATAATAATAATAATAATAATAAAACACTACTACCACCGCGATTTCAATTTTTGATTTGGTAACAGTCGCTTTCACTTACCTCCAGGAAAGAGAGAGCTCTTGTGATCCAAATGACACACCGACCCCGAAAAGTCAGAAGTCTGCTTCATGGACCCACAGAAATCATCATAGTCAACATCGTCGTCGTCGATATCAGAAGTGTGAGATCTGGCGAAACTCTGTAGCAGACTCCTGGAAGTCTGCTTCTCTGCATCGAAGTATTTTAATTCATCATCAACATCAATTTGGTTATCATCAATATCATCGTCATCTCCGCCGTCATTGCTGGTTGTGTCTTGACTAAGATACTGACACAGCTCCTGGGATATTCCAGTTGGATTCGGAGTTCCGTTGTTTTGCTTCGAGACTTCATTGAGAATATCAACAGAACAAAAGGAGTACAAATCGATTTCTGTATTCCCCAGATCTTTTAGGACATGCAGACCTAAACTGGTATCTGGTTTCTTGTCTTTGGTTTTGACCTGGCAACACCCTTTGCTATCGACTTCGTCTAGGTCATTGGTTATGTGCTGCGATGGACTGATGTTGTCTATATCTTCGGTGACAACTGCGGAGGAATAGTGACTTGAGTTTGGTGGAAGCAGCATGTCTTTAGAATGACTCTGGATACCCGAATAACAACTGGCGGCATCGTCTGCTGGCCGTGGCAACTGGTTGAGGACATAGCGAGCCACACGTCTGCTGGAATCTTCTATTTCTCGATACATTTGATCAACAGACTCTAGCCCTTCATCGAAAGCGCCAGAACGGTGGTCCCAAAAGTTCTCATATGCATTTTTACCCTGGCCATTTTCAGATAGACCAGCGTCTTCGGCAGCTTGTACAGACTGTCCTCTCTGCTTCTCATTGGTAGGCAAGCACACCGTGTCCACTCCTTTGCTTCTGTGTGTTTCTTTCAGACAGCTGGCTGGACATTCTGATAGCAGTTCACCTTCTAGTGTTCTTTGCTTTGAAATATCACTTGTCATTTGAACTTGTTTATGGACGTTCTGGGGCGAAAGCTTACTCATTCTTTCTAACTCACTGGTCAGCTTAATTTGACAAGTGTCATCACAGCCAGGTTTGCCAGAATCTTTGTAATCTGAGCACCAGTCTTTGCTGCTGTTGTTGTTCACATTGCCAAACTCATCACTCCGAGTCACGAAAGACAACTGCTGCATCTGCCCACTCATAGTTTGATTATGGCGAGCCCAACTAAAATCTGGGCTCGCAGCACAATGTGTATTATTCAGATACGTCTTTTCCAATGTGGACAAGAAGTCGTGTTGGTGAATGTTATTTGTGGCGTTTAAAAGTGATTTATTTGAATGCAACAATGTGCGTAACACACCAGGTGTTCTTTTTCTATCTTCCAGAGAAGGAAGTTTGCCTAAGTAAACAACGCTGGCAGTTGTTGTATCACTTAAATTATCCACTACTTGCAGTTGCATCTGCGCGGATTCAAAGACATCAATTCTTTGTTCCACTGCGGTAAATACCTTCAAACTGGTATTTATTTCAGACAATCTCCCACTGTCCAGTGTCAAGCTAACCAACTGTTTAGTTTCAGCATCAACAACTTCGCAAGCCTCAAATTTATCACAATCTTTTGACAATTCTACAGATGCGTTCAGAGCTACTTTTGACCATTCATCTTGATTAACTACATATTCAGGCACAAATCTGAAACCATAAGGTGTGGTACATACACGATTTCTGGCTCTGCCTAACATTCTTGATATTAGATGAGCGTTAAACTCACCTCGTCTCTTTGATGGTATGTTTCTGGCTTTGACTCTCAATCTTGACGGAATGTTCTTGACTTTACCGCTCATACTTGCATGCCAGTTTGTGGCCATATACTTCATTTTTGATGCCAGGATTTTAGCTGACCCTCTCATTCTTGATGGAATGTTTCTGGCAAAACTTCTTTTTCTTGATGCCATTATTTTGTTTAACTCTCTAAATAATGACAAGTTTCTTGATTTACATCTCTTATTGGATGTAAAACCAGGTGATTCCCGCCCTTGATAAGACGATTTGAGGCCTTTACTAGGGCAAGTGTGATTCAGTGTCAAATCTTGCTCTGAGAGGTTGTACAGAGTTCCATGTGAACGAAGATGACACTTGTTCAAACTGTAACCAGACATGGCTGAAGGCTTATGGTCAATTCTAAAACCAGGTGATGTATTTTCCCCCACCTCACTATAAATATCCAGTTGTTTCTTCTCACAACTGTCGTGTTTATGGAGTTCAACAACGCCCTGACCTGTGTTCACATTCAGAGTTGTGCCTCCTGCTGTTGTCGGTTGTCTCCCTTGGGACGATGGTCTCAACATTAAGGTGGCTACACAATTCTCTCCGCCTTGCATGCACTTTGGTTTGTCCTGAAATCGGTTGGTGGAGTTGACAGCAGCAAGGATAGCAGAAAGTGGTTGTAATTCCCTCCAAGCTTCTATATTATAGTCTTTCTGGATACCACAGTCAACTTCAGTTTGTTGGACCAAGTCTGCTTTTTCAATTAAAGCTTTCCAGTAGCTGGACGCCTTCTCATCCTGATTGGACCACGTTGGTAGCTTGACAAAAGTTTTCCCAAATTGTTTCTCACCTTCTGTTTCAAACTTGGCAATTATCATCATTGAAACGTTCTCTGAAATATATTCTTGAAGCACTCCCATGGTAAAGTTGTGAACAAGATCTGTTCTAAAACTAGGCAATGTTGCTGATTCTAAACATCGATTTCTGTTTCTACATTTCATGATATACACCTCAAAGTGCTGCCTTTGATTTGTTGTATAGGCAGGTCGACTTTCACGACACTGAACTCTCTCCACTGACTGTGTTGTATAGGCAGGTCGACTTTCACGACACTGAACTCTCTCCACTGACTGTGTTGTATAGGCAGGTCGACTTCCACGACACTGAACTCTCTCCACTGACTGTGTTGTATAGGCAGGTCGACTTTCACGACACTGAACTCTCTCCACTGACTGTGTTGTATAGGCAGGTCGACTTTCACGACACTGAACTCTCTCCACTGACTGTGTTGTATAGGCAGGTCGACTTCCACGACACTGAACTCTCTCCACTGACTGTGTTGTATAGGCAGGTCGACTTTCACGACACTGAACTCTCTCCACTGACTGTGAGCATCTCTTTCTGCAGACTTGCCCAATGTTATTTTTGAATAGTGTTATTCTAGAACTTTTGCTGAATATCCATCCTTTGGTGCTGCTGAATGTAGACCTAGTTCTTGTCCCATACATACAGCCCTTTGTGTTGCTTTTCTCTGCTAAAATATTGTCTAGCAATGTATGGTCAACACTGAGAATGCCAGACTTATCATCTTCCTTGGCAGTATTTGAAAACTGGACACACCTGCTAACTTCTGTATTATCAACATCTTGTAAGCTTACATCCTCCACCTGCCCGCTGTCATCACTGTCACCGTTTGCTTTTTCTTCCCATCGTGTATCTCCGGCACTGAAAACAGACCTGGAGTTTGGCTTGCGTGACTTCAGACGCCATGGGTGTTGTGGACAATAGCTGTTGATGATACAAAATAGAACACACTTGTTTAAGACTATGCGATTACACACCATGTGCAAATAATCAATGACAGCTATGACTTCCGGGTTAGAAGACACCAAAGACAACTGCGTTGATGTGGTGGTTGTGTAGTGGCAGTAAACTAAAGTAACCACCATTGTACACGCTGTGGGGCGTGTTGGCTATATGGCGCTAGCACTATATTTTTATAGACCAGTAGGCAGATAATGGCCAACTACTGGACGTAAAACTTGCCAAGACATCAACAGCAGCTGTAAAATGCTGGTGTTGACTGCAATGTCCTGTAAATGATATGTGAAAAAAAAGTCGGCAAATGACGAACTAGGTGGTCAATATCAAGACGGTCAAATCAAGATACCTCCACTTCCTGGTACTCATGTTAGGCTGGGTTGACCTTCAACTTCTTCTTCCCTGTATCCGCTCCTGGGACACAGGCCCTCAACCAAGACTCCAGGTCCGGGCGTCTCCGTGGCCATGTTTGTTACATCGCCTGCCTCGAGGTCCTAAGGTTGTGGGTTTGATACCCGCCTACGTCGTTCGGTTCACAAGTGCAGATGTCTCGGAGACTCCCGAGGGTCGTCACTTTCGGCAAACCGCCCTGGGGGGAAAGAGACCGAGCCATATCGGATAAAACCCGGTGCAATGAAATCGACCCCCTTGCCTGTTTAACCATTGTGTTTAAACTCACTGCAGGGCCTCGTACCCTTAGCTATCATGTACAGCTCTGTACTAGTATTCCCTATTTTATTAATGTCTGTCTCCACTTCCCTTTCCCGTGTGAGTCTTTGACCTCCTCTACACCGTGTGCCCCGTGGACTGGGTCGACCTGGTCGATTAAAAACAAACAAATTCCCTAAAAGGGGATTCAACATCATGGCCACCATGGCCACCAGCAAGTGTGCTAGCTACTGCGGCACTCGGCTCCCGTTTAAGTAGTACGGTCGCACAAAGATGTATCCGTGTTTCTGTTTTTGATGTTTCATTATTGGATTGTATATATTAGGAGAGAACACCAGGAGTCTTACTAATACAGATCATCAATAGTAATAACAGCAGTGCGTGATTTCAGACCTAATAATGCTATACAACTGAACCATGCATCTGCTTTCATGGATGTGTGAAAGTAATTATGGAAAGTGTTTTGGCCATAAATTGAGTTATTACTCAACTCACTGTGAGTCGATTCTTCTTCTTCTGCCCTGTATATCACAGTGGAGCTTAGGCCATCACCCAACCCAGGACACGCAGTCTTATCTTTTGCAATCTCCTGCTGCTTCCCCATTTCTATCTATAATTTCATTCTCCACGTGTTTTATGTCAGCCTATGTTTCGTTTGCACTACATGTTTCACGGGAGGAACTTTCTTGTCTCACATAACCCCAAAATGCTAATCTTAAAATATTTCATTTCTTGTCCCGCATGTGCTGTCATTCTCGGTTCACATACATCTCTAGTATTGCAGTAGACAATTCTGGAGATTTTACAGATGTATCTTTACTAACTGTACGGCAACGGGTTGTTTCATAAGCTCTTTTCGACGCGGTAAACATGTACATTATTCATTGAGTGAAAGTGAAATATTTAGTCTCCTTTCGCTGGGCATAAGCTGTTAGGTCCTTATTATTACCAATGGACACTCGATGGGTGATACTGTAAGCATTATGCCTTTTCCAGAAAATGTTTGGTGCCCATTTATCAGCATAGATCTTTCCAGAAACCACGTGATTACCATGGAATTGTTGACTATTGTAGAGACTAGCAGAACCAGGCGCTGGTGGTGACTGGGTTTGATCCATGCAGACAAGGAACCACTCATTCCAAATACATTCTGAATTTTCTTTTCAGTGAGTTTATCATAATGGAAAATTACGGCGACTCTCTTGCAATCTGGCACGTGAGCAGTTTGTAGTCCTGGTACAGCGAGGATCGTGGTTGATTCTTCCTTCATTTTAGCCAGATTAATGCCTCTTTGCCGGTCTCCCTGACCTAGGTGTTAGCGAATTTCTCCATAATCCCGTATAGTCTCGTGAGTAACGTGACGTGCGCGAGAATCGGTGGCGGTAACTTACGGGTTATGTGAGCCGGTCGCTCAGAATGCAATGGCAAACTATTGAGTGTAATCTTGCCAAGAAATCAACAATCAGCTGAAAGAGACATGAAATTGCCTGGAAACGTAAATTTAAAAAAAAAATATTAGTTGCATATTCTTTACAGGACGTCACAGTCAACCCAAGTATTTTTTGTTGTTGTTTGTGATCTTTTGGCAAGTTTATGTTGAGTAGTTTGCCATTGCTTTCTGAAGGAAACGTAAATAACATGTACATTATTAATTGCGGCTGATTAGCCAGAATTTCATCTACAACTTCATATGCAACTTCATTCTCATCTACCTGTCACCAACTGGCTGGGGTTAGATCCCAGATGGGCAACCCCTCAGCCAAAATCATTTTCTTCTACTGGTGTTTAGTTCTGGATGCAGTTTAAGATCCCCTAACTCTGTCAGAAGGGACTAGTTACCACCCAGATCCCAGAGAGAAAACGTGGAACTAATGTCTTTTATGCTGATTTAAGACACTGTCCCTGATACTCAAGAAAACAGCCAAGAAGTGGCTCGTTGAAGATAGAATATATCTATATAGTTTTGGCTGTCCTTGGTATCACCAGAAGTGAGAAAGGAGGAGTTAAGACATGCAACGTAATCTGGTTACTTATGACTGCATAGGCAAGATACCTCCCGGACATAGATTCCCACTTCTGGACAATATGTGCGAACCCCCACTAAATGATACAATAATGTGTGTACTTGATTAAGCTACACAAACATTTATAAACATTTAGAATTATACGGACAAATTGAGTTTTAAAATACAACAACTGTGTTTATTATTGCTATTGATGATCATATGATGATGATGATTATATTATGGTATACGTAACTCATCTGGCTGAAAAGCTCAGAAGCACATAGGTCATGCTTCCCCCAGTGAGACGCAGTTCACTGTCAGATTGAAGGAGTCCAAATTGGTCCCTTCACAAGGCTAAGTCACTTCCGGATATGGGTTGTTGACTGTCCATTGCTCCTAAGAGATCTGGAATGAAACGAACGGAGATGGGTAGTATCTACGTCTACACATCTCAAACACATATGTCTATACATTCATATAAACATACATTCAAGTCATAATATATGATGGTATGATGATATATATGATGGCATGTTACATAACATATATCAGTTCTAAATAAATAAATATATATGTATATATTCATAAAACTATTTGGAACATCTATAGCTCAAAACATACACAATCACCTCCATTTATGTAATGGAGTGTTTCCCATATAAGTTCACCTCACTTACTCTTTCCCTTTCTGATTCATTCATACTGTCTTGTCGGAAGGGCTGGTCGCACAGTCCTGTCGAACATTAAATGCCTTCCCTGAATCTGTCTGGGGTATTGAATGTCCTAAGTCATGTCTGTCCTCATGCAGACATCATGCAGACAAGGTGAACTGGTGACATTCCTCAAACCAAGTGGTTTCACCACAATCTTGGTAGGCACTCAAAGTGTTGGTCCAAATAATCAACGTTAATTTGGACGCTATCAAGAGACTGGGAGCTCTCAGGAATTTCTCCTAAGTAGTCAGTCTCCCCAATGTTTAACATCATACAGGATGAATCTAAATGTATCTCCTGTACATGCATAAGCCACACGCTCATGTAGCTTGGATAATGGATTTCTCCAAATTATCACATACAACAAATCAGACAACCAAGTGGTGAATGAAAGAAGAAAATAGTTCTCAGTGAAATCGTAAAGCTAGAACTGGAACATTAAGTACAAAGAAAATCCACCAGTGTAAAGTTTGGGAGAATATGCAGAACACGAAACTACACAAGCCTTCAGACTAGCAGACAACTAATCAGAGTAATGGTCTTACCTGGGTTATAGCTAGGAAATCCTGTCATACGACTTCGTACAGAAGTCCAACAGAACGAAATGTTAATATTTCTCCAGTAGGTATCCTAAGAATGCTATTGTGAATTTGCGTCTGAAGTCTTGCTGGCCATGCATGTAGTTTTATTCTAGTCAATTCCTGGCTAGTTTCCAGGTTGGTTAATTAATATGTCCAAGTTCCTGTTAGCTCCACCTATTTTTCCATGTAAGATGATTTACCTAGATGGATTAAGTGCCAAATTCTTTTCACCCCTCCTCCTTTCCTGTGAAGGGTAGTTTCATCTGTCAATCAAATTGACCGATGCCCCCCACGCCTGAAACAATGAAACCTGCTTTGGCGACAATGCAGTTGCGTCATTACATTCCAATAGGCTGGTAACACCAGCCTTCTCGGTTGCTGGCCGGAATGTGTCAGCCATGGGTTTCTACTTTGCCCCGTAGTATGGCGGCGAGGTGTTAAGCATCTGGTCCTAATTGCTCCTTTGTGGTGGCAATTACAGACGTCCCGGCTCCACAAAGTCTGGACTTTTAGATAGGTGTTAGGCCTGCATTAAATTGCCGTCTGTGGATCCCACGGGGTTTTCCCCTGAGTAGCACTGCCATGTATTATTTCAGACGGGTCTGGCTGACCCTCTTGATTCTAAACTAACACGTCAATCTCAACTGACTGGCTCCGCGATGTCTGGTTGATCAGAACATCAAAGGGAAAATCTCTTAGATGTAGAGACCAGACGTTGCTTTGATCTACCAATGTAGTAAAAATGATAGTGCGGGCTCTAAGTGACTCTGTATTTTTCTCTTACGTTTTTATCCTCTTCTGGGGAACGTTTATTCTTTTAGAGACTTTTAGAAAAATATTGTGGGCTCTGTAATTCCTTGAAAACTTGTGTAATTATGATGCTGCCGGGCTGTCCCGCCACATAGCTCTCCAATTTAAGTAGGTTCATTAATGAAGCCTATAACAGAGCCTCGGCAGCATTCAAGAATGTATCTAAGTTCTCTCCGTTCTCCAACTGCCTCCAAGTCTGGGTTCCCAATATTCTTTGTGGCAGTGGGATGTTCTATGAGTCAAAAGAAATATCCCATGTCCATTCTCCCAGGATAAATCTTGCAAATCTTTGCTCCTGGTGTTGTGTCGGATTTCCAGGCTATTGCTCGGTAATGTCCTGTCCTCTGGAGGTTTTACTTTTTCCCAGCCGGGAAATTGCAAAATGTATAACAAGATTCTCCGGCGCCGCAGAGAGACTGTTATTTTCCACTCAATTTCTGGCCCTTGTCCTATAAGCAGAGGAAGTGCCATCAGTGTTTTCTTAAAAGAATTGGTTGCAGTAATGTTGCTCCATTTTCTTTTCCTCCGTCGGCCAAAGATCATAATAAAATCCTTTAATCTCCTCCTTTTGGCAGGAAATTTGCTAAACATCATAATTTTATGATGTGCATTCAACTCGTACTTGCCTCTTTCTTGGTAGGATGTCAGTTTACTACCTCTTGATTTAAGAGTTTTCTTCCTTCGATAATTATTTATCCAGGTGCGTTCCTCTTCAACAGAGTTCCATTTTGAATCTGTGTTTGAAAGTATAAGGCTAGTAGAAGTTGTCCAGCTTTGAGAAATCATGTTGTTCCCCAAGAACTGTGAATTTGTATCACTCCTTGTAGAAGTATACATAAACAGCTGTTCTCCCCATCCAACATTGGTTGAAGTGAAAGGTAAACAAGGTCCTGAGTGTTGAGTATACCAACCGCTCCGGTTTTGTTCCGCTGCAGAGTCCATCATTTGTGATCCCCTGTTAGCTTCAGCTGTGTTGATGATAGGCATTACCTTCATCCTGTCCAAAGAAGTATTTTCTTCTTTGTTGTTAGCAGACATGTTTATCGTCCCTGAATCAGAGTCCGTGGTATAACCTACATGAATGCTTTGTGTATCTTGAGTTTCCTTTTCGAAAGACTCCAAGATACTGACATCGTAAGAATTCTCCTCCGTGTCTTGTTTGTCCTCCATGGCCGGGCTCTCTTGTGCCAAGTCCAATTGAAGTATTCTCTCCCTGGTCTGGTTTTCTTGTTCCAAATCCAATAGAAGTGAATGTTGTGGGATGTCATTTTCACTGCCATATCCCACCTGAGATAAGTAATTCAAACTGATAATTATTTCATCTTGTGTGGCCACACCGTGAGAAACAATGGAATCCTGTTTTACATCCATTCCGGTCTCAGTTGAATTCATTTCCACTCCTAGTTTCTCTGAACTGAAGGGAATAAAAGAGTCGGGTAAGGTCTCGCCTTCGATCTCTTTAATAGTTTTCCTCAGGTCCTCCTCCTCCTGGATTTTTCTCCTTTGGGAAGTCTTAGGAAGCTCCTGAGATTGCTGGGTTGTCAAGCCAGCTAATCCGCTTTCATTGCGGTGTAAACATTTATCACGTTTGTGACTGTTTACCGAACGCTTGGTACATTTATTCCTATTCCGTTTATTTTTAATATTTTTAGGAATAGGCGAGGGAAGCATCTGCCTTTCTGTGCGGAAGTTTTTGTTTTTCTGAGCCATGGGGATTTGCGAAGGAATGCATGCCTCTTCTTTGTGACGGTCAGCTTCCCCGCTTTCTATCAGAGTTTCGGCTTGAGTGATTGGCTTTTCCTCAATCGAGCTGGTAGATTCCTCCACGTTCAGTATTTCAATTTGCTTCTTCTTCATCTCATCTTCTTCAGCTTTGTGACGCATATCTGCTTCTAATTCTGCAACTCTTTTCATCATCTGCTCATCTTCTTTGTCCCACCAATCCATTTCTTCTCTAATAAATAGTTCTAGCTTCTCTCCTACTAAGCCGAGCCTTATGCCCCATCCTCTAGCGGACTCTAAGAAATCTGTGCGTGCATCCATGATCTCTTCTCAGCTTAAACTCAGGTAAGTAATTATATTATTACCCTACAGAGAGCTAGTCAGATTTATGCTAGAGCAGGATAGTGACAAGAGGAACAGACACTGCTATGAGAATGATAGTAGTGAATTAGAGTGAGAAAGTTGATGCAAAGCAGTCCGTCATACACTGAATTAACTAAGAATTATCAAATTATTCATGATTAAATCAAATGATAAAGCATGTAATCAAAAAATCATCAAGTAAATCATCAATAAACTAATTAATATCACTAATTAATGTGATTATTAATTCTACAGTGGTGAATGATGTAAATTAACTCATATGATATTATCCATTATTAACTTTTTAACAAGTTATTTAAATTCTACAGACTTCCCTAGAAACAAATTCCTAAGTTAATACTTAGCAAATGTAATGGGTGAAGAATGAAAGAATGGTTTATGAAAATCAATAGTCTAGAATTTATTCTCTGATTCTATCATGGATGAGAAGTCCTGATGTGTCAAAATCTTGCCTACAATCAAGCAAGCTATTACATTAGAAATAAATTATAACTAACTAATGCTGCTAAGAATGTAAGTGAGAATTACCTAGGTTCTATCCATGGGCAAGACCAGAATAATACCAGACTAACAGATTTGAAATAGGTTCGTTCCTTGCGAGCGAACCAAGTTTTCTAGGGTTTACTCCCGTATTCTATAGCGGGCGAGCAGACCAATAGGCTCTAGGGTTTACTCCCGGATTCTATAGCGGACGAGCCGTCCCAATATGTCACCAACTGGCTGGGGTTAGATCCCAGATGGGCAACCCCTCAGCCAAAATCATTTTCTTCTACTGGTGTTTAGTTCTGGATGCAGTTTAAGATCCCCTAACTCTGTCAGAAGGGACTAGTTACCACCCAGATCCCAGAGAGAAAACGTGGAACTAATGTCTTTTATGCTGATTTAAGACACTGTCCCTGATACTCAAGAAAACAGCCAAGAAGTGGCTCGTTGAAGATAGAATATATCTATATAGTTTTGGCTGTCCTTGGTATCACCAGAAGTGAGAAAGGAGGAGTTAAGACATGCAACGTAATCTGGTTACTTATGACTGCATAGGCAAGATACCTCCCGGACATAGATTCCCACTTCTGGACAATATGTGCGAACCCCCACTAAATGATACAATAATGTGTGTACTTGATTAAGCTACACAAACATTTATAAACATTTAGAATTATACGGACAAATTGAGTTTTAAAATACAACAACTGTGTTTATTATTGCTATTGATGATCATATGATGATGATGATTATATTATGGTATACGTAACTCATCTGGCTGAAAAGCTCAGAAGCACATAGGTCATGCTTCCCCCAGTGAGACGCAGTTCACTGTCAGATTGAAGGAGTCCAAATTGGTCCCTTCACAAGGCTAAGTCACTTCCGGATATGGGTTGTTGACTGTCCATTGCTCCTAAGAGATCTGGAATGAAACGAACGGAGATGGGTAGTATCTACGTCTACACATCTCAAACACATATGTCTATACATTCATATAAACCTACATTCAAGTCATAATATATGATGGTATGATGATATATATGATGGCATGTTACATAACATATATCAGTTCTAAATAAATAAATATATATGTATATATTCATAAAACTATTTGGAACATCTATAGCTCAAAACATACACAATCACCTCCATTTATGTAATGGAGTGTTTCCCATATAAGTTCACCTCACTTACTCTTTCCCTTTCTGATTCATTCATACTGTCTTGTCGGAAGGGCTGGTCGCACAGTCCTGTCGAACATTAAATGCCTTCCCTGAATCTGTCTGGGGTATTGAATGTCCTAAGTCATGTCTGTCCTCATGCAGACATCATGCAGACAAGGTGAACTGGTGCCATTCCTCAAACCAAGTGGTTTCACCACAATCTTGGTAGGCACTCAAAGTGTTGGTCCAAATAATCAACGTTAATTTGGACGCTATCAAGAGACTGGGAGCTCTCAGGAATTTCTCCTAAGTAGTCAGTCTCCCCAATGTTTAACATCATACAGGATGAATCTAAATGTATCTCCTGTACATGCATAAGCCACACGCTCATGTAGCTTGGATAATGGATTTCTCCAAATTATCACATACAACAAATCAGACAACCAAGTGGTGAATGAAAGAAGAAAATAGTTCTCAGTGAAATCGTAAAGCTAGAACTGGAACATTAAGTACAAAGAAAATCCACCAGTGTAAAGTTTGGGAGAATATGCAGAACACGAAACTACACAAGCCTTCAGACTAGCAGACAACTAATCAGAGTAATGGTCTTACCTGGGTTATAGCTAGGAAATCCTGTCATACGACTTCGTACAGAAGTCCAACAGAACGAAATGTTAATATTTCTCCAGTAGGTATCCTAAGAATGCTATTGTGAATTTGCGTCTGAAGTCTTGCTGGCCATGCATGTAGTTTTATTCTAGTCAATTCCTGGCTAGTTTCCAGGTTGGTTAATTAATATGTCCAAGTTCCTGTTAGCTCCACCTATTTTTCCATGTAAGATGATTTACCTAGATGGATTAAGTGCCAAATTCTTTTCACCCCTCCTCCTTTCCTGTGAAGGGTAGTTTCATCTGTCAATCAAATTGACCGATGCCCCCCACGCCTGAAACAATGAAACCTGCTTTGGCGGCAATGCAGTTGCGTCATTACATTCCAATAGGCTGGTAACACCAGCCTTCTCGGTTGCTGGCCGGAATGTGTCAGCCATGGGTTTCTACTTTGCCCCGTAGTATGGCGGCGAGGTGTTAAGCATCTGGTCCTAATTGCTCCTTTGTGGTGGCAATTACAGACGTCCCGGCTCCACAAAGTCTGGACTTTTAGATAGGTGTTAGGCCTGCATTAAATTGCCGTCTGTGGATCCCACGGGGTTTTCCCCTGAGTAGCACTGCCATGTATTATTTCAGACGGGTCTGGCTGACCCTCTTGATTCTAAACTAACACGTCAATCTCAACTGACTGGCTCCGCGATGTCTGGTTGATCAGAACATCAAAGGGAAAATCTCTTAGATGTAGAGACCAGACGTTGCTTTGATCTACCAATGTAGTAAAAATGATAGTGCGGGCTCTAAGTGACTCTGTATTTTTCTCTTACGTTTTTATCCTCTTCTGGGGAACGTTTATTCTTTTAGAGACTTTTAGAAAAATATTGTGGGCTCTGTAATTCCTTGAAAACTTGTGTAATTATGATGCTGCCGGGCTGTCCCGCCACACTACCTCTCATCTCTCAAACTGTTGTTCTCATTAACCCCATGCTCTTCAGAACCACCAAAGACTCATCAAACAACTGCTCACCTGCGACAGACGCCCATCAACCAGGTGTCTAGAGACTTGAAGATGTACTGTTCGCGTGTGAAGCTTTTTGGCGCGAATTTGTAGGAGTCAAACTCCTGAACCTTGCCACTGTTCCACCGAGAGCCAATGGTTTTGTCGCCTTCACCAAGCCAGATCTCCACGTGGAGCATATCATGAAGCTGCTTCTTGCCTGCAGACAGAGGCAACATTCCGTCACTGCTACAGGGATGATAACGCTTTATGGTATTATATATGACTTTCAACATTTCTTGGTTTGAGATAGAGGTAAAATTTTTGTCATTGGTACGGGTCTGACAACGCTATATAGTATCATACGTGACTTTCAACATTTCTTAGTTCGAGATAGATCATGTAGCATTCTGTCATTAGTACAGGTCTGACAACATAGTAGAATATAACACCTAACTCTAAACATTTCTTGGTTCGAGATAGAGGCAGCATTCTCTCATTAGTACAGGTCTGACAACATAGTAGAATATAACACCTAACTCTAAACATTTCTTGGTTCGAGATAGAGGCAGCATTCTCTCATTAGTACAGGTCTGACAACATAGTAGAATATAACACCTAACTCTAAACATTTCTTGGTTCGAGATAGAGGTGGCATTCTCTCATTAGTACAGGTCTGACAACATAGTAGAATATAACGCCTAACTCTAAATATTTCTTGGTTCGAGATAGAGGTGGCATTCTGTCATTAGTACAGGTCTGACAACATAGTAGAATATAACGCCTAACTCTAAATATTTCTTGGTTCGAGATAGAGGTGGCATTCTGTCATTAGTACAGGTCTGACAACATAGTAGAATATAACGCCTAACTCTAAATATTTCTTGGTTCGAGATAGAGGTGGCATTCTGTCATTAGTACAGGTCTGACAACATAGTAGAATATAACACCTAACTCTAAATATTTCTTGGTTCGAGATAGAGGTGGCATTCTGTCATTAGTACAGGTCTGACAACATAGTAGAATATAACACCTAACTCTAAATATTTCTTGGTTCGAGATAGAGGTGGCATTCTCTCATTAGTACAGGTCTGACAACATAGTAGAATATAACACCTAACTCTAAATATTTCTTGGATCGAGATAGAGGTGGCATTCTGTCATTAGTACAGGTCTGACAACATAGTAGAATATAACGCCTAACTCTAAATATTTCTTGGTTCGAGATAGAGGTGGCATTCTGTCATTAGTACAGGTCTGACAACATAGTAGAATATCACACCTAACTCTAAACATTTCTTGGTTCGAGATTCCGTGGCTAAGAGCTTGCGAACGCGGTTTGTGAGTCCGTATACCCGGGTTCGAAACACAGCGGTGCTGGTTTTTTCGAAAAAGGTATAGGGGCAGGTCGTTCAGAAAGCAATGGCAAACTGCTGAACGTAAAATGTGCCCAGGAATCACGAACAGCGAAAATGCTGGGGTTGACTGCTACGTCCTGTGAAGGACATGCAACTAAAGTTTATTATTTTTAAAAATCAGTCTTCAGGAAACCCCGCGCGGTCGTAAAGTTAATAACAAAGTTCAAACTCTCTATAACTGTTAATTTGCGGTCGTAAAGTTAACAAAGAAAAGTCGCTTCAAAAACTGTATTCAACGAACAATAAAAGATGACTCAAATGCGTTGAGGCCATAGCAATTAGGCATCCAAAATCGGGATTGTGTCTATAGAAAATTTCACAATGATTCTGCGATTGTCGTGGGGATAACATTGCTCCATATCAGAACAGTATGAGAGACTATGTGTGTTATGTATTTGAGCAAAAATATAATTCATTTATTCACTTCATATAATATATAACTTTGCAGTATACACCTGATGAGATACAGCGAATTATGCCAGGCGATAAATTGTGCAGCCTATGAAGTGCAGCTTCTGTGTGTGTTTCTCTTCCCCCACTCGCTCATTTTTGAACTGGAGCGTAGTTTTCACACTCTACTTCCAGTAGCATTGGATTGATTTTTACGTGTGAATTTTCTTTCCCTATTACCATTGTCCCTCGCTATCAGACGAACCCACTCCGACTTCAGATACTTGTAATTTACGTCCCCAAGTCAAGGACAAGAAGTCAACATTTTAGTCCAACTGACCAATGTAGGGGTTGAACCACCCACCTCAGCATCAGCACACCGGATGTTTAAGAACGCGGACTCTTATCCATTTGGCCATGCTGACCCATGATTCTGTGCTGAAAGACTTCATTCTCTTTATACAGCGTGTGTGTTCTCTTCTTCTCGTATCTAAACCAGACTAGCAAGAAGATGGTCGGAGTCACTTGGAAATAAATGATCTCTCTCTCTCTCTCTCTCTCTCTCTCTCTCTCTCTCTCTCTCTCTCACACACACACACACACACACACACACACACACACACGTGCTGGGTTCCTGTCAAATTACTTTACTTTACTATACTTTACTTTACTTTACTTTACACCCAGTACTTCTCAAGGTATGTAAAAAAAAGGTCCTTTTCTTTACTTTTCTTGACTTGACTTGACTTGACTATATGCCCAGTACTTCCCAAGGCGTATGAAAAGGTCCTCTACTTTGCTTCGTTTTACTCCATTTCACTCAAACGCACATAACCTCTAATTTTAACCTTTACTTTACCTTACATTACTTTACTCAAGCGAGACTTTATCTTACTTTACTAAAGCGACAAAAGAACCTTACTCCTTGGGTTCACATAGTCTCCAGTCATAAACACCAGATCTCCTGGCCTCATCTGCTCCTTGGTCAGGGTGACCGGAAGCGTGTCGAACATGTATGCCTGGTTCCAGGGACCCAGTCGGAAGCCAATCTCCTTCTGCAGGTCACGAAGGACTTGACGAACCAGCCCGCAGCAGTCCAAGAAGATGGGCGATGAGTACTCTGGAGCTATCAATGGGAACATGTATTTATGAACAAAAGATGTCTGGTTCAGTTGTATAGCACAGTTGTATAGCACAATTTATAGCACAGTTGTATAGCATATTTGTATATCATAGTTATATAGCAGTTGTATAGCACGATTGCATAACACAGAAGTGGTTACGCCGACTGCCTCGCGCTCCGAAAGTTGTGGGTTCGATTCCGGGCTACGATGTTCGCGTCACTAGTGCAGTTTTCTCTGATAGTTAGTTACTTAATTAGTCATGGTTCCAACTTCACGGCAACGGGTCGTCCCCATATTGCTCCGTTCCTGTGCCAGTGAATATCACAAAATGCTCCTCACTGCCCCATGTGAACAATGGAATAGACAGGAGTGTCGGCAAGCCAACAGCCCGCACAGGTACACTGTGCATAATGCCGCCGCCAGAATGCCAACACAAAAGTCCTCCACGAAAAATACAGTTCATCGTCGATGAAAACGGCAGTCACCAGGAAGACTTCATTGACCGGGGTTTTATCCCATATGGCTCGGTCTCTTTCTGCAGGGCGACCCACCGAAAGCGCCGCACAAAGCACGAACTCCGTAGCTACAGCGACGACTCCCAATAGTCTCCTGAAAATGCATTCGTGAACCGAAAAGGCAAACCAGTCAATCCAGCAACAGCCGACCGTCATCGTTCCAACATGCAGTTCACGCGAAAAACAACCGCGGAAATATGCAAAAGCATTCCACACGAAATTCACAGCTCACAGTGTCGCGCCACGCACTCACTCAGTAGCAGGGCGACGGAACCATAGCCTCCTTAGTCGCCTCTTACGACGTGCATGGTAGGCAACAGTGTTACTATTCTTTGCTCCCCCGTATGGGCCCCGGCAGCACACGGATTAGTTTTCTCTGAAACACGTGGAAATCATAACTGGGGCTACGGAGTTCGTGCTCTGTGCGATGCTTTCGGCAGGTCGCCCTGCGGAAACAGACCGAGCCAAATCGGATCAAACCCGGTGTAATGAAGTAGAACGTCTCGGCTTTAAAATCTTTAATTAGATTTTCTTTCTCTTTCTCTGCCCCCTTCTTCGCCCCCTCACCCACCTTTCTTCTTCTTCTTCTTCTTCATTTTCACCCCTCCTCCCTTCTCCTTCTTTTCTCCCTCATCTTCTTATTTTATCTTTCCCTCTTCTTCTTTTCTTCCTCCTCCCTCTCTTACAGCGTCTTCTTCTTTTTCCCGCTTCCTCTTCTCCCCCCCCCTCTTTCACTTCTTCTTCTTGAGATGCTCTGGTCTAGAGAACAAACTGCCAGTCATGATCCTCCCCTCCCCCCACCTCAAGCTTCTCTGTCATCTGAAATGTAATTAAATTGTTGCTTACACAAGTTATTCCCTCCCAGCAGTGTAAGCGTTCAGCCTACATCTACTCCTGTCCTCCTCTAGCCACCTTGCCTATTATCCCCCACATCAAGCTCATGTTTCTTTTTCACCTCTCCGGTTATGGAGCTGCGGCACCGCGGAGGCCTACCCGCTTGTCTCCGACCCAGTGGTCATATTTTCGAACCCAACTCCAGGCCAGGACGCAGCCAAACCTAGATACCAGGAAATGTCCACTCCGTGATATTAACCACTTCTCACATCGAGTGCCCCAATCTATAAAAATATGCCCGGGACCATATATCCGCTGTGCCTCAAAGCATGGAGAAGGGTCTATCGCACTTTTGTGTTTATTGTTATAGAAAAGACAAGCATTTAGGTGCACGGATAGCATGGAACAGGAGAAGTAGCACATAGTGAATGGACAGAAGAGAACAATAAAAAAATAATAAATAAATAAAATAAAAAACAATCAAATCTCGATTTTTAAGACTTTTTTTCAAAAATCCACGTTACATATCCACGTCAAACACATACATTAGAACACAACGTTACATATCCACGTCAAACACATACATTAGAATACAACGTTAGGTATCCACGTCAAACACATACATTATAATACACAAAGCTTAAAAAATAATGACAAACATACTGTGAGGTGCCCAGTACTTTTTAGCATAGGGAACGCCAAAGTACTTCTTGGCTTGAGCAATGATTTTGCCTCTGAGTTCCTCCATTCTGGCTGGAGTGCTCGGCCTCTCAATTCTGGCGCCCCGCAGCTGGTTCTGCTGCCGAATCTCATCCTGCGGAGAAAAGACAAAGAGAATCAAGTAATATCAACCTATAAGATGTACCTTTTCCTTTCAGGTTCCTCGCTGGAGCGGGCGTTAACGTCCATGACGCTCCACCACTCTGCATTGATGGAGAACAGTATTGTGCCATCACAGAACGTGGCCATTGAAAGCGCTGCAAAATAGTTCTGACCTGCCTCAGAAATCTCCGTTATCGCCGGAGTTAATCACAATGTATGCATCGAAACTGACCAGAATACAGATCACTGGACAACGGTGAAACTTGATTTTTTTTTTTTTTTTTTAACCTTTACACGTCTTGGGGGGAACAGGATGAATAGTAAAGTAACTGACTATCTTTTACCTGTTCACGCCTTGAGGGGAGCGGGGTAAATGGTAAAGTAAATTACGTTCTTTTACCTTTACACACCTTCAGGGGAACGGGGTAAATGGTAAAGTAAATGACTTTCTTTTACCTTTACACACCTTTAGGGGAACGGGGTAAATGGTAAAGTAAATGACTTTCTTTTAGCTTTACACACCTTCATGGGAACGGGGTAAATGGTAGAGTAAAGGACTTTCTTTTACCTTTACACACCTTCAGGTGAACGGGGTAAATTGTAAAGTAAAGAACTTTCTTTTAACTTTATACACCTTCAGGTGAACGGGTAAATGATAAAGTAAATGACTTTCTTTTAGCTTTACACACCTTCATGGGAACGGGGTAAATGGTAGAGTAAAGGACTTTCTTTTACCTTTACACATCTTCAGGTGAACGGGGTAAATGGTAAAGTAAAGGGCTTTCTTTTAACTTTACACGCCTTCAGGGGAACGGGGTTAATGGTAAAGTAAAGGGCTTTCTTTTAACTTTACACGCCTTCTGGGGAAAGGGGTAAATGGTAAATTAAAGGACTTTCTGTTACCTTTACACGCCTTCAGGGTAACGGGGTAAATGGTAAAGTAAAGAACTTTCTTTTACCTTTACACGCCTTCGGGTGAACGGGGTAAATGGTAAAGTAAAGGACTTTCTGTTACCTTTACACGCCTTCGGGTGAACGGGGTAAATGGTAAAGTAAAGGAGCCTTTTACAGGGCTTCAGGCGCTTGGGCATATGGTGTTGGGCCATACAGACAGAAGACAGGCAGACAAACACACACACAAACAGACAGACAAATAGATAGGCAGAAAAACAAAACAGACGGGCGGATAAGTTGGGTTGAGTTGAACTAAGAACCGACATCACTGCACTCAGGACATTTCCATACGTGCTCTGTCCCCCTCGTTCAACAGCCAGTAAAGAATCATACTGCTAATCGTTCCCACAGATATCTGACTGAAAGTTCTCCTGGTCTTCCATCTCAGTTTTGAGATTCTTCCAGAACCCCTGCCTATCTCTCGCAATATTATTCTTTCCAAATACGGGTTATAAATCTGTTCGCCCGCAGACAGCCAGACAGACAGGCGGAAAAGCGGGCGAAAAACCAATAGATAGACATATAGTGAGAGACAGGGAACGAACGAAGGAACGAACGAACTTTATTTTCCAGGGGCCACAAATTGGGCATGCAGGCCCGTCTTACATTCGGCCATTCCAATCACTCATCTTTCATTCCTCAGTTGTACATGTTACATTCACATTGGAAAACAAAAACATTGTCAAATGGATTTTGTAAACATAAACAACGGATATTACCATGTTATGAGACAGGCAGACACACGTACTCACGCACATTCATAAATACACACACACACATACATACCTGCATACATACGGGGAGACAGACATGAAGAGAGATGCAAGAGAACACACAAACACACACACACAGACAGAGAGAGAGAGAGAGAGAGAGAGAGAGAGAGAGAGAGAGAGAGAGAGAGTTAAGCAGTAACATTCTTTGCATTGTCTTGGAAATCCTTACAGATTACAATCCCAACGTTCACATCCGGGCACATGTTCTGTGTTCTGTTAAACAACTGGGCACATGTTCTGTGTCCGGTTAAACATCCGGGCACATGTTATGTGTTCTGTTAAACAACTGGGCACATGTTCTGTGTCCATATAAACATCTGGGTACGTCTTCTGTATACGGTTAAACGTATGGGCACATGTTCTGTGTACGGTTAAACATTCGGGCACACGTTCTGTGTCCGGTTAAACACCAAATCAGTTTTCCCCCAGCATCTTCTGCCCATCTAAAAAATAACAATAAGCCAGAAAAAGATAAAAACTACCAGAAAGCATAATTATACAAGTCTGTGATTTAAAAACATCCAATTCCAAATTTATACGCGGAAGAGGATTCAAATTATGAAAAAGAAGGCCAGAGAAAGAAGAATTTAATTCTCTAGATTATGGCCATCCCATAATGTCTGTTTTATTTATTTATGTTTTTGTCCAGTAAGAAACTGGTTCAGCGTTCGTAATCTTCTCAATTCTGTATTTGCCAATCAGCGAGCTGCTTATCAGAGACGACACAATATTATCGAATCGGAAACACGTCCCCAGGCTTAGATTCCAATTAAGAAGTTGCACAAAAAGAGGGATGAACGCTTGCTCATATTCTCTCTCTCTCTCTCATTCTCTCTTTCTTCTCCTCTCTCTCTCTCTCTCTCTCTCTCTCTCTCTCTCTCTCTCTCTCTCTCTCTCTCTCTCTCTTCTTTTCTCGCCTTTACAATACTTGTATATTCTTCACAAAATTAAGCCATTAGTTTAGTTTATCATTGTGTAAGATGCAGATCTGGTGTACCTACACGTCGTTTTCTTCTTCGCTGTCGTCTTCGTCGACTTTCTTCTCTTACGCCTTCTCTCAGTTCTTCCTTCTCGCATTCTTCTTCTTCTTCTTCTTCTTCTTCTTCTTCTTCTTCTTCTTCTTCTTCTTCTTCTTCTTCTTCTTCTTCTTCTTCTTCTTCTTCCCCTCTCTCATTCTTTTTGTTTATTCACTTTCGTCTTAGTCCTGTTATTCCTTCTACCGCTCCTCCTCCTCCTCCTCCTCCTCCTACTACTACTACTACTACTACTACTACTACTACTACTACTACTACTACTATTACTACTACTACTACTACTACTACTACTACTACTACTACTATTACTACTATTACTACTACTACTACTACTACTACTACTACTACTATTACTACTATTACTACTACTACTACTACTACTATTACTACTACTACTACTACTTCTACTACTACTACTACTACTACTACTATTACTACTACTACTACTACTTCTTCTACTACTACTACTACTACTACTACTACTACTACTACTACTACTACTACTACTACTACTACTACTACTACTACTACTACTACTACTTCTACTACTACTACTATTACTACTACTATTACTACTACTACTACTACTACTACTACTACTACTACTACTACTACTACTACTACTACTACTACTACTACTACGTCTAGCTACTACTACTACTGCTGCTGCTGCTACCACTACTTATATGAAATGTCTTGGGAAGTAAAAGTGGTTGGCCACGTCACCCCTCGAGTGTCATTGGTATATACAGATATGTGCCTAGCACAATATATTCAGTGTAAAGTGTTCGTCACTACTACAGGCCACGGTCAGGGGGATGCCTCGTCAATAAGTCACGTGATGTCTCGTCACACAAGCCAGGGTAATGGGTTGCCACGTGACACAAGCCACAGTGAGGGGATGCATCGTCACACAAGCCAATGTCAGGGGGTGCATCGTCACACAAGCTAGTGTCAGGAGGTGCCTCGTCACAAACGCCAGGGTCAGGGGGATGCCTCGTCAAACAAGCCACGGTCAGGGATGCCTCCTCAAACAAACCATACAGCTGCCCTACAGGTACCGCCGGGAGATAAACAGACACAGGAAGGCAACCCAGATGGACAAGCCAACCCAGATGGACAAGACAACCCAGATGGACAAGCCAGTCCAGATGGACACGGACAAGCCAACCCAGATGGACAAGCCAACCCAGATAGATAAGCCAACCCGGCCCGCCGAAAACAAAGTGTCTCAGCGTTGGCGCGGACTCTGGCAAACATAAAGGCACATTGGCATCGAGGAGAAACGGTCATGCCACAGTCTAAACCTAATGTGTACGTAAGGTAAACAACCCCACGTCCACGCCTGTAGTCCTGTTGAGTATATGGTGCTAAACAGTCTGGTTATAAAATCAGTTTCTTAACAGCGTGGGATAGAAAAGGAAGTTAGTTGCATATCCTTTACAGGACGTAGCAATCAACTCCGGCATTGTTTGGCTGTTTGTGATTCCTAGACAAGTTTATATTCAGTAGTTTGCCATTGCTTTCCGAACGACCAGCACTCACACCATTTTATAGAAATCAACGCAATGCGGTCTGCTTCCAAATCGCCCGCAACTGTGTTTCGAACGCGGTATGCGGGATCAAGAATTGCATTTTTAACCTCTTTGCCACAGAGCCGGTGAGATAGAACAAGTCATCACTATCATGTGACCTTGCCAATAAGCGTTGAGCGGTCAATGTGTGCCATCTCACACTATCACCAGTCATGGGTCAGGTTTCTGTTCGTGTCCCGTCTACGCCATGTCGCCCAGCCATTCATGGATTGATCTCTCTCCCTTCTTCTTGTTCTGTTCCCATCAATTTTGCCAATTGTCACTAATTTTTATAGTTGATTCCTCCTCATATAGTATCGAAATAATCCTTACTATCTACGTCTAATTTCTATAATCAATTTACGGTTTGAATTTATTTCTTCTAGGATTTGCTCATTTCCTTTTCTATCCATCCATGTTTGCATTTTCCTCCTAAACCACAGTCCGACTGTCATTAGATATTTCTCAGCTAGTTTGCTTCTTGCCCAAGTTTCATACGTAAATAACAGTATAACAGAGCCATAAAAACAGAACGATAACAATAACAACAGTAGCTGACATATTAAAAACGATTGTCGCATTAATAAACATTATTGCCAGCGTTGTGTACGTACTGTAAACCATCTGCTCTGAGGACAGAGATAATCACCCAACAATGGGCCAGCTAAGGCGATAAGTGATGGTGCCCCGGAAACGCACAATCAGTAGGCGGTTTTTCATTGCCGCTTACCAATTAATTTACCAATATTTGTGATAACAAGGCACATTATAGATATTGATTGCCACTGGAAAAGTGGAGGGGAAGGAAGTAAACATTAAAGGACATACTACACAATAGAAAAATTTTGAGGTATAGGAACACTAACTTCAAACATGTCACTGTTTTATTATCTCCTTGTAGCTATCGGTTTAAATGCATTACAGTTCTGGTGATGTAAGACATGCGCGGGGTATCTACAAAGTCTGCACCCAAGGGCAATTTGTCATACATGTAAGTCTGTGTGCGTGCTTGGGTGTAAGTGTGCATGTATGTGTGTATGGGGTGCCTGTGCTTTTCTGCGTGCGTGCGAGGGTGTATTTGTTGGTGTGTGGCAGTGAGTGTGTGTGTGTGTGATTGCGTGGTCTTGAGGGTGTGTGTGTGTGGTTGTGTGGTCGGGATGGTGTGTTTTTATGTGTTCCTGTGGTTATGCGGATGCTAGCTTAAGTGTATGTCTGTATACAAGGATGAATAGATTAGTGGATATATGTAAACAAGGAACCAAACAACCAAACAACCAACCAATCAAGCAAGCAATCAACCAACTAACTAGACAACCAAGCAAGCAAGCATCCAATCAACCAACCAAGCAATCGAACAACCCACCACGCAATTAATCAACCAACCAAGCAACAAAGCAACCAACCAAGCAATCAAACAATCTACCACGCAACCAATCAACCAACTAAGCAACCAATCAACTAACCAATCAACCAACCAAGAAATATAACACGCAATCAATCAACCTACCAAGCAGCCAAGCAGCCAAGCAAGCAATCTACCATGCAACCAATCAACCTACCAATCAACCAACCAAGCATCCAATCAACCAACCATGCAACCAACCAGACAAGCAAGCAACTAAGCAAGCATCTAACCCGCTCACCCACCCTCCACCCAACTAACCAACCAACCAACCAACTAATAAACCAACCAACAGGCTATTACAATGAGTACGTGGTCACTGAGGAAGCCAATGTTCAAAAGTGTGCTCAGATCTAATATAGCCAACGCAGAGATTAACCCATGTCTTGGAGTTAAGCAGGTAGAAAGAAGTAAACACACAAGTTGGGTCAGACTGCAAGAGTTTAACATAGCCAACTACGGCTGAGATATTGCTGTAACGTCTCCCTTTTGTTCTATATATGTATTACTTTAACCAACTCTACCAATAAGGTAGAACTCAGAATTATCACACATATACTACTTTGGAAAGAATTTAGTTGAGTCAAAAACCGATATCACAACACTCGAGACATTGCCATTCGCGCCCGGTCCGAATCTTCAACCACCAGCGAAGAGTTCCAATACTAATGGTACCAGCGGCAGTCTAATTATGTGTCCGTCTGGCATCCCTCGGAGTACTGGGTGTTGGCCAAATCATCTGGACATTCCCTAGCGCACCATTCCTCCTCTGAGTGAGGATGTTGGCCACATCATGTGGATATTCCTACCGCTACTTCTCTCCAGGCCATGAATCCTTTGGCCAGCTCAATGACAGAAGGCAAGGTTCCCGGAAGAAAATAGTGGGTCGACCAGCACGAAGTCGGACACCGGACACTGGGTATACCGTATGCATACAAATATACGAGGCAGGGGGACTGGCCGAGGATAGAACATCTACTCGGCGGCCATAATGGGACCGACGTTCTGCCAAAGGTCAGCTAAATGACGATGACTGCTTTACCGTAATAAATTAATGAAGATTTAACAGTAAATGGAGATTAGTGTGGCTCAGATCTTTAACGCGTTTACAACGTCCTGCAAAGAAACAAGCAATTGTGTTTCCTGTAGAAGAAAGAGTTAATTCTTAACGAATGTCAGGGTTTACTTGGTCTGTGATTATTACATAGTAAATGCTGCATGCCGTCTCCGTGGCGAAGGTCTCACAAATGCGATTCGTAAACCTGTTTACCTGCGTTCGAAACACAGCTGCCACAGATTTGGCAGCAGACCGCGTTGCGCTGGGTTTTAACGAGTTGGTATGGGAGCCGGTCGTTCAGAAAGCATTAAATGTCGCTTAAAAGTCGACAGGGTCGACTTCATTTCACTGAGTTTTTATCCCATAAGGCTCAGGCTGTATTTTCCATGGCGGACTTTTGCGTTGACAATCTGGCAGCGGCTTTATGCATAATATACCTGTGCGGGCTGATGGTTTGTCCAGAGTCCTGTCTGTTCCAATTTTCACATGGGGTAGTGAGGAGCATTTTGTGTGATATTCACTCGTACAGGAACGGAGCGTAATGTGGCGACCCTTTGCCGTGAAGTTGGAACCGTGACTAAATAACTATCAAACTAACTTTAACTCATCTATACTTTGGTCTCCTTCTTCGCTTTCCATTTGCATCTCCCGTTGTAATTTTCTTTTCCAATCATTTATGTCCGTTCACACGCCATCCATCCATCTATCCATCATGTGCCATGCCGATAAGCGTGGGCGGTCATGTTTTGCCATCTTACTCGATCACCAGAGTCGTCGATCAGCTCCGTGTTTCTGTCTCGACCATACCACGTGGCCAAGCGCTCCAGGCATTAACTTCTTTGTCTTCCCCTTGGTCTCTTCACTTCGATCTTGCCAGTTGTCACCAAGTTCTCCAATTCCTTTCTTCTCATAACGTGCCCAAAAAATGTTGGCTGTCTACGTCTAATGTCTCTAATCAGTTTACGATCTTCATTTGTTTCTTGTAGGACTTGTTCATTGGTTTTTCTGTCTGTCCAAGGTATTCTTTGCATTTTCCTCAGAAACCACACTTCCACAGCCATCAGATGTTTTTCAGCCTGTCTGCTCATTGTCCACGCTTCACATCCATACAAAAGTATAGGTTCTATGTAGCACTTACACTCTTTATCTCGTTTCAGTTGATATTTTTTTTATTGGTCAGTATGTTTTTCGTCTTGCAAAAGGCTACCTTCACAATGGCAATTCTTGTTCTAATCTCTTCAAGGCATGTCCCATCAAATGTTATGACTTTTCAGAGATAGCTGTACCGATTCACGTGTTTAAGAATATACCCATTTACTTGTATATTACATTGTGGTATTTCTTCCTTCCTAGTGACGACCATAATCTGTGTCTTCTTACAATTCAATTCTAACCCTGGTTGTTCACTGTGTGCAACAACCGCATCTACTAAATGTTGCAGGTCCTGTTCATTGTCTGCAATCAAGACTGTATCATCTGCATATCTAATGTTATTGATGTATCGTCCCCAAATATTGTTTCCTTCCATATCTTTTATATTTCTGAAAATATTTTCACTGTACAGGGAAAAAAGATATGGAGACATTACACATCCATGACCTACTTCATTATCAATTCTTACGGCAGCTTGTTGTTTCCAATATTGCAATGTTTTCGACGCTGTCATTTCCTTAATTTCATTTATCTTTTAACCAGTCCTTTTTTAGCTTTGAGTTCTTCTTTGACAGATCTGTTTTCTATATTTTTCGACCAATGAATGTTTAATGCTTTTCTATAACAATTATATTGAAAGGCGCAAACGTGTTTTTCAGCAGATTTTCTAAATACAAAAGTTGTCCGCCCATAGTTTGTCAAAGTAATTATGCATGTTCCTAATACTCTGACTTGTAATGTTATATCTGTTCCATGTAACGAAGGTAGCTTTGTGTATACATTGCTTACGAAGGTCCTTTGTCATTTATTTGACGATAAGGTTGTTTCATGTTAGTGGGAGTATATGTGTCTGTGCTCTCTCTCTCTCTCTCTCTCTCTCTCTCTCTCTCTCTCTCTCTCTCTCCCCCCCCCCTCTCTCTCTCTCTTTCTCTCTCTCTCATACACTCACTCACTCTCTCTCACTCACTCAATCTCGTTCGCACGCACGCATCCACCCACCAACCCACCCAGGCACATGCGGACACACAAACACACACATATACACACACACATACATACACACACATACATACATACACACATACCCACGCACACATATGGAATAGCAAAACATTATAATCAGGAAAGACACACGAAAAAAAAAAACAAAAAAAAACAAACAAACAAACAAATCGCTTCGCAAGTTTAAAGACACAGATTTAAATTGTGTTTAAAGCAAGAAGACCGACTTCATTGCATCATGTGTTAACCAGTATGGCTCGGCCTCCTTTTGCAGAATGGCCAGCATAAAGCCTAGCACGGAACACGAACTCCGTAGCTCTATAACGACCACAAGTCTGAAAACAAAATTGCACTCGTGACACGGCTGACTGAGTTGGAAAGGGAACCGACAACCTTGGGAGCGCAAGGCAGGCGCTTGACCACGTCTCTGTTAATGAGGCAGATGTGGTGAATACACTCTGGGAGAATGTGAATAATGCAGAAGAACAGAGTGAGTATCATGGTCTATAGAGAATGCAGCAGCAAGAGGTGGTCAGGGGATCTGGTCGACAGTCGTTATTCAGAGGTAAAGCAAGACGGACATATAATCAGATTGCAACGGGCACCATTAGTACTGAAACTCATCGCCGGCTGTTGAAGATGAGGACTAAGCGCTTATGGGAATGCCCCGAGTGCAGTGATTTCGGTCCTTGAAACAACTCAATTCCATTAATATGGCCTCCAATAGCAAACTTTCCGATTTGGAAATATTGTTCTGAAATACTGACCAACCGCTAATTAGGACTGAATGATTTTGATGATAAATTATGCAGGCCCCAGAATACTGAAAAAGAAGTTCCTAACCGAAAACCGGAAGAGAGACAGGTAAGCTGGCATAGTGTCCAGACAGATGTTTTTGACAGAACAGCAACAAAAGGCAACAGGAAGGCTGTAATGAAATGTGAATTATTAATAACAACCAGGCGCGATTGTTGAAGATGGAACTAAGGCAAAGAAATAGCGCGGAGGAATCAATTTTTCATCGACGGAATAGAAATGGTTTCTTTTTATCCTTTCAGGTCGGTTGCTGGAGAAACAAGAGAGCTGGAGAAAGAGAGATGCAGACGATCGATTGCCATATATGGTTGCGATCAACACTGGTTTCTCTGTTGTCAAATACAGAGTGGCAGGGAGGAAAGGGGGGAAGGAGGAGGGGGTTGTGGATTCAAAGTGAGCAGACAAGCAACTGGAGGTTGGCTGAGAGCGAGGCATGGATACGGGGGCGGGGCATTCGCGGAACGTGAGCTAGCAACGGTTTCTTCCATCATTGCGTGGATGCCCTGGTCTAAGTTTCCATCCTCGCTCTGTCAGACTGGGAAGAGCACGCAATGTATCTCGCTCTATTGATTTTGCAACGGGCTGCTGCTGCAAGGACGCCCCCAATAACGCACAGATGTGACATTTCAATTGATTTCATTAGTTGAGCGGGCAACACTGTGTCTTAGCAGGAGGCACCTGTGACGTTGTTGTTGTGAGTCTACAGCTGAGGCGGGCTGGTGTTTCTCTCTTATAGTACACACGCGCATCTACACACGCCGGCGCGTGCGCTCTCGCACACAAAGTTATCCCTATAGCAACACTGTATCGCGTTGCTTTTACTGTAAATATCTAAAATTTTACTGATTCAGTGCCAAGCAAAAAGTAAGTCTGGACCAAACATGGTGGACAATCGAAGGAACACGTATCATAATGTATATTAACGTTCACTGAGCATTAAAATTGCGGAAGATACCACGAAACAAAAAACAACAACAACACCAAAAAGTACCCTCACCCCCCCCCCCCAAAAAAAAATAATAATAAAAAATAAATAAAATAATAATAACGCGATGACCCTAGTATGGCGATAAATCGTCTTTCTGTCCAAATGAGAGGTCAAACGTGGCGGTATATCATCCTTCTGCGCTGAATCAGTTAACTACTGGCAGAGGGTGTAATATTTCCACAAGGCCGTTCAATATATACAATATAATGAAACAAAAAGGTATTTTTAGAGCCTGAGGACACACAATAACAATAAAAACGTGTACATAACTGATTTCATGTCAACATAATAATTAACGTAGGGGAAAATAAATGAAAATAGTATAATAAAATCATAAAAACTAAGACATGTATCAGTAAATTAAGTATTAAAACACACACACACATACAACACAACTATCCAGCGTTTCGGTAGTCCATACCTTTGTCAAGAACAAAACAAGCATAGATATAAGTAAATTAGTATTTTCTTTTATCGCTGGCTCGCTTTGAACGCAAGCATAGTCCACACACAACATCTAGTAGCACTCGGCTGAATTTTGTGTGTGGATTAGCTTTCCATATTACTAGTGTCCATTATCGTCAGGAGAACCCACACTGACTTCATAGGTACTTGTAATTTACACCCGCAAGTCAAGGGACAAAAAGTAAAAATTTTAGTCCAAATGTCAGGAGTAGGGATTGAACCCCATACAACGGCATCAGCTTACCGTATATTTAAGAAGGGACATGAAATTTAAAAAAAAAAAAAAAAAAGCAACAACAACGCAATAAATGTATATTAAAGCATAATAGAAATATTTACGAAGAAGATAATAGAGGGTGAGCTAAGTGACTTGGTCAAAACCTAATTTTTGCTTGGCACTTAATCCTTCGTGATATTTGTTTAGGATTCTTAGAGTCTAAAGAAGAGACTGGGAAAGCCCCGGGAACGTTGGTATATTTCAACTGTTTACTGCGAAACAAAGTTTTTACATGGAACGGCCTACATATGAAATCATTCATTCACAGAGTTGTGGTAAATATGTTGAGACTGCAATTGAAACATTTCGTTTGATTTCAACCTTCCTCTGTGTATTTTCCCACTCTCTGTATGGCTGTGCAATTACACGCGTGTCAGTCTGTTTATTCATTTGATTTATTCCCACGTATCTCCTCCATCTGTCTGTCCACCTCCCCCCTTCCGCCCGTCCGTCCGCCCGCCCGCCCGCCCGTCCGTCTGTCTATCTGTCTGTCTGAATTGTTCGTCCGTCCGTCAACCTGTCTGTCTGCTAACTATTCGTTTGGTTTATTCCCATGTATCTTTTTTATGTTGCATATCCCTTACAGGACGTTGCAGCCAACACCAGCATTTTTCAGCTGCTGTTGATGTACTAGGCAAGTTTTACGTTCAGTAGTTCCCATTTCTTTCTGAACGACCGGCTCCCATACCAACACGTTATAACACAACGCGACACTGTCTGCTGCACAAATCGGTCGCAGCTGCGTTTTGAACGCCTGGTAAGCAGCTCACGAATCGCGTTCGTAAGCCTTTGGCCACGGAGCGCGGCTATGTATCTAGTTCGTCTTTAAACGTCTGTCTCTCTTCATATCTGTCTATCTGTCTGTCTATGCACTCCCTCACTCAACCATCTATAAATCTATATGTCTGTCGTCTGTCTGTCTGTCTACCCACGATCTGTCTCTCCTCGAATTATAAAGCTGTACAGTTATCTACGTCTGCATGTACCAGTTACTAATTGATTCTGGAACAACCTCATTTGTCTGTAATTATATCTCCTCCCTCTCTCTGTCTTTCTCTGCCACACCCTCTCTCTCTCTCTCTCTCTCTCTCTCTCTCTCTCTCTCTCTCTCTCTCTCTCTGCCTCTCCACCGTAATAAAAACCCAACAGGTGCCTAGGCCTACACGTCCCAGTTGCTAAGTATACTTCTGAAGCACTCCCTTTGATTTTCCCCGTACAGTTTCCAGTCTTCCCAACCCTCTTCCTCTCTCCTCTAGTAATAAAGAATTATATCTAGCTACGCCTCTTATTGCCGTTACTTCTTCCCCTTTCTCCTCCCATTCTTCTTTTTCTGTTCCCCCTCCTTGTTTTTCTCATCTCCATCAATATGTACATCTGTCTGTCAGTCTGTCAGTCTGTCTACCCACGCACTCACTCACTTACTCCCATAGACACCAGTCTATCTACCCACGCACACAACTCACTCACTCACTCACTCACTCCGCCAATCACCCATCTGTCTATATGTATAACTATGCACTCACTCTAACTAGCAGCCACCCATCTGTCTGTCTATGCACTCACTCACTCACTCACTCACTCACTCACTCCGCCAATCATCCATCTGTCTATATGTCTAACTATGCACTCACTCTAACTAGCAGCCACCCATCTGTCTGTCTATGCACTCACTCACTCTCTCACTCACTCACTCACTCCGCCAATCATCCATCTGTCTATATGTCTAACTATGCACTCACTCTAACTAGCAGCCACCCATCTGTCTGTCTATGCACTCACTCACTCTCTCACTCACTCACTCACTCCGCCAATCATCCATCTGTCTATATGTCTAACTATGCACTCACTCTAACTAACAGCCACCCATCTGTCTGTCTATGCACTCACTCACTCACTCACTCACTCACTCACTCACTCCGCCAATCACCCATCTGTCTATATGTATAACTATGCACTCACTCTAACTAGCAGCCACCCATCTGTCTGTCTATGCACTCACTCACTCACTCACTCACTCACTCACTCCGCCAATCATCCATCTGTCTATATGTCTAACTATGCACTCACTCTAACTAGCAGCCACCCATCTGTCTGTCTATGCACTCACTCACTCATTCCTCCTCCAAGTTTTTCTCATGTCCCAAATTTAGTGCAGACCCTCAGCCGACAGAAAGCTCTTTGCAAATTTGTAGATGACCACTTGAATTTTGCAGCTACCGTTTCCTACGAAATGCTGTAGCCTATCGTTTTAGTCGCCTCTTACGACACGTATGGAAGGTTACAATGTTACACAATGTTGCGGCTCTAATAACGGGTATCGATGTCTGATTGACTCATTCTATGTCCTTAATGGAACAATGTAAAATATGGGAGTCTATTGCTACCAGTTACCGATTAAATGGGTTTGATTCTAACTCTGTCGTTCTGATTCCTTCCTTTTCTCAATGATCTCCTCTCCCTATACCCATACTCTCTCTCTCTCTCTCTCTCTCTCTCTCTCTCTCTCTCTCTCTCTCTCTCTCTCTCACCTATAACTCTGTTGTTTCCAGTTAAAGATTAAATGGGTTTGATTCTATGTCCTTCTGATTCCATACTCATCCAACTGACCTCCTTTTTCTATACCTATAGTCTCTCTCTTTCTCTCTCCCTATTTCTCTCCCCCTCTCTCTCTCTTTCTCTCTCCCTCCCCCGCTCTCTCTCTCTCTCTCTCTCTCTCTCTCTCTCTCGCCCCCTATAACATACGGGAGTATGTTACTATTAGTTAATGATTAAATGGGTTTGATTCTAACTATGTCGTACTGATTCCTTCCCCCCACCGATCTCCTCTCCCTATACCCATAATCTCTCTCTCTCTCTCTCTCTCTCTCTCTCTCTCTCTCTCTCTCTCTCTCTCTCTCTCCTATAACACACAGCTATCTTTTATTACCAATTATTTATTACATGTGTTTATTCTGACACATACTATTTTATTTACCCGATTAATTCCTTTCTATTTGTCTGTCTGTCTATTTGTCAGTCTATCTGTCTGTTTGTCTGTTTAAATGTTAGTCTAAAAGGTGTTAAATCATGGGGTTTAATTGTCGGTCTACCAAACCCTGCCCTGATAATACAACTCAACAGCTGTCCACGCCTGCTAACACCAGTTACTGATTTTCCTTCCCCCTCCTATAGATCTCCGCTTCCTATACCCATAATCTCTCTCTCTCTCTCTCTCTCTCTCTCTCTCTCTCTCTCTCTCTCTGTCTCTCCCCTGTAACACACGGCTGTCTGGTATTACCAATTATTGATCACATGTGTTTTATTCTGACACATAATGTTTGATTTCCCGATATTTATCCTCTCTGATTATTTGTCTGTCTGTCTATCCGACTGTCTAACTGTCAGTTTACCCACTCCAACCCAATTATCTAATAATAAAACTCAACAGCTGGCTATGCCTGCTAGCACCTGATTTCTTCCCCCTCCCAGTGATCTCCTCTCTCTATACCCACAGTTTTCTCTCTCTCTCTCTCTCTCTCTCTCTCTCTCTCTCTCTCTCTCTCTCTCTCTCTCTCTCTGTGTATGGTGTGTGCGCATCTCCACTAATACTAAAATTCTGCAGCTAGCTTCGCCAATTACAGATTAAATGTGTTTGATTATAACTCTGTCCTTCTGATTTCTCTCTCCTTTCACTGATCACCTCTTCCTACACCCATAATCTCTCTCTCTGTCTCTCTGTCTCTCTGTCTCTCTGTCTCTCTGTCTCTCTCTCTCTGTCTCTCTCTCTCTCTCGCCGCTAGTTAGTACTAAGAACTTGCAGCTAGCTATGTCAGCTGCTGATTAAATGTCTTTGATTCTGCCAGTTCTCTTGACGTGCCCTATTTATCTCCTATCTCTATTTCCTTCCCCTCCCTCCTTATCAAAATCTCCCTCCCTCTCTCACCTCCACTCTCTCTCTCTCTCTCTCTCTCTCTCTCTCTCTCTCTCTTCCCTCCCTCCTCTCTCTCTCTCACTCCCAACCAGCAACAACAACCAGCAACAACAACCAGCAACGTCTGTTGCAAGAACCATCTTTGTCCCATTAGCCGGCAGCACGTATCGATTTAATAACATCCACGAGTTACCTCACTGAAGCTTTCATGCATGACAGAGAAGCCTGTACGGCCGCTCGATACCTTCGACTCACGCTAATGAACGTTCGTTATTATACCCCGGTTACTGGAGCGGGGAGGGGGTGAAGAGAAGCCTAGCAAATTACGCTTGAATAAAAAATGAATTCTTACCTAAAAAACACGGAGCGAGCTGGGGTGATGATTGAATAGCGAGCAGGGCTGTAGAAATAGGTAAACGCGATCAATGGTATCAAAGAGAAGCTGTCAGGACGTGAGGTGACAGGATTTCACATATACCAGGGTAGCGGACTTAGGAGGTGAGGTGATCAGGTCTATTCGGCCCGGTTTGTTTGCTTCTCGGGGCTAACTGATGCCAATTTGATGAGCCCGGGGTAGGCTGTGTTATATCCTACTTGGTCTGCTGTATAGCGGCGGCGAGTCTTGGGATGTCAGCTGACAGATCTGCAAGAGCTTGGGAGCTATCTCTGTGTCTAGAGCCATTACCCTCTTTGGACAATAACTTCCTTCAAATTAATACTTTATTTGTGGCTGACTCGGTCACGGGATTATTAATCTGAGCCAGGCGATAGAGCCTAATATAACTTCTCTTCTGAGGTTGAAGGGGATCGGGGTAATAGTATAATGGAAATGCTGGAACATCAGGTGAGTTGATGCTGAAGTAGCGGGTTCAACACCTACACAGGTTAGCAGGACTGAAATGTTGACTTCTCGTCCTTGATTTAGGGACGTAAATTACAAGTACCTATTAAGTCGGAGTGGGTTCGCCTGATGACAAGGGACACTGGTAATAGGGAAAACTAATCCACACACAAAAATCAGCCCAGTTCACTAGAGACAAGGAAAGATGTGTATGGATTACGCTTGAGTTCAAAGCGAGAGAAGGTCTCCCTCCCCAATCCCCCCCCCCCCACAAAAAAAAAAATGATTGTATCTATGTTGCTTAATATAACCATTGCTTCTCCGTGTCTCTGCCTGTAACATCACCATTACTTATGCGTCTACGTGTACTTTCTTGTAACATTACCATCACTTTTCTGAATATGATACTGAAATGTCACCTATGCTTGTTTCTGCGCATAATCCTAGTATATCAAATTTACTTATGATTTTCTTGCAATTTCACCATCACACCTGTACGCATTAGTGGGGCACCTGTACACATTAGTGGGGTACCTGTGCGCATTAGTGGGGTACCTGTACGCATTAGTGGGGTACTTGTACGCATTAGTGGGGTACCTGTACGCATTAGTGGGGCACCTGTACGCATTAGTGGGGTACCTGTGTGCATTAGTGGGGTACCTGTACGCATTAGTGGGGTACCTGTACACATTAGTGGGGTACCTGTACGCATTAGTGGGGTACCTGTACGCATTAGTGGGGTACCTGTACGCATTAGTGGGGTACCTGTGCGCATTAGTGGGCTACCTGTGCGTATTAGTGGGGTACCTGTACGCATTAGTGGGGTACCTGTGTGGATAAGTTGAGTACCTGTACGCATTAGTAGGGTACATGTACACATTAGTGGGGTACCTGTGTGCATTAGTGGGGTACCTGTACGCATTAGTGAGGTACCTGTACGCATTAGTGGGGTACCTGCACGCATTAGTTGGGTACCTGTACGCATTAGTGGGATACCTGTACGCATTAGTGGGGTACCTGCACGCATTAGTGGGGTACCTGCACGCATTAGTGGGATACCTGTACGCATTATTGGGGTACCTGTACGCATTAGTGGGGTACCTGTACGCATTAGTGGGGTACCTGTGTGGATAAATTGAGTACCTGTACGCATTAGTAGGGTACATGTACGCATTAGTGGGGTATCTGTGTGCATTAGTGGGGTACCTGTACGCATTAGTGGGGTACCTGTACACATTAGTGGAGTACCTGTAGGCATTAGTGGGGTACCTGTACGCATTAGTGGGGTATCTGTGTGCATTAGTGGGGTACCTGTACGCATTAGTGGGGTACCTGTACTCATTTGTGGAGTATATGTACGCATTAGTGGGGCACCTGTACGCATTAGTGGGGTACCTGTACTCATGTGTGGAGTACATGTACGCATTAGTGGGGTACTATTACTAATCTTGTGCTATGTTCCAAATCTTCCTGTGCGTCTGTAATAAAACGATTAATTCAGTCTCTCTCTCTCTCTCTCTCTCTCTCTCTCTCTCTCTCTCTCTCTCTCTCTCTCTCTCTCTCTCTCTCTCTCAATCTCGCTTTCTCTGTTGGCATGTCACTAAGACTTTTGTGCCTTCCTGTTACACGACGACTTATTGTGTTCAAAGTTTCCTTGTTGCCCCGAAGCATAACGAAATGAATCGATAACGGGAACAAGTGTGTGTGTGTGTGTATGTGTGTGTGCGTGCGTGCGTGCGTGCGTGCATGCATGTGTGTGTGTGTGTGTGTGTGTGTGTGTGTGTGTGTGTGTGTTGGTTTACGATCACTTTCCTTGCACACGGATATCTCCATCTTTTGCTACCACCATCCTTTGCTATCTCCATCTTTTGCTACCACAATCTTTTGCTATCGCAAACAAGGTTGCGCAATCAAGACGCGGCCGTCAAACCCTCTAAACATCTCCGCCCCCATTGGAAATTCCCACTTATGGTTTTACCCACTGCCAGGAGCAAACATGGGTATGTCTCGCTTGCTGTGACGTTAGTGTTAGATGTCAAATACTGTTTGTTCGAGTGATCTTTAAATTGTTACACCTGAAACTTCTCAACTTCTGCTTTAGAAAGTGATGGCAAACTACTGAACGTAACGCCACCTGAAATTCCACCTGAGGTTAACTAGCTGGACCAGGTCGTCCCAGACTATAACACAAAATAGGTACCAGAAAATATTTTATGAACTAAGGGCGAGAGGCGAGATACTCAGCAACTCACCCACGAAGCACGTGACAGGTTCTTACCCCTCCAAACCCCCCACACACAAACACACGCACCCTTCCCCCCCCCCCACACACACACAACACACACACACAAACACACACGCACAACACACACACGTATACGCATCAAGGGGTCTTTCTTTTTTAAATAGACCTGTGCTACCAGGTTGATCTAGAATAGAATGGATACCAGAACTCGCTATGACAGACAGACAGACAGACAGACAGACAGACAGACAGACAGATGAACAGACGGACGGACAGAGAGACAAACAGACAGACGGACGGACAGACAGGCAAACAGGCAGACAGGCAGGAAGACATGCAGACAGACAGGCAGCGTGAGAGACAGACAGACAGACAGACAGACAGACAAACAGACAGATGAACGAATAGACAGACAGACAGGCAGACAAATAGACAGATGGACGAATAGACAGACAGACAAACAGGCGGACGGGCGGACGGACGGACAGACAGACAAACAGACAGATGAACGAATAGACAGACAGACAGACGGACAGACGGACAGACGGACGGACGGACGGACGGACGGACGGACGGACGGGCGGGCGGGCGGGCGGGCGGGCGGGCGGGCGGGCGGGCGGGCGGATAGATAGATAGATAGATAGATAGATAGATAGATAGATAGATAGATAGATAGATAGATAGATAGATAGATAGATAGATAGATAGATAGATAGATAGATAGATAGATAGATAGATAGATAGATAGATAGATAGATAGATAGATAGATAGATAGATAGATAGATAGATAGATAGATAGATAGATAGATAGATAGATAGATAGATAGATAGATAGATAGATAGATAGATAGATAGATAGATAGATAGATAGATAGATAGATAGATAGATAGATAGATAGATAGATAGATAGATAGATAGATAGATAGATAGATAGATAGATAGATAGATAGATAGATAGATAGATAGATAGATAGATAGATAGATAGATAGATAGATAGATAGATAGATAGATAGATAGATAGATAGATAGATAGATAGATAGATAGATAGATAGATAGATAGATAGATAGATAGATAGATAGATAGATAGATAGATAGATAGATAGATAGATAGATAGATAGATAGATAGATAGATAGATAGATAGATAGATAGATAGATAGATAGATAGATAGATAGATAGATAGATAGATAGATAGATAGATAGATAGATAGATAGATAGATAGATAGATAGATAGATAGATAGATAGATAGATAGATAGATAGATAGATAGATAGATAGATAGACTTTTCGTGTGTAAACACAAAAGAAGAACAAAACTAAACATCACAAGCAAAAACGAACTGGCCTTCAATTAACAAACCATATACACCTCAACCATCAATATAAATCAAACCACGTTTTATTTTTTTTTTTAAAGTAACAACCGCACTGCATGAAAGCGCCATAAAAAATACACCCGGTTGTAGAAAGTTGGCCCAACCTGTACCTCAAACAAAGTTTCCAACCAAAGAAATGATGGCGTCCTATGACTACAAAGAAAGACAGAATGCAGCCATTAGGTGTAACTAAAAGCAATTTGCCATTAACCACCTGAAGCAAAGCAGGTGTGTTTAAATCTGTGTAAGGGTGGCGGGAGGCGGCTTCTGTGTCTAAATTTCGAATGATGAAATTGGGTCATGTATGTTGCTTCTGGGAGGTCTATGTGGCCACGGGATTTAATGCGCTTGCGTTTAAACTTCGGTGCGCTGACAGTAGGGGTAGTGGGTTCGACCCCTACACCGGTCAGTCGGACTTAAACATTGACTACTCGTTCAAAAAGTAATGGCAAGCTACTGGACGTAAAACTGACTGGAAAATCAACCTGGGGTTTAGGTTGATGGTAACGTTCTGCAAAGGACATGCAACATTGTAATGTTACTATAGTGCGTTCATAAATGTTTGCCCCCGTAGAAAAATCCACAACTCAGTAACCATCTGAGGAAATGTAATGAGATTTAGCATATAACCGTATTATTATGTACACCCAACAAAATATTTTTTGTTCTAGATATTGTACATTCTGACCAATAAAAAGATGTCAATTGAAACGAGAAAAAGAGTGTTGAGGGGATACATAGAGCCTGTTCTTTTATATGGATGTGAAACTTGGACAATGAGCAGCCAGGCTGAAAAGCATCTGATGGCTGCAGAAATGTGGTTTCTGAGGAAAATGCAAAGAATACCATGGACAGACAGAAAAACCAATGACTAAGTGATGACCGCCCATGCTTTCCGGCATGGCACATGATTGATTGATTGTACAGCAGATCTCAATGTTTGTTTACATGCAGTATATAATTTAAGGGTCAGAGATTAATGACATATTGTGAAATGTATTATATCTTCACCCGGAAACACCACTGTTCAATAATGAATATTCTCCATGGTGAACGGGAATTTCCTCGCGAGAAGAAGGTCACGTGGTGGAACGGAAGTGTTACCCGAACTGAGGTGTATTACTGTAAAACAAGTTCTTTAGCGTGAATTCAATACATTTTCGCCAAATCATCACAGAAATTTCGCCGCTTTCCATGATTTCAGTTGCAGTTTGGATCTATCAAAGACATATTCCTAAGCTGGGAGTAAAAATAAGAAGGCGGGAACAATTTCATAACGATCGATGCAACAGATACTTTAAATTGAATGTGAATGAAGGCATTTGTGAATGCAATATAAAATGCCGCATGGTGGTCTGTGGGACATAAAGACAATGTTGTATGTCCTTTCCAGTACGTTACGATTAACCCCAGGTTGACTTTCTACCAAATGTTACATTCAGTAGTTTGCCATTGCTTTGTGAAGGAGAAGTCAACGGTCAAGTCCAAACGAACGGTATAAGAAATGAACCCACTACCCAGCATTAGCGAACAGGAAGTTGAGAGAGCGACGGCTCTTAACCTTTCAACCACGCTGACCTCTTTATGGGAACCAGAAATGATCGGGGGGAGGGGGGATAAATAAACACACCGGTCAGTTGGACTAAGATGTTGACTTCTCATCCGTTTCTTGGGGACGTAAATTACAAGTACCTCTGAAGTCGGAGTGGGCTCGCCTAATGACGAGGGACACTGGTAACAGGGAACCTAATCCACACTCAAAAACCAATCTAGTGCACTAGAAGCAGTAGCACGTTTATGGACTACGCTTGAATTCAAAACAAACAAACACCAAAATTTAAAATACAAAAACAAAAACAAACAATCAAAGAAATAGACATAAAACAGGTGTGTCTAAGAATGAGCTAGGAAAACAACACATCACTAGTCATAGTATGTTTTGCCAATGCCGGCATCTTCTAGGCTTTGTTGAGGGTGTTACCATGGCAGCTGCTTTCCGTATTTCTGCTGCCTCGTGTTCGTGTCCCTTCCCAAGGGAAATGCGTCACACCAAGTGTATGCACCTCAAAGATCATTGTGTCCGAATTGTGCAAGCATTTGCGTAAGAGACAGATTCCACCCAAGGTACCGGGCTATATCTACCCGCGGGTAGCTTTGTTTTCTGTCTAAAAATATTTGCTAGGGCATTCAATGTTTGAATACTTCGTTCTCATCATCATGCAGTAGGCCCATTGCAGAAAGCCTCTCTCATCGCGGCTCGTCGAAAAGCTTCTCGATCTCCTGCCAAATCTGCCGTCTCATGCACCCCCATGCCCATGGCGTCTGCGATGTCTTATGTCCATCTTTATGCTGGCCACTCCGCTCCCTCTTCCATGTACCACGCCGTCCATCACTATTTTGTCCAAGCCAGTGTGACGTTTACTATGATGGAAGTATTTCAGTTTCCGAGACAAGCCTGTTTTCTTCCATACCCAGATCTGGTAGAAAGACAGTATGTTTCTTCCTCATGGTACACGATATTCTAAAATCTTGTCTATAGCATTTCAATTTAAAGCCCCAATGTTTTTTTCTTTAGTGAATGCGAAATGGTGCTTCATTATGGGTTTTCGTTATAGTATTTAACATCCATTTAATATTAATTTCGTTCTAATATTTAACGTCCATTTAATATCCATTTCGTTCTAGAATTTAACATCCATTTAAAGTCTATTTCGTTCTGGTATTAAACATTCATTTAAAATCTTCTACGTTCTGGTATTAACACTCATGTAAGATACAGTTCGTTTTAGTATTTAACAAACAATTCGTTCTAGTATTTAATATCCATTAAATATCATTGTCGTGTTAGTATTTAACATCAGTTTAATATCCATTTTGTTCTAGTTGTTAACAACCATTTCTTTCTAGTATTTAACATCCTTAACATCCCTAACATGCTAGTATTTAACAGTATTGAACAGCTGTGTGTTGACCCCCTATCTGTTTAACCTGTACGCGCAAAATATAATGAGAAATGTCAGAGATGATTTAACCAAGGAGAGATATGGTGCCCTAAATATCGGTGGTCATGAAATACCAGAGATTCGATATGCGGATGAAATAATGCCGGATGATACAGTATTACTATCCACAACACAAAATGGTGTAGAAATCCTAATAACCTCAACCCAGTTGAATAGAGAAAACCACAACTTATATCTTAACATAGCAAAAACTAAGATAATGCATACAGATAAAACTACTATGGAGAAAGAAATATTTGTTTATGAGGAAAAATTGGAGGTGGTGGAAAAATTAGAATAATTTGGGTCACTGATTACCGACAATGATGACACAATGAAAGAAGTTAAAAGACGAATATTTATTGCTCGCCAAAGACTACAAGAACTGAATAAATTGTGGAGAGGAACCGATATACCTACAAAAAATAGATTTTCAAGATCATGCATCTTTCCCATTGCAACATATGCCTGTGAGACCTGGACACTTACTAAACAAGCTAAACAGCGCTTAAATGCTTTTTAATATACATGTTATAGACTAGTTCTAAGAATATCTTGGATTAAACCAAAAAAAAAAAAAAAAAAAAAAAAAAAAAAAAAAAAAAATGCATCCATAATTCAAGTGCTGAATACTGAAGAAGGTTGGCTATTAAAGACAAGAAAAATAAGGTAAATTTAAACATTTTGGTCATTTGAAACGTCACGAATGTTTGGAGAGAACAATAACGGAGGGGTATATGCATGGGAAGAGAAGAAGAGGAAGGTCAAAGAGAAGATGGGTGCAGGATGTGGCGGATGATCTCCAGGTGGGTGTATCGGACGCGGGACATCTTGCTTATAATCGAGAGGTTTTCCGCAAGGTTGTTATGGGAGCGAGGTTCTGTAAAGGACATGCTACTGAATGAATGAATGAATGAATGAATGAATGAATGAATGAATTGAATGAATGAATGAATGAATGAATGAATGAATGAATTTAATATCCATTTAAAATCTTTTTCGTTCTAGTAATAAACATTCATTTAAGATATATTTCGTTTTAGTATTTAACAAACATTTCGTTCTAGTCTTTAACATCCATTAAATATCCACTTCGTTCTAGTATTTAACAACCATTTAAGATCCATCTCGTTTTAGTATTTAACAACCATTTCGTACTAGTTTTTAACATCAATATCATTCTAGTAGTTAAAATCCATTTTGTTATAGAATTTAACGTCCATCTAACATCAATAGTATTTTAATATGCATGTTTCACATGACATAGACCCGCTGAGGCCGCAGAGACAGACCAGATATACCACTGACCAAGACTGTGCGGTGCCTCATCTCCACGCGGTATGTACACAGACTGGGTACTCTGCCTGACCAATGGTTCAAAGACCGCCATGTTTTTCCGTATGTGTGAATTCCAGTCACGGTCCGGTACAACGCGCTGGTTTCTGAGTTTGGAGAGGGGAGAGAGTGCTTGCTCTTCATAACAGTATCCGTGGAGATGAGACTTGATGGGAAGGAAGGTTTCGACACCGACGTCATTGCGCTAACTGTCAGCCCCTCTCGACGACCCGTCAACACACGGGATTCGACAGTTACAGTTCAGTTTTCTAGAACATTTCCTTCCTTTCTTCCACCCAAGCGATCGACCGACCGATCCATCGGCAGACCGACCGACCGATCGATAAACCGACCGACCAGCCGACCTATGGACCCATCTACCGACCGAAAGACCAACCGAGTGATCGACAAAGACAATTCTTTCTATTCCAAACTATTGTTTACCCCCACATAAATTTCCTACAGGTTCACAACATAAACAAATCTCAGACAATTCAAATGAAAAATAAAAAAAAAAAAAAAAAAAAAAAAAAAAAAACACGCCATTCTCCCACTTCTTATTGCTCTGCTGCTTATCTTTCACTGGAGCTAAGGTTCTCACCCACCTCACAACTAGCCGTGTTCTGCTGCAGTTCCTTGCATGTCTTCCCATACTAACTGTTTCAGTAGCAAACAAAAAGTAGGCTTAGACCAAATATGGTAGGTACGCAATCAAATGAACAAGTATTATAATGTAAATTTCCGTTCACTGAACATTGAAACTACGGAAGCTACCATTGAACAAAACAAATAACACGATGACCCAAGTATGGCGATATATCATCCTTCTGTACATATGAGAAGTTACATTCGGCGATATATTAACCTTCGGCACTTAATCAGTTGACATTGTCAATGGTTGCTTCCTGTATCAGCTGTGCCGTGTTTCTCAATGACAGTTATAACATTCCAGGTGCCATGTTTGGAGACTCCATTGATGAAAGGAGGTAAATCAGCGAACCTGACTGACTGCCGCTTTCTTCGCATTCGCGTCATACCTTATTTCAAAGAACCTTTTATCGTCATGGCTGGCTGAGCTGTTCTTGATTCCTTATCTTTGGACCTGTTCTTGATTGACTGAGCCCCCTCTGCTGTGTGTCCACCGTGACGAGGTAGAGGGGCTTGTGCGTCCCAATGACCCCAAGAGCTATGCCGACGGTAGCACAGCTACTGGTAGGGCCACCCATGTCGGACAGGTCAAGGGAGAGGGACCAGACGAAGAGACACACAAACCTGCTGCCTTGTAGGTAGACTGGGGACAGTCAAAGGCTAGGGAAAGCATCCCGAATAAATGCTTGTCGAAATCGGATGTACTGAGCCACAGGCTTGACAAAGCAGTGCAACGTAAAACCTGCTGCCTTGTAGGTAGACTGGGGACAGTCAAAGGCTAGGGAAAGCATCCCGAATAAATGCTTGTCGAAATCGGATGTACTGAGCCACAGACTTGACAAAGCAGTGCAACGTAACTTAACTCATGATGTCACAAATCAAAATTAATCGTTATGGTGCTAATCCCTTGAAGTCCCATCAGGCGGCGATAGTGCCGGGCCCCCTGCCTCGAGGGGGTCCACCCATGACTACTGGTGGTCACTTTCCCCTGTGCTGTGGAGTCAAGGCACAGAGGAGTAGGTTAAGAGCTATTGACCAAATACCCCGGACACTCAACATACTACAGTGGAATGCCGAAGGAGTTTACAAGAAGAAAGACTCCCTAACACAGCGTCTTCATAAAGATAGAATAGATGTGGCATGCATTCAAGAGACACACCTCAACGCCAATCACAAATTCTCAGTCAGAGGATATCAGGCCACACGTTTCGACCGCGAAGGACACAAAGGAGGAGTTCTAATACTTACACGAAATACAATACCTTGCAGCGAAGTATCTGTGATCTCTGACAACCAAACGGAAATTATAGGTGTTGATATAATGATAAAGGACGTGAAAATAAGAATTTACAATATGTATAGCCTAGCAGATAAGGACCTTACACTCTCAAACATGAAAATAACTGACACAAACTGTATTATTGTCGGAGACTTTAATAGCCGTTCAGAAAGATGGGGATACCCAGATACTGACAAAAGAGGAGATGAATTGGAGGACTTGGAAATAGACTCAAATCTCCATCTACTCAACAAAGCGGATGACACACCGAGCTTCTACTCCAGAAGATGGCTCACCACTTCTACTCCAGACTTAGCTTTCTGCACAGAAGACATCCTCCACAAAATCGATCGCCATGTGCTGGACCAATTAGCAGGTAGTAACCACAGACCAATCAAGCTTGTAATGAATATGGAGTATGTTCCGCGGGAGCAAAAGCCCTTGCCCCGCTGGAATTACAAACGAGCAGATTGGGACAGATTTGCCATACTAACAGACAAATATTGTGAAAACATAAATACACGATATGGCAACATAAAGCACATGGTGGAAAGTCTAAACAGAGCGATAATACAGGCAGCCACTGAGTCCATTCCAAGAGGAGCGAGGAAAAATTACAAACCATACTGGACTGAAGAACTACAAAGTTTGGAGGACAAAGTTGAAGATGCCAGGAAGACAGCAGAAAGAGACAGAGAGAACAAACAATTGAAGCGAACATCTCTCTCAAAGCCATCTCAGCAAAATATAAAAGAACAGTAAATCAAACAACAAGAGATTGTTGGAGGGAAAAAACAGAAAACCTCAATTTTGACAGGGATGGAAGCAAACTATGGAAACTAGTGAAAGCCATGAACAATGAAGGACCTAGAAACAAACAAATAACAATTAAACAAGGAAATGCCTTGCTTACAGGAAAAAAGGCTGCAAATGCACTAATGGAACACTATGCAAATGCAAACCACATTGATATTACAACCGAACAGAAGAAAGCAATCAAAGACAAACAGATACATCATAGAAATACAGAGACAGCAGCAGAATATATGATGGCAAATCTAACAATGGAAGAAATGGAACAGGCAATGAATACCCTAAAAAAGAAGAAATCACCAGGAAAGGATGGAATCACAAATGAAATGCTAATAGGACTAGGCACCAAGGCAAAGAAGAAACTACTAGCAGTCCCAAATAACAGCTGGAAGAGAGGAATAGTCCCACAGGCATGGAAGGAAGCTATACTAATACCAGTCCCAAAGAAAGGAAAAGACTTGGAAGAACCAAATGGCAATCGACCTATCAGTCTACTTAGCTGTGTAGGAAAATTAATGGAACGCATTATCAATGGCAGGCTAACATGACATCTGGAAGAAAACAAACTCTTAACACCACACCAAGCAGGATTCAGAAAGTACAGATCCACTGAAGATCAAATAACCTATATAGCTCAGGAAATAGAGGATGCCTTCCAAGAGAAAAAGCACACACTAGCAGTCTGGATAGATTTAGAAAAAGCATTTGATAAAGTATGGAAGGAAGGACTGAAAGTAAAACTGCAAAAAATGCATGTTTGTGGAAAAATGTATAAATGGATCAGCCACTACCTTGAGAACAGAACTGCCAGGACAAAAGTACAAGGACAAACAAGCAAAATGATGCTGTTGGAGCAAGGTGTCCCCCAAGGAGGAGTTCTTTCACCAACATTATGCCTAGCATATATAAATGACATCACAGAAAATTTTCCAGCCAGAGTACACACATCCTCCTTTGCAGATGACCTAGCCATATGGACATCTGCAGAATATATTAGTACAGCTAACAGCAGAATACAGCAAGCCTTATTAGCGCTAGAGGACTTGTCAAAATCATGGCTAGTGAAGATACGTGAGGAGAAAACAACATGCACAGTGTTCTCCCTCTCAAATAAAACTCAGCAACCTAAGCTGGTATTGAATGGAAAAATATTACGCCATGAAGAAAATCCAAACTATCTAGGAGTCACCTTTGATCGTCGCCTGACATGGAAGACACCGGTTGAGAAAAATCGAACAAGAGCAAGGCAGAGAATGGCAATCATGAAAAAGCTTGCTGGTACAACGTGGGGAGCAGATGAGAAAGTTCTCAAGAAGTTATATACTGGATGGGTGAGGCCAGTACTGGAATATGGCATTGCAGCTTGGGCAACAGCAGCTAAGTCAAACTTTAACAACATAAGTAGAGTCCAAAACCAAGGAATGCGAATCATAACTGGAAGCCTGAAGACAACGCCTATTAATGAACTAGAAAAGATCACTTGTTTACAACCAATGCAGGACAGAAGAGATTTCAGAGCCCAGCAACAAGCAGGACAATTTAGAAGATTGACAGACCACCCTATGTATAACAGGTTTAATGGTTTTGGAAAAGGAAGACTGAAGCGTAGCAACTTTGTAGAAACTGCAAAACGAAAGATTAGGGCAGATCCCATACTTAACATATCAACAGTCAAGCCCATTTACAATGCATGCAACTTCCCAGCTTGGAGACAGCAGCAACTGCCTGAGATGATAGAAAACATTCCTGGTATTGAGAAAAAGAACACTCAGAATGAAACCGAAAGAAGAAAAATAACCCTCAACTACATAAAAGAACATTACCCAAGCAGCAATTGGACCCATGCATATACAGATGGATCAGCCAAAGATTCAATTAAAAATGGAGGAGGAGGAATTCTCCTTAATTTAAAAAATGGAGTGGTAAAAACAGTCAGTGGCAACTGGAAAATTTTCAAGTAACTTCAAAGCGGAGGTAGAGGCTTTGAAAACTGCAGCAGAAATGCTCTTGATGGAGGAAAATAAAGAGAAGCAAATAGCTATCTTCACAGATGCAAAGTCAGCTGTGTCAATACTGAAGAGCAAAAACAGCACAGAACTAGCTGACCTAAGAGCAGCACTCCATGGTCTATGCCAGAAATCCAAAAAAGTTGTAATACAGTGGATCCCATCACATTGCAGTATACCTGGAAATGAAGAGGCTGACAGACTAGCAAAAGAGGGTGGACGATTACCACAGCCTGACATAGACATAACCTATAATGAGGCAAAAAGGTTTATAAAAAGCACTTATAGAACCAAATGGGAATCAGAGCATCCAGGCCACCAGAAGGATGATGCATATTACAAACTCGACCGAAGAGAACAAGTAGCAATCTTCAGACTCCGCACAGGACATAACAGACTGAAACACCACTTGTTCAATAAACTAAAGATAGGAGATACCGATGAATGTAATTGTGGAACTGGTAAAATGACAGCTAAACATTTGCTGCAGGAGTGCCCAATATATGCAGAACAGAGAAAGATATTTTGGCCCACGCATGCTTCATTTGAGGACAAGCTCTATGGAGATATCAACAAGCTCAAGTTGACTACAGCTTACTTTAACTACATTCAGGCTGACATCTAAAGGTGCATGAAGATGTATTTAGACTGCCACACTTCATACCACAGGTATGTCGGTTACAAAAGCGTCCCAGAGGCATGAAATGGAATATTGCTTGGATAACACATCCATTACGTGGAAAGTCCGAATCAAAAGCTCACTGTGTGGGCTTCGCAAATGGTGGAAAAAGTGTCCTAGTGACATGAAATGGAATATTGCTTAGATAGCAAATCCATTACGTGAAAAGTCCTAATCGAAAGCTCACTGTGTGGGCTTCATAAAAGGTGGAAAAAGTGTCCTAGTGACATGAAATGGAATATTGCTTAGATAGCAAATCCATTATGTGGAAAGTCTGAATCGAGAGCTCACTGTGTGGATGTCATCTGCAGACTGCATTCTTCTGGTTTCCGGAGGAACAGCCTATGGTGAACGGAAGGCCCAATATACGGAAGTGAGGCTAAGCAGCCATGTACAGGACGTGACGATTTCTTGGGTGAGCCCAGTATCAGAGCGCTGTGTGATGGCTCTGCAAGTATGGAAGCCTCCTTGGATGGCGGGGAATGCCCATGGTCTGCCCCTGCCTTCCCTTGAGGGTTGACCAGGATGTCTTTGGCTGTTCTATATGGGCCAGCTAGGATGGGGGATAACACCACAACAGTGAGATTCAAACGTCCTAAGAAACCCCCGGGAAGGTTAACCCGGTCAACAAATGCCCGCAGAAGTCGGATGTGTCGGCCTGATGGCGCAAGAACGCAGCTCTGCTGTAAACAGGCACAACGCAGTCACATCCGAAAAAAAATCCGGATGAACGAAGAAGAAGAAGAAGATTGACTGAGCTGTTCTTGATTCCTTATCTTCAGACTTGTTCATGGTAGGCTGAGTTGTTCTTGATTCCTAATCTTTAGACTTGTTCTTGGTTCGCTGAGCTGTTCTTGATTCTTATCTACAGACTTGTTCTTGGTTGTTTGGGCTGTTCTTGATTCATTATCTCCAGATTTGTTCTTGGTTGGCTGAGCTGTTCTTGATTCCTTATCTTCATACTTGTTCTTGGTCGGCTGAGCTGTTCTTGATTCCTTACCTTCAGACTTGTTCTTGGCTGGCTGAGCTGTTGTTGATTCTTTATCTTCAGATTTGTTCTTGGTTAACTGAGCTGTTCTTGATTCCTTATCTTCAGACGTGTTCTTGGTTGGCTGGATATTGTAGCTAACATCTTCTACGGGATAGCGCAGCCAGCACCAGGCCAAAACCCCTTAGACGCCTCTTACGGCAAGCATGGTATGTTTATAGTGTTACTGTCTTTGCTCACTTAAAGTCCCCCATATAATTACTTGTAGATTTCCCTGACCGGTTCTGTGGCGAAGTGCTTACAGAAGCAATTAGTAATCCCGCATACCGCGTTCGAAATACAGTGGTATGAGTGTCGGTCGTTCAGAAAGCAATGGCAAACTACTGAACTTAAACTTGTCAACAAATCACGAATAGCGGAGGTTGACTGCGACATCCTATAATCCTTCTGGGGATAGAACCTCGACCGCTGTCTTGGCACGCAAGCGCTATACCCACTCTGCCACCTCAGCTTCCAACTTCTCTACGACTATTATATATATTTGTTGGTTATTGTTTCCATGTGATGAGATTTATTCTTTCGTACACCCAAATTCCGTTTTGTGCTAATAATGTAGAAATGATAACACTAACAACCGGCCGGCAGAAACACAACACACCCACATGTGCCTGCATGTACACGCCACAGATTGGTGCATATACTCAACTACATCACACATCGGTACTCTACACATTACGATCTGGCTTCACCCACCCCCCAGCCCGTTCAGACATCACTCATCCAATCAAACTGCGCGCACACAGCAAAAGCCTCCCTGTAGGCGGGAGGCGGGATCAATTCAGGATGCTCTGCAGATCGTCGGCTGATTCCAGACATTACTGTAAGACTTCTGTTATATATGAAACTCAAAAACTGGTATACTCGTTCAAGGATTACATCCCATGTGACAGAGAAGCGTAATGTCTCCAGATCATATTTCTGTTTATAGTGAACACATGATAAATTTAGAGAATACGAAAGAAATCGCTATTGGAGGGCATAACATCAATATTGTAAGGTATGCAGATAATGCAATATTGATTTCATACAACAAACAGGATCTGCAACATGTAGTAGATGCGATTATTGTACACAGTGAACAATTATGATTAGAATTAAATTGTAATAAGACACAGATTATGGTCGTCTCTAAGAAGAAAGAAATACCAGAATGTAACATCTAAGTGAATGGAACCATTCTTAAATAAGTGTATTGGTACAACTATCTCGGGAGGGGTTGCCTTTTAGATATTAGAACAATAATCGATATGGTAAAGATAGCCTTTTGCAAGATGGACACATACTGAACAGTAAAAAGCTGCCAATTGCAATGAGAGAAAAAAAAATTGTATTGCTATGCTGTATTGCGTGGATAATGAGCAGACAAGCTGAGAAACATTTAATGGCAGTGGAAATGTGGTTTCCGAAGAAAATGCTAAGAATGCAATGGACGGACAGAAAAACTAATGAGCAAATCTTAAAAAGAAACACATGAAAATAGTAAACCTATGAATAAATTAAACGATTTTTTTGGGCACATTATGAGTAGAAATAAAGTAGAACACTTAGTAACAATTAGCAAGATTGATAGGAAACGAGCAATGGGAAAGCAGGGAGATAAATATATAGATCGCCTGGCAATGTGGCATCATCGAGACAAAAACACAGAGCGGATCCATGAATGGTGATCAAATTAAGATGACGAACCTAGACAACCAGACTTATTGGCTTGGCACACGCCAGGCAGGTGGTATTTTAGAATAGTAACATTGTTCTAAGTAATGGGTTGGAGGGAATGAGCAAAACAAACAAACAAACAAAGAAACAAACAAACACATAAACGCACAAACAAAGAAACAAACATAGAGCAATGTTTTACAAATTATAATTCACACAACAGACGACTTTGCGGCGACAATCCTTCATAAGCAAACAACAACAAGAAGAAAACGAAACAACACACAAGCAACGAACACGACACCTCAGTCCTAACCGTTACACCAATACGACCGCTTGCTTTACTTGCTACAGACTTGCGAAGCTCGTCAACGATGATCCGAGGCTTCCAACTGTTCTTCTGTTATCCTGAAGTCTCTCTGTGGCGGTATGGTTACGTCGACCGCCTGGCGCTTCGAAGGCCGTGAGTTCGATTCCGGGTTACGTCGTTCGGTTACCCAAATTTCTTGGAGACTCCTGGGGGTCGTCGCTGGAGCTACGGAGTTCGTGCTTTGTGCGACACTTTCAACAGTCCGCGCTGCGGAAAGAGACCGAGCCATATGGGATCAAACCCGGTGCAATGACGTCGATCATCTTGCCTTTTAAAGCTACGTCTGTCTCATCTTGCACCCACGCCCCGCCCAGCGGTGAAGACCCCGCCAATCTGGCCTCATTCCCAACACACCAGCGTGTCCTGGGGAGAAGATACAACGACTGCTTCCTATCTTTGATGATCGAATTGAAACATGCCAATGGAAAGGGATCAAGAATCAGCTAACCGTGTTGAAAGGAAGGTGCTCTCTACATGATGATGATGATGATGATGATGATGATGATGATGATGATGATGATGATGATGATGATGTCGCAGATGATGAGAAGCTAAGACTCTGGGATCAGACATGGTCCTGACCAACACCTCACCCCAGTGGAACATTCCGGTAAAAGACTCTAGTCCGGCCCAGAAAAGCAGCATTGCATGTAATCGTCGACGTTTTGAAGCCTACCGAGGACTACACATTGTGCATGCTGCAAGACTACATGGGTATCAGGACGCCCCATAGATAGGCGGAAACAAGAGGTCTTGGTCAGTCTGCTGTATCTATTCTTCACGAAGTAATTTCCTGCTATGAGTGTATGATGTGACATTTTGTAGGCCTTAATGCACTGGACGATATGTGGCCAATCTTTCACTCAGTTAGCAGGAGACGAGCCCAGACGTCACACCCACGCCCGACGTGCTCATGGACATTATCAGCACAGTTCCCTATCAACTCGCTAGCGGGCCAGCTTGTGTGCGGTATAACATCCCACAATTATAATAAATTATTCACTCCTTCCCATAATTCTTATAACGTGAGGAATGGCTTAGGGATAGAGTGTCCGCCTTCGACACACGTTTGCGGGCAGGGGCGTGCAGAGGTTCTTTGATGCCCGGAGCCAACCCCTTGATCGGATGCCCCTAAATTGTTCTTTACCTCATTCATTCCCCCTCTCCTCCGACTGCACTGTGCTGCCCCTTCTCCTTAACTGGATGCCACCCTCCCGGCTGGATGCCCGGGGCCGTCGCACCACCGCACCCACCTATGCACGCCACTGTTTTGCGGGGATCGATCCAACACTGAGCAGTTGTGATCTTTTGCATATTAATGAAACGGAGAATGTTATACATCCAGAGGTTGTGGAACAGATGCCTAGCCTGATCGGATAAGGGCCAGAAAGGACCAACGTCCTCGGTAGCTGGACATCGAAAAGCGTTTAGGGGAGGTCACGGTAGCACAGTGGCTAGCACGCGTGTCTGTCGTTCAGGAGGTCACGGTAGCACAGTAACTAGCAGGCGTGCCTGTCGTTCAGGAGGTCACGGTAGCACAGTAACTAGCAGGCGTGCCTGTCGGTCAGGAGGTCACGGTAGCACAGTAGCTAGCACGCGTGCCTGTCGTTCAAGTGGTCTTGGGTTCGAATTCTCTTCGATGCCGATTTGTAAAATTGAACTGGGCTTGCAGCCCGATCCAGCCTATAACGGGTACCAGGACACGTCGTTGGGAGTAAAGGCGGCTACTGTGATACTGTCCACACAACTTATGGAGTTCCGGTTGGTCTTTAAACATAGTGAGCTACCATCATATATGCAATAGGCCTCAAGGCGTGTAGAAAGGAGGCCTTACTGTTACTTTCTTTGTAGGCCATGGGTCAGACACAATTTCAAAATGAGCAAACGTGTGATTCTTGTATACGCATATTGGGTTCCCCGTCGCTGCTACCAAGACTGGGATCTTTACTGAGATTCTCCTAATGGGAGGAGACTGGAGCACTTATGGACATATCCGTGTAATGAAAATAATTATTAAGTTATAATAATTTATGTCACTCAACCATTTTCCCCCAGAATAACCCACAGGCTGAGAACCCCTAACACCAACAGGGATCCTGCTCGCACACGGTTGTCCCGCTCTAATTAATTCTCTGCGCATAAACCAATTGGCACTGAGAATCAAATATTTCTGATTTTCCCGTTCCCTTGAGACTATTTGCACAAGGCGTATGAGTTCCCCTCTAGCGACTCTGATTCAATTGGATAGATCGCCATCCAATATTTACCCTCTTTTCTAGTTTTGTGTGTTTCTATCCTATCTTTCTGTTTGCTTCTTTTTCGTTTCCCCCTTTGACAGCTCGGCAATTAAAGGTCGGCAAACAAAGCTTAGTCTCTGTACTGAACCTCGGAATGTAAATCCATTACAGGTACGGGGGTTTTGTGACGGCGTGTTCCTATCTAAAAGACATTCTATTACAACCAACTAAATTACCTCGGAATACAACGCCCATCCTTCAATTGACACGTACTTGTGCGAAATTGGCAAATCTTTCACAAACTAAACAAGTTAACTAGGAATATAGAACGGTGATTGTTATCTCTGAGCGGGACCTGCTGAGCCCCGCGTAGGGTGAAGATTGCTTGAGGTAACACGTGATGTGGTTGCCATGAAAACAAAAGCAACCTGCCAGAGAAGCGTTTGGCTCAATAGTAGTGAATAGCAAATTCTAAACTAAAGACGTAATGACGCACTTCCTGCTTAGTGTTCTGGGATATGCCGTGCATTGCCTCCTTCAGTGTGTAACATCTTTCCCCCCTCACCGATGTTGAATACATTCTGCCTACAAGTAATGCCTTCTTTGAGTAGATTCTGGTGCAATCTTTACACCCATATAATCCATCAAATCTACAAGTATTATCTTTAAGCAGATCCGGTACAATCTTTACGCCCATACAACCCATTCTATCTACAAGTAATGTCTTTAATCAGATTCTGGTACAATCTTTACACATATAAAATTCCATCCATCCATCATGTGCCATGCCGATAAGCGTGGGCGGTCATGCTTTGCCATCTCACTCGATCACCAGAGTCGTGGATCAGCTCCGTGTTCCTAACTCGACCATGCCACGTGGCCAAGCCATCAAGGTATTTACTTCTCGGTCTTCCCCTTGGTCTCTTCCCTTCAATCTTGCCAGTTGTCACCAAGTTCTCCAAGTCATTTCTTCTCATAACATGCCCAAAAAATTTAGGTTGTCTACGTCTAATGACTCTAATCAGTTTATGATCTTCATTTGTTTCTTGAAGGACTTGTTCATTGGTTTTTCTGTCAATTCATTCTGCCTAAAATTAATGTCTTCTTTGGGTAGATTCTAGCCGGCTCCATGGCCGAGGGGTTAGCAGCTTTCTCCGCTAACCCCGAATACTCTCGTCACGTGACGCGACGAGAATTAGCAGTGGTTCGAATCGCAAAAGTGACTTATGAGAGTATGGAGCCGGTCGCTCAGAAAGTCGTGGCGTGCTGATGAGCGTAATCTAGCCTAGAAATCAACATACAGCTGAAAGATGCTGGTGTTGACCGCAATATCCTGAAACAGGATGGAAACGCGGGAAAAAAAAAAAAAAATTGGGTAGATTCTGGTACAATCTGTACGCGCGCACATTCCATTCAGTATGCACTAGAAGGGTCAGCTGCTGTAGAGAGTTCGCTTTCTTGCTAAGACAATGCTCCGCGTTCAATTCCCAGTAGTGGCAGACATCTTTCCTCCGACCAGCACGCGTGTGAGGTCAGCTTATCATCATCAAATGACATGAGATGCACATTCACAAGCACATTGATATTTACAGAAGTAGAGAAAGGAGGTAAAGTTTAGGGCACAATCTCATCTCATCTCATCTTGTTCCTCTTGTACCTAGCAGGGGTCAAGGTGAAGTATAAACATCGTAAGAGTGCCCGTTTATGGGCTTCATATATCGAGATTCTCATGGACTCTGCTATTCCCTCTATCCATCGTTTACGTGGTCGGCCTCGTCTTCTGCTTCCATTTGGTCTGTACATCATTGCTTGTTGTGGCATACACTAAACAGTATACCAGTTTAAGGCTATAGCTACCAAACAGGGATATGAACATGGCGCTTCGTTGAACGAAACATATTTTTCGACACATGGCAAACTACAGTTTTTCAATGTTTACATTGCCCAGCCTGATTCTGTGCCAAACAAAAAAATAGGTTTGGAATAAACAGTTACACAATCAAATGAACAAGTAATATATTATAAATTTCCATTCACTGAGCATTGCAAGTGCAGAGAATACTACAGAACAAAAGAATTGACACGATGACCCAAGTATGGCGGTATATCGTCCTTCTGTCCACATGGAAGGTCAAATTTGGCGATATATTATTATCCTTCAGCGCTGAATCAGCTAATCACTGTTATCGAGACTTATATTTTAAGAACACCAACCAATGGCTGTGAATTGATATATCATGCTACTTCAAAAGCCTCGAGAGTTTCCTCATAATGATTTATGTTTTCTACGTTAGTAAAAACTAAGGACCCTACCAGGCCTTGAGACGTATTAAGTTCAAGAGTCAGCCCTATAAATTTAGCTAATCAAGTGCCATGGGATGATTAATCGTCTTAAGCGACTTCCGATATCTGCCATGGGATTATATACCACCATAATGTTATCATTGCGTTATAGTACAACATGTCTGCTACCACGTTAACAACTTTTAAGTCATAACTGTGACACGCCCCCTACTTTCAATTTTCCGCCACCAAGTTTTGTTTGGTCCAAATCTACGTTTTGTTTGGTATTGAATCTGTTAATACGCCAGTCGGGACTAGACAAACGATGTGACCAGTGCCCGGCCGGTCGCCTTTATTGTCCAGAATATCTCCTGGTATCTGTAGCAGCCGGAGTTGACTTGGAAGCCCAGGCCAATTTGTATATAGGGATTGAAATAAGTGATTTAAATCTTCAAGTACTCACTCACATTGTCCAGAGATTAGTGGACATTGTGGCACTAAGTGTTGTGAAGTAACGTTATTTATTCCAGTAAATGGTAGTTTTCTGGTAACCTTACTCTACATCTTAAAATACTCACTCACATTGTCCAGAGATTAGTGGACATTGTGGCACTAAGTGTTGTGTAGTAACGTTATTTCATCCAATAGATTTTAGTTTGGTTTGCAACCTAACTCTAAATCTTGGGTGAATCATTTGTCTACGTGATCAGTGTTGTCTGTCAGTAAAGTCAACTGGACTGAAACGTTGACCTCGATTAGTAAAGTCAACTGGACTGAAACGTTGACCTCGATCAGTAAAGTCAACTGGACTGAAACGTTGACCTCGATTAATAAAGTCAACTGGACTGAAACTTTGACGTCTCGATCAGTAAAGTCAGCTAAACTGAAACTTTGACGTCTCGATCAGTAAAGTCAGCTGGACTGAAACTTTGACTTCTCGATCAGTAAAGTCAGCTGGACTGAAACTTTGACTTCTCGATCAGTAAAGTCAACTGGACTGAAACGTTGACCTCGATTAGTAAAGTCAATTGAACTGAAACGTTGACCTCGATCAGTAAAGTCAACTGGACTGAAACTTTGACGTCTCGATCAGTAAAGTCAGCTGGACTGAAACTTTGACTTCTCGATCAGTAAAGTCAGCTGGACTGAAACGTTGACCATTGATCAGAAAGCAATGGCAAACTACTGCATCTCATTTACAGGACAATGTGATCAACCCTTGGTTGATTTCTAGGCAAATGTACGTCCATTAGTCTGCCACTGCTTTCTGAACAAAAAGTCAATGCTAAAAGTCCAACTTAACACTGGTGTGGGGACTGACCACTCCCCCCACCCCACCTCCCCTCCCCCAACTTGTTATCAACGCACTGAAAGTTTAAGAGCGATTGGTCTTGTCCTTCTGGTCACACCGACGTCTACAGAAGATCAACCTGCCGCTAATGGCAAAGTAGAAAAGAAGGGCAGAATGTCAGACGGGCCAGCGTGCCCAATTCTAAACCCTTTGAAAATAAAGATTTTCGTTCGTTCGTTCGTTCATCCTGCCGAGGAGAGGCAGCTGGAGATGTTTACAATCATATCGTTACTGGAACAGTTTACACTGGGCATATGAGCTCTTGTGTGGCGTGTGAAGAAGGGGGCGGAGAGCACGTGTGGGAATGTTCCTAGTGCAGAGATGTCGATTCTTCAATTCAGTATTTTTTTTTGGGGGGGGGGGGGGGCTGCATATCCCTTACAGGACGTTGCAGTTAATATCAGCATTTTTCAGCTGCAGTTGATGTACTAGGCAAGATTACGCTCAGTAGTTAAATTCAGTATCCAGATGCTTAAATTTAGTATTCAGATTCTTAAATTCAGTATCCAGATGCGTAAATTCAGTATCCAGATTAATAAATTAAGTATCCAGATGATTAAATTCAGTATTCAGAGTTTTAATTTCAGTATTCAGATTCTTAAAGTCATTATCCAGATTCCTAAATTCAGATTCTTAAATTCAATATTCAGAATCTACAATTCCATATCCAGATTCTTAGATTCAGTAACCAGATTCTTACATCTGGTATCCAGATTCTTAAATTAAGTATTCAGATTCTTAAATTCAGTATCCAGATTCATAAATTCAGTATCCATATTCTTACATTCAGTATCCAGATTCTTAAATGCATTATTCGAATTCTGAAATTCAGTAACGAAATTCTTAAATTCAGTATCCAGATTCTTAAATTCAGTGTTCTGGTTCTTGAAATCAATATTTTCAGTATTCAGATTCTTAAATTCAATATTCAGACTATTAAATTCAGTATCCAGATTATTAAATTAAGTATCCAGATTATTAAATTCGATATCCAAATTCTTAAATTCAGTATCCGAATTCTTAAATTCAGCATTCAGATTCTTAAATTCAGTACGTTTCCGCGTAAGTGCCTGCGTGTGTGTGTGTGTGTGTGTGTGTGTGTGTGTGTGTGTGTGTGTGTCTATATATCATGTGTCTCCATGAGCGCACGCAACTCTCCGCGCGGAGAGTTGCGTGCGCTCATGTAACACATACACACACAAACACACACACACACACACTAATGGATTCGTACTCTAGTGCAGCAAGACGTCCAAGTGTTTAAGACACAGTAAGACGATTTCTTTCATGCCAAGAGCGAGGCAGTCTGCACTCCGCAACGCACTATATTTAGTACAAGACTGAGAGAATTGCAAGTAAGAAGATTACACGCTCAAGCAAAATGATAAATATTAAGTATTTACGTGAGATAGCCCTTTATCGATTACAGAATGCGGGATAACCGTTTCAGTGAAGTTCTTACTGAATTTTGGAGAACCAAATCTCATTCGGGGATGACCAGTAGTGTGACGAAGTCTCCAGCTTCCCCATCATCTTTTGAGTAAAGTAGAGTAAATTCTCTTTAAAAACCCTTATTTAATTGTATACGAGTTTATCTGCATATTTATACCTAATTATATATGTATAGATAGGCCACGTCCATAGCATAAATCAACTGCTATTTAATGTTATTACACTAGTGGGAAATAATACGTTACAGAAGTAATCTGTAAATTTGGCTACGACGATTTCACAATTTGGTCGGATAAATTAAAGGAAACGAACTCCCTGGCACGACCACTTCCGGTCAGGAGAAAAATAGCTAAACTCGTTCTTTTCGCAACCTAGACGTCGGTGTAGGAACAATCTGCTAGTCGCTAGGCTCTATAAAATACTTTTAAAGTGTTAAGAGTTTTATCTTTGGCGCGTATTACGGCCATAAATATATTTAAAATATATTAGAGAGATACCTAGAGCAGTGTTTGTACCTGACAAGTTCGGTCAGTAGATTAGAAGGATTTGACACCTTCAGCACCAAGCTTTAGATGCGCTAACCTGTGTGACTCATTGCGAAGCATCACTCACCATCTCACTTATGCTTACTAACTAGGGTTTACACGCACTGTGTAAGCCGGAGAACCAGAAGATAAGTGGCCAAACTTACCGTTGGCCACCACCACCACCACCACCACCACCATTTACATGCAAATAATACCAGCTTTGTCAGGCCATGTCAATGATTAAAATGCAACATTGTCAGTTTCTTAAATTTTACACCCACTAGTTGTTACGTAATTAACCTTAGTCATAGTAGAGTGAGAAGATATGAAAGTTTGTCTCTGTTATATATTTTACTCTGTCTTTCTCCGTGTCATTGAGAGGGATTAGAGTTGGGGGCTCGAGCTTTGTTTTATTTCAGGCAACGTAGCTAGACAACCTTGGCAGACTGTCTGTATCAAACCAGTATAGTTGTACGCCATTCCTGTCTGCCTGAACACTGTCAGAAGATTAGACTTGTTCTGGGACCTTTATTCCGCCTAGAATTACGAGCTATTCAGTCTTGTCTTCTCCAGTGACCTATTTTTCTATTCGTAGAAAGTATATCCACAGCACTTTGATAGATTCCTTATCATCGTAGCTGACGCTACGCTACAAGTAGCGCAAAGGGTAGCACGTGTGCCTACTGAGCAGGTGGTCAAGAGTTCGAATATCCACCCACAAAGTGATGATTGATTGATTGATTGATTTAGGAACCGACATCACAGCATTCGGGGCATTCCCATAAGCGCTCTGTCCCCATCCTCAGACGCCAGCGAAGAGTTCCAACCCCAATAGTACCAGTAGTAATCTGATTATATGTGCGGCGCGCCTTTCCTCTGAGCGTCGAGCGTCGGCCTGATCCCCTCGTCACTCCACGCTGTCTCATTCTTGCCAGACCATGGTGATCCATTTGCTCCTCCGAGATGTACACGTGCTCCCACAACCACGTCTGATGTTACATTGATGACCACTAGAAGTGTTCTGGTCTGTGATGATGATTGGCGTGATGTTGAACGTATTACTCATCCAGTGCCAACTGATCTACTGGAAGGCCCCGGTTAACGTCGGAGTCCCGTTCCTGGAAAACGCGGCTTTAAGTGAAACTCCGTAAAGCGAAACACTATGTCCTATATCTTCTTCTTCTTCTTCTTCTTCTTCTTCTTCTTCTTCTTCTTCTTCTTCTTCTTCTTCTTCTTCTTCTTCTTCTTCTTCTTCTTCTTCTTCTTCTTCTTCAGCGTTCTGAGCCATTGAGGTTCTTTGCTGCAGATACAATCCGTCTCAATTCGTCTCTCTGGTTGACCTTCTCTTGCCAGTCGTTGATTCCAAGTGCTTGTAGGTTGTACATGTATTATCTCTCCACCGCCTTCTTGGTCTACCTCGGGGTCTACGGTACTATGTCCTATAGAATTAAATGAAATACATTGTATTATGTAGTGTTTATCGTGATGGTTGTTGCTATTTATTGACTAAACAGAAGTGGGCTGGAGGGCGAATGGTAGAGTTATTGGAACGTCTTTTTCTGTTTGTTCGCATATCCTTTACAGGACATCGCTGTCAACATCAACATATTTCAGATGATTGTTGATTTCTTAGCAAGATTACGCTCAGTAGTTTGCCATTGCTTTCTGAGAATGGACTAGCGAAGCGAATCTTATTCTTCATTAGTAGAGTGTGGATACTGGGCATAAACGCTCTTTCCAGGACTTCGGTGTCTGAGATCTTGTTTTGCCATTTAATCTTCAATAGTTTCCTAAATAGCTTCTCCTCATATATATGTATATGTATATGTGGGACGTCGAGGCAATAAATTCTGACTCTTAATCTGAGGATGAAACTGTAACTCTTCCTGCCTCTTTTTCCTGGCTCTTCTCTACTTGAACAAAAAATGTGTCCAATGTCTGCTGTACAGTAACCACCCTCCTCAATCATGGCCTTTAACTCTGCAGTTTATTTGCTATGTATCGTTGCTATATGCTTGTGAATGTGATCTCAATGCATATTTGCATCTTTCCTATGTGCTGCAGAACTATTCCTTATGGATGCACTTCATTGAAATTCTTACTCCAGCTGTGGAAGCTTCTTGTGAGACTGTGTTTTAAAACTCCTGTGCTCAGAATGTGTGATTGATCATGTAGAATGTGTGATTGATCATGTAATCTTTTTCATGAAGATGCGGGGAGTATTTAAGTGATTGTCATGTTCTTTTTATGAGCTATATTCTCATAAGAGAGGAAATATGAATGTACCATATGCTCAGCTATCTTGCAAGATGTGCCCACTACGCCACTATTGCAAAATGATAGTTGGTGACTTGCCGAAAATTTATGTTCAGTGACTGGCTACCAGCAGTCTTAAGGATATGCCATAGTGCAATTTATTCCTGAAATGGGTGCTCTTTATATCCTTGTAAACGTGGGTAGGTTTTGAAACAGCGGTCGACAACCACCCACTTCTAAGAGTTGGGCTGGGAAAAGACCAAAAGGGATTCTTGTGTTAGAACTTTTGCTGATGTGTGATGGATATGTATTGGATGAATCCTGCCTTAATTCATGAATGATTATATGTTTATTTCTTCACGTGAATTGTTTCACATGTACAAGTGGTCTATTAATGATCAATGATGCTGGTGAAGGTGTTCGAACTTTTCCCCAGTGGGCAGGAGGAGATGAAAGGGGGCACTGGTGAACCAGGTCTGATCTGAGGAGAATAAAGAGCAACTTTGCATTACGGACGTGGGATGATGGGTTGTCATGCTGACCTTATATCAACATGCCTTTATCTCAACACGCCTTTTGTCTTATCGTGATGCCTGTGTCTTAACTGGGTGACATCATCTCATCTAGATGCATCTGTCTCAACAGGATGACCTTATCTCAACCTAATGTCTCTATCACAACATGTCTATGTTACACCAGAATTCTGTCACCACATGACAACTTGGTCTAATTCTGATGACCTTATCTTGCTGTCCTTATCTTTCATGAGTTTATATCCTTATGACTTTATGACATCAATGTAGAGCAGGGGTTAATTATTGTGCAGATAACACTCTCAATACATCAGGATTGGAGTAATCTCCATCGCCGGAGAAGTGGGATGGGGGAACTTAGTATCATCCTCCATCTTTCTCTTTTTTTCTGATGTTTGTGAGATTTAGATTATGATGACCCGTGATTGTATTACATATGTGTATAGAAGGGTTTTTGCATTGTTATATTTACAGGGAGATGGATGGTGTTGATGGGTCCTGAACTCAGGATGTGCAGCCCTATTGAAATGTTAAAGGCTAGCCAATGAAAAGCTAGACGCTTACATTATCCTCAATTCTGTCAGGAATGCTTATTATCCTAAACGACCCTAGCCACATGGTCGACCAGCACATATATGGGCAGCTCAACATCTTTTCCTCTGTCGCAAAACTTACACTGGGAGTACCATCATGTTTTATCAGACCAACAAGTGAAGTATGAGGTGCTGTCGGATATATAGTTGGGTCAATCCCAGAGAGATAGAGGATACTCTCTTCCTTCCCAATGTGATCCTGTCCGTTTTAATTAATTTAGCTGTTACTGGCTCAGTGGCTTGAGACCATAAATAGAGTTTTGGTGAACCAAGGAATACCTCCAGGAAACCAATGAAGTGTTTTCCTCTGAATACCCAAAATATCCTTTTGGTGGTTCCTTGCCTCTCCTCTCTCAACTAAATAATTATTAATCTAGGGCTGTTAATTAAAACAATTTTACTACGACAAGAGAACTAGAGAGAATATGACCATTATTTTTCATAATTTATTACAGATAAATGGTGCCATTGATCATTAATGTAATAAAAATACAACAATCAATTCATTACCAAGAAAAAGAAAAAAAGATCATGAACATCTCTAACTATACATATCTCATGGCTGTGTCCAATATAATATCCATCGCCCCAGCGATGTGTCAGCTTTCGATTATATTTATTGTGCCTCTTCTTATGGCCTATGTATAATCTGGGGAGAAAAAAACTGTATACACTCTGATTGGTCGACCGTCAAGTTCTTGGATCTCTGCGGCCACCAGTCAGTGCAAAATATATGTGATAATTTATTGAGTGTTCTTTTATTCCAGGATAAGGTTTTCACTCAATGGTTTCTCCACCTTTATGAATAGAACTAAGTTATCTGGGATACCTGTCCTATATTGGTAGAGAAAGTCTGCAGGAAGTTGCTTCGGAATAGTATTTGGCCTCACTATATCAGCTGCCTCACTCAGTCAAGCTGCTACATTCACAAAATCAGGTCTGGATCTAGATGTATCTAGCCACTACCTGAAATTTCAGCATCAATAATAAATCTAATGATATCATCATTATGAACATCAGACATGAATCGCTGTACACTTTCAAGAAAACCACAACGGAAAATACATAAAAGAATTGTGAACCTAGGAAAATAAACAGAGGAAGGCAAAGAGTCTTGGTGCTCTCAAATAGTTATCCACATCACAACTGGTTGTTCTCCATCCAATCCGTCATTATATGGCGCTCAACGTTTAGACTAGCAGATACACAGTGTCGTCTTCTCCCATGCCTGTCCTCCGTGGTCTACAGGTTGAGTAATACCTTGACTGATTTGGAATTTGACAACTATGTTCTCCCTTCTCTTCTGTACATAATTAGTTTCTCTAGATCTCCTTCCCTTACAAGAAAAGGTCTCATACATTAAGGGTTTTTAAATCATTCCCCATTGCAATGAGTATTTGGTTATAAACAATGTAAGTACATTATAGGGTACATCTCTTGTATAAATTTCAGGTGAATTCTTTTCTAATCAAAAGTTTGAAGGCGAGTATATTCCTTCCTCTTCACCATGTATGTAATATGCCTTTAAATCATTCATCATCATAATCATCATCATAATCATCATCATCATAATCATCATCATAATCATCATCATCATCATCATCATCATCATCATCATCATCATCATCCATCATCATCATCATCATCATCATCATCATCATCATCATCATCATCATCATCATCATCATCATCATCATCATCATCACCCATCATCATCATCATCATCATCATCATCCAGACACAAAACTATATGATTATAACCTGAGTTATATGTAATACAGAGTGGTGTCATTCAGGACACAAAACCATATGATTGTAATATGAGTGATATGGAATACAGAGTGGTGTCATGCTTAGGACACAAAACTATATGATTGTAACATGAGTAGTGTGGAATACAGAGGGTTGTCATGCGTCGGAGTGCACTAAATTATTAATTAGTGTATGGGTTATCATTAACATGTTCTCTTCTAATAGACAGGACATTATACTTCAAAGTGCCTTCCATCATGAGATTGATTGATTGCCCATACTCCTTCTCATCATGTCTCTTCTTCTCACTTATTCTTACCATTCATCAGACATAATATTTATATGTGCATGGATGATAAGTAACCATTTTGATGTGATTTTACAAATGATAAATTGACAAATTTGATATCAATGAAATTAAAATGGAATCTCACTCATTCCACCATCATTCATTAGACATACTAATTGTATGGAAGATAATTAGGCATAATTATGAGATTCACAAATGATGATTCCTCATGTTTAACAATATTGAAATTACACACGAATCACCACATGCATACTCTCATCAAATACATAGAATTATGTGATCCGACCAATCCACATTCATTCATCATGAATCATAACCACACTTGCAGGGGTCATGATTAGACATTATTATGTGCCTCACAAATGATAAATCCACATGTTTAACAACAATGAAAATACATTTGACTCACCACATGGGTGCTTTTCCCCAACACACAAAATTGTGATACATATAGAAATATATTTACATCTCATGTACTCATGTACTTTTATGTTAAACGTTACACTAATTTATCTTACCAGTGTCGGTACATGTAAAATAGTTTCTTCTTATTGAACTAAGTATTCTTAGCTTCCTAAATCTTAAATTAATCACAACGTCTAAATCACTGCTGATTTAGTTTACCTCCTTAAGAAATACATTGTACAACTTAGGTCTAATGCTTACACATTATATAAGTTGTTTAACTAGAAGAAACCTTCCTCGTGGTTTAACCTCGTGTACAATTTATTCATGAACAACGGCATCTGAATAAAGTACTTAGTCTCTCATAATTAATTTCTTAAGGACTAACCATCGGTTACATAACATCCACTTTCCAACTTCTTCTTGGGAAAGGATCACTTACTAACGTAATATAAAATATAGCATTGTGCTAACCTTCATGTTAATTGAATGGCTTCAAACACATCGACGACAGGTTTCAGGATCTGATGTGGGTTCGGTTTTTCAAATTCGATGTCTGCTTGTAGGCTGATGCTTTCCTCATCTCATGAATAAGACTAAGTTATCTTTTGTTAATTGATTTGGAAGATGCTATCACTCCGTCAGATACATCGGATCTTCTCCTGCCCGGTGCTTGGGCTGGTGTAAAACAGCCCGTTCTCCGCCTTGCACGCCATATTTATCGCCGTTTTATCCTGCTTAGGCTTGTGACGTCACAGCCACTCCAAAGTCTTCTTTTATCCTCTCTTCGGCCCAATGTCGCTGTTAGTTGGTGTTGTCGTAAAATGGGGTTGTAGTTGAGGACATATTAATCGCGCTTTTGACGGTTGTAAGAATTATATCACAGGTGTGAAGTTCAGATTCACTAAACCGAACTAAACGGACAGTCGACATAATTCTATATGAGCTGATAAATTCCCATTGTGCAGGCCTCAAGAGTAATTTCCTGTATCAAGACTGCTTGCCCCGCATCAACACCCTTAGGCCATGTTATACCAGGATAGGTATCCCCATGTGCTCAGATATCACGTTTGTACCACCAAAGTCATAGAGCAAAGCCCCAGAAGAAGAACCAGTATTTTAACAGTTTTAACACCAAAGTGGCTGATTACAACATCTTGTTCCCTGGATAATTAATGTGGAAGAAAGAGAGTTTTATCATTGTTCGCTACAAATTTATCTGCATCACTGAAGGATTTATGTCAACCAATATAGTCAGAGAATGGTATTAACCTTGCCTATAGCCTACAGCTGAATTGTGTACAGAGAGAGTTCCAGGTTATAACTGAGTTGTGGGATGGCCTTGGTGACATGAAACTGGTCTTGCTGAAGTGCCTTGTTGATGTGAGCTGAGTTTTTCCGGATCTTATGACCCAGAGTGTTGGAGGGTCGTCATCCTTTTCATCGTCCACGATGGATTGAGGAATTACCTTCCGCCCAGTCTGAAGAGGAACTTCTATTTTTGGTGACTGACCTCTAGCCTCGGGTGACGGGGTAGGGGTATTCCCCATCAAAGGAGAGGTAAGGTGCCTCTTTCCCTCTCCTAGCCTATGGGACTATCTTGGGCAAGATGGTGTACCCTTTTACCCCCCCCCCCCCCCGATCAGGGTGACGTGAAGCCATGGGTGCAGGTGGTGGATGAAGTTGAAGAGCAGCCAACAGATAGTTGTAGGTTATGATCTCCAGCTTCACGGCGGTAGACAGAGGATCTCTTTTTTGGGGAGACAGTGGCTACGGTCATCGACCAGTATGGTTACTGCTAGGAAGGAAAGCAATGGCAAACTACCTTCTTTACAGATGCCAAGCATATCATGTATTGCAAACTCATCGATAATTATATGAACGGTGTAAATGGGTGCTTCATAGGAACAGCCTCGCCCGGTAGGGGTTGTCATGTGCACCAGGTGACTCCAGACTGTCAGCAGGCGACTGAGTGCAAAAGAGTATCAACAATGAAAGTAGGAACTTTGAATGTAAGAACTATGAGTGGGGATGGAAAATTTGATAACATTAAGAATGAAATGAGAAGACTAAATATTAACCTATTAGGTATATGAGAGACCAGATGGACAGGAATGGGCATTATAATATCTTAGGAATATAGAATAATCTATTATAGTCTGGTGGAGAGAAACAACAGCGAGGAGTCGCAATTATAATGGAGACAAATAGATCAAAATCGATCAAAGGATATTGGACTGTATCAGACAGAGTGTTACTGGTGAAGTTGAATGGAAGACCTTTTGATGTCAACGTCATACAAGTTTATGTATCAACAGCAGATAGTAGTGATGACAGCTTTGGTGAAGTGTATAATGATTTAGAGAATGTCTTCAAGAAATGTAAGAATTCTGAAGTAAATATCATAATGGGTGACTGGAATGCTAAAGTTGGAAATCAACAGGTCGGATGCTTAGTAGGCAAGTATGGACTAGGGGAACAGAATGAAAGAGGTTGCAGACTTGTACAGTGGGCAAAAAGAACATCATGTGATTATTGGAAATACCTGGTATACACAGCACCCAATGAGATTATTGACATGGAGGAGTCCTGATCATCTCATCATCTCATCTCATCATGTTCCTCTTCTACTTTGCGGTGTCGAGGTGAAGTATAAACAGTGGGAGAGTGCCCGCTTATGGGCTTCATAGGAGTCCAGATCATAAGATCAAAAATCAGATTGATTACATTCTCATCAATAGAAGATTTCGAAATGACTTAAAAGTCGCAAAAACTATACCAAGCGCAGACTGTTACAGCCATTTTAGATTAATCTTAAGCAATACACATACAAAATTAAATAAAGTCAAATATACACAAAGAAACACAGAATTTGATCTACGGGCACTGAATAGTGAGGTGATAAAAGGCAAATTCAACGTACATGTAAAGAATAGATTTGACGCATGGTCCGATATGGAAATATTATTTCAAGATATCAACGACCAATGGAAAATATTAAAGAAATCAGTCAACCATGCTGCAGAAACAACCATCCCAAAAATAAAGATAAAGGACGCAAGAAATGGATGACGGAAGACATCTTAAAACTCATGGAAATAAGAAGAAATAAAACAAATAACACGGCAAAATATGAAGAGATTCTCAGGAAAATTGGGACGCTATGCAAAGAGGCAAAAGAAACATGGCTTGAGGAAAATTGCAAGGAAATTGACACAACACCCGGAATACCAAATTATCGCACAAAAGAATTAATGACATCACTAACAGAAGAACACATACATAAACAGGTTGCCTAAATACCAAGGACGGCAAAATCATAATATTTTACTTGCTTGGTCAGATCATGTGAAAGACCTTTATGATGATACAACGGAAGAACAATAAGATCATCGGAATAATAGTGAAGGACCATCAAATTTGAAGATGGACGTTCGGAATGCTCTTAACCATATGAAAACTGGAAAGACTCCGGGTACAGATAACATCACAATAGAAATGATCACTACCTTAGAACAATATGGAATAGACCAAGCCACCAGACTGCTGAACACAATATATGATACCGGAGATATACCTCCTGAATTATGTAATTCTATACAGTGGAGCCTGGATAAGTAGAAGTCACAGTGGCCGAAGGAATTTGTTCTACTTATCAGAAATTCTACTTATCCAGACTGAACACATTTACACTAATTAACACTAATTCCATGCAGCAGCATTGAGTAAAAACGATTGTACCACTTAGGAAACACAGTTAGTGAACAAATAAATAGCAATACAATATCAGAAATGTTGAAATGTTTAAGGTTGAAAATTTCAAAATTAATTAAAGAAAAAGTCTGTGATTTTGCTTTGCTTCTTGACTTGTGAAATATGTCTTCACGTGGCCTGTTTAAAGGCACAAAATGGTGAGACTGCATCATCTGAACATCCAGTCTGCATCATGTAAATGTCAATTTTGTCAATCCATGTCAACATATCTGACTGCGATACAGGTTGCGCTTGCAGCTAAAGCAGGTCTGAGCACGTCTTCTATCCATGAGTGAGTCGTTGCTTCGTCGACTGACTGTTTCTCTCCACACACATTCTTTTGCGTGATGCACTGTCGTTTTTTTTTTTGGAAACGATCCAATTAGCCAGTACTACAATTTCAGTCTGTCTGACCTCCAAGACGTGCAAATTCTTCTGCTTTTGCAATAAGTAAAGGTCCATTTACTGGTAGATTTGCCGATCTATTCACAGTGAACCATTTTAAAAAGGTAGCATCAACAAAATCACACGCGGCAGTTCTAGCTCCATGTCTACCACTGTCGATCTGACATTCAAAAAACAATTTTCTGTAGCGGTCTTTATGCTACAAAATGCCGGAAAGTGTCGATGTTGGAATACCAAATTCTCTAGCTATATTCACTATCTTCTTCCCACTATGTTCAACCTCTTCCAACAGCTTAATCTTTCTTTTTAAAGTTAAAGTAGCAAACTTTCGTCCACTACCCGCCATTTTGACATGTAGAGAGATATCGTATGTGTGAGATTGTTGTTCTCGGGGCTGACTAAAAATAATTCTTTCACGAAACAATTTTGTGTGTGTGTGTGTGTGTGTGTGTGTGTGTGTGTGTGTGTGTGTGTGTGTGTGTGTGTGTGTGTGTGTGAAATGAAACGTTCGACATAAACATGAACACTTATATAGTTGGTATTCATTTTTATGTTGACTAACCCGAAAATTCGAGATAAGCGAATTAGACTTATCAGGATTTTTTATACAATGATAAAGAAGGATAATGGCCGGGACCAAGCCAGTAACATCGACTTAAGCGAAATTCTACTTATCCGAGTTCTACTTAAGTGGACCCAACTGTATATATTGCAATCCCAAAGAAATCAGGACCCTTGGAATGTGATCAACATCGAACAATTAGTACAATGAACAGTTTGTATAATGAGCCACATCACGAAGATTTTGCTGATAATTATTATGCAAAGAGTTAGAAAGAAAATACAACCCGAAATAGGAGAACAATGTGGGTTTTTAGAAGGCAAGGTTACAGTAAATGCTGTGTATATACCGAGAACAGCAATTAAATGTCCTATAGAAGTAAACAGAGACCTATATCTTTGCTTTATTGACTACACAAAGGCTTTCGATAAAGTGAGACATGTCGACATGATACGGATGCTTGAAGATCTAAAAATTGATGGAAAAGACCTTAGATTTGTAAACCAACATATACTGGAAACAACAAGCTGCCATCATAATTGATGATGATGATGTAGGTCAATATCAGAATATTAAAAGGGGTGTGAGACAGGGATGTGTAATGTTTCCAGATCTTTTTTCCCTGTACAGTGAAAATATTTTCAGGAATATAGAAGATATGGAAGGAATCAACATTGGGGGGACGATACATCAATGACATTAGATATGCGGGTGATACAGACTTGATTGCAGACAATGAATAGGACCTGAAAAATTTAGTAGATGCGGTTGTTGCACACGGTGAACAACTAGGGTTAGAATTGAATATTACGAAGACACAGATTATGGTCGTCAGTGGGAAGAAGGAAACACCACAATGTGATATATTAGTAAATGGGCATATTCTTAAGCAAGTGAATCGATACAGTTATCTCTGAACAGTCATAACATCTGATGGGAGATGCATTGAAGAGATTAGAACAAGAATTGCCATGGCCAAGGTAGCCTTTTGCAAGATGAAAAACATACTGACTAATATAAAGATATCAACTGAAACGAGAAAAAGAGTGTTGAAGTGCTACATAGAACCTGTACTTTTGTATGGATGTGAAACTTGGACAATGAGCAGTCAAGCTGAGAAACATCTGATGGCTGTGGAAATGTGGTTTCTGAGGAAAATACAACGAATACGATAGACAGACAGAAAAACCAATGAACAAGTCCTTCAAGAAACACATGAAGATCGTAAATTTATTAGAGTCATTAGACTTAGACAATAAAACTTTTTGGGGCATTTTATGAGCAGAAATGACTTGGAGAACTTGGTGATAACTGGCAAGATCGAAGGGAAGAGATCAAGGGGAAGACCGAGAAGTAAATACCTGAATGGCTTGACCACGCGGCATGGTCGAGACAGAAACACGGAGCTGATCCATGACTCTGGTGATCGAGTGAGATGGCAAAGCATGACCGCCCACGCTCATTGGCATGGCACATGATGGATGGATGGATGGATGGACCTCAACCCTCAACTTCACTGGACCATACAGTGGACAAATGTTTTCAGTTCATGGTTAGATACACACAGTATATCTCATCATTTGAATCAATAACAGAGTGAAGCCAGGATTGTTGACAGTGATGCTGAATGAGCATAAACCAAATGATTGAAATGGGATTATATATAGAGGAAGAAGTTTTCCCCAATGTTATTTGGGAGAATATTTAATAATGATCTGACTCTATAGTGATATGAACATGAGTGATTGTTACTATCAATAAGCAGATAGATTCGAAGATTTATTGAATTAATGATTTGTGATTTGTTGGTTGTTTTATGTTGGGGGAAATAATATAACATTTTACACTGGTTTGTCATCCGTGTGTTTGGGTAATTGATATCCACAGGCCAAACATGAAATTTCCCTGAGACCTACCACTTTTCTCAATATATTGTTGTGTTGAAACCTGGAGCTGGTATTGATAAATTGTGGACTTTTTGTTCAATAGTTGTTGTTCACATTTGTTATGTAATACTGTGTTACAGTTGGGTTGTGATCTTAGTGAGGAGGGATCCATACGCAAGGACACATTTTTATAATGAAGTGAGTTAATTTTTCATTTAGTGTCTTTGGTAGATTTCCCTGATCACCTCGCCTTTCAAGGGAGGCCTTTTTCTTAATAAATTTCATGTGGGACTTGAATATTTTCTATCTTCGTCTTCACGAAGAAGAAGAAGAAGAAGAAGAAGAAGAAGAAGAAGAAGAAGAAGAAGAAGAAGAAGAAGAAGAAGAAGAAGAAGAAGAAGAAGAAGAAGAAGACTCTTCACGTGCAGTCTGACTCCAGGTTGGTAGGACCTTAGAGCAGGACCCCTCCAGTCCTACACCTTGGCCATCAGTTCAGTGCTCCCATCTCACCACTGCTTGCTGATGTTCCCTAGCCGGGTCCTGTCTGACTCACCCGCACTGATAATGCCATTGCCCAGTACTGCGATTACACACATAGAAACCTGGATAGTAGTATTGTTAGAAAGTCCTTTCTCTGGAGCACACAGGGGTATGGTACAAGTGACCCACATGTCTACAAGTATTTGGAATGTCTGATAGAAGCGAACGCGTGCCTACATTCTTTAGGGATGTCTGATATACGAGATTCAAATGCTTAAAATCATTTGACATGTTTGATACAAGTGATTAAGAGATCCTACAACCATTTCGCGTGTGCTTCAAGTGACTCACAAGTATACAATCATGTAACATGTGTGAAACAAGTGTCTCACGTGACTACAATCATATGTGATCAAATAACTCACATGTCTACAATCGTGTGTGACACAAGTAACTCACGTGTCTACAATCATGTGTGATACAAGTAACTCACATTATTTCGATCAAGTGTGATGTGTAATAGAAGTAACTAACATGTCTAAAATCAAGTGTGATGTGTAATAGAAGTAACTAACATGTCTACAATCAAGTGTGATGTGTAATAGAAGTAACTAACATGTCTACAATCAAGTGTGATGTGTAATAGAAGTAACTAACATGTCTACAATCAAGTGTGATGTGTAATAGAAGTAACTAACATGTCTACAATCAAGTGTGATGTGTAATAGAAGTAACTAACATGTCTACAATCAAGTGTGATGTGTAATAGAAGTAACTAACATGTCTACAATCAAGTGTGATGTGTAATAGAAGTAACTAACATGTCTACAATCAAGTGTGATGTGTAATAGAAGTAACTAACATGTCTACAATCAAGTGTGATGTGTAATAGAAGTAACTAACATGTCTACAATCAAGTGGAATGTGTGATACAAGTAATGCACGTGACTACAATGACATGTTCTAAGTGGAACTACTCTTACTTCTTTATGTCTCTCCAAGTATCGCCAAGTCTCATCAAGTTAGTTTCATGTAATACAGGACATCGCAATCAACTCAAACACTTACTTGTTGTGTGTGATTTTCTAGGCAAATTTATATTCATTTATTTGCCATTCATTTGTGAAAAACCGACGCTGTTAGCGCAGTGATGAAATGGGAGCACTGAATCAGCGCAAAGTTATCTGCTCACAAACTACTTGCAGCTAACTTCGCAGCCAGTAAGTCAGGGTGTGGCATCTAACGGACTTTGGGTTTTCTATATTTTATTTCAAGGGCATAGATCTCTTCCTTTGCAACAGACGCATGTGAGAGCCGGACACTTACTAAACAAGCTTAACAGCGCATAAATGCCTTTGAATGTAAATGTTATAGACGGGTTCTAAGAATACCTCGGATACAGAAAAGAACAAATGCATCCATACGACAAGATCTGAGTATTGAAGAATGATGGCTACTATAGACGATAAAACAGAGAAAATTGAAATATGTTGGTCACTTGAAACGTCATTAAAGTTTGGAGACAACAGTTATGGAGGGGTATATGCCCGGAAAGAGAGGAGGGGGGGGGGGGAAAGAGAAGATGGGTACATGATATGGTGGGATGGAAGGGGGGTGGGGGGGTGTCGGTGAGGTTCAAACAATGTTTCACTACATTGTGAGAAAAGAAAATAAGCTGGACATATTGTAACAACTGGTAAAATGAATCGGTAAAATATGTTGTAACAACTGGTAAGGTGACGGGGGACAACCTATGTCCTATTGTAAGAAATGATAAGATGAATAGAGAAAACATACCGTACAACTGGTAAAATGAATAGGGAAAACACATCGTACAACTCGTAAGATGAATAGGGAACATACTGTAACCACTGGTAAGATGAATAGGAAAAAACTATTGTAACAAAAGATAAGACACTAAACACGCTGTAACGACTCATAAGATGATTTGGGAAAACATATGGTAACATATGACGAAATGAATGGGGTAACATGCTGTAACAATTTATAAGATGTATTGACAACACCCATTGCAAATACTGGTAAGATGAAGCGGGAAAGTATATTGCCACCATTGGTTAGATGAACTGATAAAAACCTATTGCATCAACTGGTAAGACGAATCGAGAAAACATATTGTAAAAACTGATAAGATGGGTGGGATAAACCTTTTGTAACAACTAGTAAGATGAATCGAGAAAAAGACAAAGGAAGGCAGCGATACAATATTCATTACAACCATTAATGCAGCATAGAAGAACATATGCAGCTGAATTGACATATTTTGCTAAAAATCGCGATATTTTAAGAAGCCTAAATGCAAGACACGTGATGATGATGACGAGGCTAATGATAATGATGTTACTCAATCAAAGTTGACTTCAAGAAGTAAGTAAATATATGACGGAAACAAGATGGAATATCAAACATAAAGAAAAATTATATCGTTTCATACCAAATCACATCATCATCATTACCGCCAGAATAATTAACAATATATACTCCTGAAATTATTTGGCCAAATTTGACAGCCATAAGCACCTTTACATCAAATTATGGAAGCACATTTGCACACGTTTTTCAATTTTATCACACGCTTAAAAGCTAGTTTCAATTTAGGTCCCACGCGCGAAGAAAGCACTTCTGTTGAGCCAGGTGAGCGTAAAGAACGATTACTGCCAATCAAATCTTCCACCCGGCTGGGCAGCTAATCATATCAGAGAAGCAACGCTGGGTGTTAATGGGATTGTAATCACGCTCCTAGCGGGGATTAGCACCGAACAATTCCCCGATTACTGCTCTCTTTGCCAAAAGTAGGAAATACGAACCTCCGCCATGTCTGACCGTGTGAAAACTTCCCGTTTCTTAAATTCAGATGCGGACTCCCCAGAGGGAACGAGTGTCTTTAAGTGTTCAGCACCGCTCGAGACACTAACGGAAAATGGGCAATCGTGTCAACACGACCGTGTTTTGTGCCGCCAGTGTTAGTGCAAATTGGAGCACTCGTGGCCGCGTTGGCAAAATATGGAATACACATGTATTATACTACACACCGGGAGCATACTGTAGGAGTATATATCACATGCAGTTAATAGATGATAATATTTTCGCGGAAATACACAACGCACATAGTCACGAATACTACGAGGGCGTTCAGAAAGTAATGGACCACATATTTTTTCTCAGGAGCTGTTTATTCAAAAAGCATCAAATTTATATACAAACTACATGTACATGTCATGTAAACATTGGTACCATTAAACATAATCCGGATCACTTGTACGGCTTTATGCCAGCGCAAAACAAGTCCATATATTACTTGCCAGTACCAGCTTTTGTTTTGATCATGTAGCCATTTTTTCGCTGCATGAATCACTTCTTCGTCATCTTCAAACCTTGTCCCACGGATGGCATATTTAAGTGGACCAAACAGATGAAAGTCAATGGGTGCCAAATCGGGACTATAAAGTGGATGGGGTAGTACAGTCCAACCAAATTTGGTGATTACTTCCTTTGTTGGTGGTGATTACTTCCTTTGTTGGTGGTGATTACTTCCTTTGTTGCTAGACTTGTCTGAGGATGCGCATTGTCGTGAAGGAGAAGCAGATCTGCTGGATTCTAGTGCGGCCACACTCTGCGCAAACGTTGAGTATTTTCAATGTCTTAATTGCGAATTGATTATCTCTCCTTTTGGCATAACCTCCACAAGAATCCCACCTTCAATGCCCCAAAAGACAGTGATCATGACCTTTCCAGCTGAAGGAGTTGTCTTGAATTTCTTCATGGTAATTGCGGATAATGCCACACCATTGGCTGTCTTTTTGTCTCCAGTTCAAAATGATGTGCCTAGGTTTCGTCACCTGTAAAGATCTTAGTCAAAACGTTCTATCCATCAGCATTTAAATGCTCTAAGAATTCAGAAGAAATTGCCTTTATTTTTTTTTTTTTGGCAATCAGTAGTCATTTGTGAAACTTCGAGGAAACCATCTTATGCAAACTTTAGACAATCCGAGAGTGTTTACAACTGCATTTGCACTACCATTGCTGAAAAACAGCTGTAAGGCCAGTTGTTAAGTAGTGATTCGCCTATCAGAAAGAATAATGCCCTCGGCGCATTTCAACATTTCAGCGTTGGTGGTTGTGGTAGGAGGTCCACAGCGCGGCCGATCAAACAGCTCCATATCTCCACTTCCGGATTCTTTGATTCTCTTAATCCAGCGATTGACTGTGCTCCTGTCGACTGCAAAACTTCCATACACATCACATTGACGCTTGTGAATGTTCACAAAAGTTTGCTTCTCTCCAACGATAAATTATATCTCAAGTAACTGCTTATAACGCAAGTTGCTAACACGCTCCATTTCAACGGCTTAGGGCAGCCATATTAATTAGCCGGTTGGGTTGCAATATGGTGCACACAAACAACACATGCCATATTTGAATTGTGCAAAATGTCATGCTTCTGTCTTCATTATTAAAAAAAAAAATTTTTTCCCCCGCGTTTCCATCCTGTTTCAGGATATTGCGGTCAACACCAGCATCTTTCAGCTGTATGTTGATTCCTAGGCTAGATTACGCTCATCAGCACGCCACGACTTTCTGAGCGACCGGCTCCATATCTGAGGAAAATGATGAGGTGAATTACTATCTGAAAGACCCTCATATTTGAATATGGGGCGTTTGTTGTCTTCACGGTAAGCGTGGAGTCACTATGAACTCTTTCTGTTTGCATAACCCAGGTTTAAGACACCACATCGCTCAGACCTCGGAGTACTTGAGCAATCGTTCATGGTTCGTCGAATGTTGTGTTGTGCGGTTTTTCCATCAAGAATTATGATGACCATTCATTTCATCCAGTGGGGTTGAAAGTATGGAGCCGTGAGGTCTAAGATGGCTGATAAGGCCTATTTTGGCTCGAAATGTTCTTTGACAATGTGGGCAAAGAACGCTTGACGTTCCAGGAGGAGGATTTCCAGCAGTGGTTTTTCTGTCTATATTCCTCGAATATAGTATGTGAAACGCCTTGATTTTGTTAAATTTATGGCCGCAATTTAGCAGTCGATGTGAGATGGCCGAGGCTGGAGTTTTCATCATGTATTATGATGATGCTGAAGCTCAGAACAAACACAACACATGTAATAGCACACCTTGCGTTGTTTAGTACACACAGTCAATTGCTGACACCGCATGGTGTGTTGCTTGGTACACACAGACAAATGCTGAAACCACATGGTGCGTTGTTTGGTACACACAGACAAATGCTGACACCGCGTGGTGCGTTTCTTTTTGGTACACACGGACACAAACAATTACTGACACCACATGGTGCGTTGCCTGGGTCAGGGCGAGTTCAGGAGTCAACTCTACAGGTGAGGTTTGAGGCTCAGAAATAACATACGTTGAGGCGTGTAACAGATGCGACACTGAGGCATGTAACAGATGAGACACTGAGGCGTGTAACAGATGCGACACTGAGGCGTGTAACAGATGAGACGCTGTTTACATTCGCACACAGGAAATCGTGGACAATCTATTACCGTTTAAGCCCAATCACACATGGCGTTCTTAAAGTAATGTATCTCCAGAGGATGCAAAGCAATAAATGAAAATGTGTGTTAAAGAACAAATGAAACCCAAATCCTAAAATGTTGACTTCTCGTAATCATCATCATCATCATCATCATCATCATCATCATCATCATCATCATCATCATCATCATCAAATGCCCCGCCGGCTGGCGTAGGCGTTCATGGCTCTCCACAGATCTCGGTCTTTGGTGTTCTGGATCAAGTCTGCTGATGATATTCCTCTATGCCACCGTCTCAATCCGTCCAACATCATTTCTCTTGGTCTGCCTCTGCCTCTCTTCTCCTCGATCTTTCCAGTTGTCACGATGTTCTCCAATGCCTCTCTTCTCATCACATGACCAAAGAAAGCTGTTTGTCTCTTTCTTATTGTTGTATATAGTGTTCTAGTTTCATTAGCCTCTTTCAGGCAATCGTTGTTAGCTACTCTGGCAGTCGAAGGAATTCACAACATTCGTCTTAAAAACCACATCTCTGTTGCTTCTAAGTTCTTCCTAATTTGTTCATTTACATTCCAAGATTCGCTGCCATACAACAAAACTGGTTCTATATAGCATTTTAGCACTCTCTTTCTTACATTCATTGATAGCGACTTATTGCATAAGATACTCTTCATTTTCTGAAATGCGGCTTTTGCCTGCCCTATTCTGCTCAATCTTTGTTGTACATCTTCCATCTGATGTTATAAGTGCCCCTAGGTATTTAAAATTATCCACTTGGTTGAGAATTTCCCCTTCTATTTCTATGTCACATTTTGGTGTCCCCATTTTCTTTAATTGACCTAGGGACATAAATTATAACTACAATAAGTCGGAGTGAGTTCGTCTGATGGCGAAGGATACTGATAATAGAGAAAACTAGTCCACACACAGACAATAGTCCAGTGCACTAGTACAGGGTGTATTTTTAATGACTGTGCAGTCTTTGAAAATATTGCCGTTCCAAGTTTTGTATTTACCTATTATGTTGCATGAACTTTATAGAGGGTAAATACAAAACTTGGATCGACAATATTTTCAAACACTACACAGTCATTAAAAATACACCCTGTTCCTTTAATTTCTATCCGCGTGGCAATTAACTGATACAGTGCCAATGGATAATGTCTCGCCAAATGTGACCTTCCATTTGGACAAAAGGATGATATATCACCATACAAGGGTAATCGTGTTATTTGTTTTGTTTCGTGGTATTGTAATATAATTTTTCACAAGCGTAACATCGCGGTAAATATTTCCCGTCGACAATTAAAGTTTGACACCGCCTCGGGGATAATTTGTTCCTCGCTGCGATAAATCCTACTTCTTCCTCGACCCATTGTGACGTCACCACCGGAACACAACAAACGAAAATAAAAAGGCAGTGACAGCAGTGTAGGCGGTCTGTTTGATAGTCAGCCCAACAAGAGAAGGGACCACTGGGTCCGACGGCATGGCAAAATTGTAGCAACCTCAATATTGAAACTAAATCAACGTGGGAGAAGAAATAAACTACATGCTATACGCCGCATTTTCGAGGCTTGGATCCTGAACTCTGTGTTGGAACCGTCCTGTTCGGAGTCTTTTTCCCAGAAGAAGTGAGGTAAGTCAGTATTGTAAAATCATTTGGTAATTTCTTAAATTCATTTAGTAAGAACTAAATAATATAAATTCAGTTTTCATAGCCTATGGGTAAACTGTCCATTAAGAATAACCATAGTGAGTTTTATTTTTCTCCCAAGTAAACAGCTGATTTTATGTATAAGCTTTAGTCTAAATTGTACATTTATTTCTTAAGTAGATAAATCAGTAGTGATTTAGAGTGGTGGGTTCTTAAGAAATTAATTTATTAGAAACTAAATAATGTTAGATTCAGATATCATAGTCATAGATAACTGTACATTATGAGAAAAATACAGTGAGTTTTATTTTCTCCTAGCTAAACAACTTAGTTAATGTAAGCATTAGACAGAAGTTGTACATATTTCTTAAGTAGTCAACTCATTCAGTAATGATTTAGGATTGGTGAGTAACTTAAGATTTAAAACTAGTTTACCTTTGCCAGCACTGATAGAGAAATTAGTGTAATGTGTATAGTCAAGTAGATTTGAGCACATGCAAAAACAAATAGTTTTCTTGTATTTCATGAACACATGGGAACCAAAAAGAGTTCTATAGGTATGATAATTTGTGTGATGTTAAAGCACACATGTGGTAAGACAAATATATTTTAATGGTTGTCAAACATGTGGAATAATAATATTTGTGCCACATAATAGTGCGTAATCAACCGCCATACAAGAATGATTAAGATTCAAAATACCTGAATATGGATTGAGTATATCACATAAATTGTACGTATTTGATGAAAGCATGTGATGTCTCATGGATTTAATTTTTCTAAATCCTTGGTGAATTTCATAAGCATGCCTAATGATCACATACGTCTATGTCATTGAAGAGCATGCTTGTGTCATGTGTGTTTCATTATTTTTAAACAGATGTGAATGTATCATTCGATAAAACCCATCAGTATGAAAATATTATAATTTCCGATGAATAATGAGGTTCTAATGTAATGTAATTGTGGTTAAATCTGTGAATTTATTATGTGTAAAGCATAGACATATACTAATTGTCATTCCTACAGATATGATGTGTCTGATGAGTGATTGTGAATGGAGATATTTCATTGTGATATCAATGATGTTAAACATTTTAAGTTATCATTGGGAAATCATAAAAGTATAATTTCCCACTTTACATGCAAGTATGAATCATGTTTGAGGAAAGATTCCTGAATGATCATCCATGCATATGAATGATGACTGAGATGAGTGAATTGACCCCACATGCACAGATGGGTATTGTGACTGATGCATAAGGAGTGTGAGTGAGTGAAGTTACATGCTGTGAGAGAGGGAGTATAGACCAACAGTCAATCTCAGGATAGCCGGCAACTTTGATGTGTAATGCCATGACTATCACCAGAGAACTTGTTTGGCATAACCCATAAACTAAATAATAATTTAGTACACTCCGACGAATAACAACACATTGTATTAAATATCACTTATCATATAATCATCTGGTTTTGTGCGCTAAGCACGACACAAACCGTATCATACATTACTCACACTACAAGCATCTGGTTTTTTACATTAAGCAAAATCCCACTTTGTAGTTCATGTCACTCATGTTAACATATATGGTCTAGTGTCCTGACAAATGTAATACAATGATGATGATGATGATGATGACTGTAATGTAATGATAATAATGTAAGAATGATAATGATTGTAATGACAATGATATAAGGAAACCATGATGATGTTGATGATGATGATGATAATAAATATTACATCCAGGAGAATGGAAGATAACTTCTCACTTGAAGCATTTAATGAAGAAGAATGCACCTGAATGCTATACAAGAATTGATTCCATGATGTACTTATATTGTTTATAAGCAACTAATCATTACAATGGGAAATTATTTTAAAACCCATAATGTATGAGACCCTTTTTCCTGAATAGAAAAAGATGTAGAGAACAAAACTAGGTACAGAAGAGAATGGTCAACATAATTGTCAAATTCCAAATCAATCAAGGTATTACTTAAACTATAGACCTGAAGGACAGGCATAAGTGAAGATGAAACTGCACATCTGCTAGTTAAACCTTGAACACCTGATAGTGGAAGATTGAAGTGAGAGCAAAAAACTATGTTGGTGATAACTAATTGAGAACACCAAGACTATCTTTCTTCTATGTTTATTTTCTCTAAGAACAAGATTCATTTTATTGTTTTCACTTGTTGTGTTCTTAGGCTTTTACAACATTTCATTTCAAATGTCATATTGATGATATCATTAGATGTATGTGATTGATGGAGTTTCAGGTAGTGGTCATACTCATGTAAATCCAGACCTGACTTGGTGAAGATTGAATGCAGCACCTGTTGAGTGAGCACATTGTTGAGTGATGCCCTTGATAGAGTAGTGCAGAAACTTATCTACCTGTAAACATTCCATTTGTCTCATAGGAGAGGTAATTTTTATTTAAACATTTACCTGCCAAAAATGGAAAGAAAACCAAGAGCCAACTTATAATGTTCTACTCAGACCCGGAACACTAAGACTACAGAACATACAGCATTTAATAGATAGCCAGAGGGATTCCCAAATTTGGAAGTGGAGAACCCTGAGTGTAGACAGTTCTTTTTTTCCAGATAATCCAGGCCAGTAAAAGATTAGCAGTACATGCCACTGGAAAAAATATAGCTGTTATTATACACATTATAATTGGCACATCAATTCTGTATAATTACCATTACATGTATATGTCCTTATTTTATGACAGGAAATTGTAATTTTGAATGCAATTTACAAAATCCATGTTTGTGTTTATTAAATCATAAAAAAATGAGGTCATGTCATGTATTGATTGTATTTTTACTTGTCATAGTCAAATTGTTTTAAACTACCCTAGATAGAATTAATTAGTTGGTAGAGGAGAGGCAAGGAACCACTTAAAGGATATTTTGGGTATAAAAGGGAATACAACTTTTTCAGTTATTTACTGAAGGTATTCCTTGGTTTTCTTGTGAGGTTTATTTATAGGGGTTACATCTGTTAGAATGTAACACCCACTTAAGAGGAATTTAACTGTCTGAGGAATATTATCAGGGTAAGCCCAAAAGGGATGGGTTCCTATCCTCTATCAAGATCACCTTCTGGAAGCTAAATTTTATTGGCTCGTGCCCCCACGTGAAGATACTAAGGATGTGTCGTATCAACACGAATTAATGAAGAAAATTATATAGATATAAGTTTAAGCTTCTTGGAAAGGTGTGGAGACCACGGACTGTTGCCACTATCCCAAAATTGGATGCCCTTTTCTATCACTGGGGAAAAGGTGCTAGTGTGCAAGTGTCCGCCCTCATATAATCTAAATTAATATGGTCACATATGATTTATAATACACAAGTATTTGATAGACCAGACCAACAATATCATGACAAACCATTCACAGTATAAACAGGATATACAGTGACATCACATAATTTTTGTGTTTACAAACAATGTGTAAGAATTAATCAACAAATGGTCTGGTAACATAAAGTGTAATAAATTAAAAAAAATACGACAACCAAATATATTCTTCACATTGATTACATCTCTGGAGAAAACATTGTCAGGTTCACATGGAATATCAGCTGAGGAAAATGCATAATTGTGGAACCACAAATAGTGAAATCATCCCACATACATTAAAATATCATAATGTATAACAAAGTACTACCAAAAGTAATAAAAATGATATTTATATATTTGATGCAGTTAATATCTGCCGGTAGGTACTTCGGTGGGTTTAAGATTCACATGGATGCAGGTCTCTTCCGGGGAACCAGTTTTCTCTCAAGGGGTCATCATCAAAGTGAGTGAGGAATGGTAAGGTCTTCAATTTGGATCTAACATCAGGAATTCTCACTAGGTTCATGGGTTACATGGGTGAGATCTTGGTAGGATGGGGGTGGTGGATGATGAAAGGAAATGGGCTGTACTATTTGGTCTGGCAAAAGATGGACATGACATACAAGTTTACCCCCTCAGCAACCAAGACCGCATCTTCACAACCGTAGGCTTTCAGTTAAGCGCCCCATCTGATGGTCCAAACAAAATACAACTTCATAAGCATTTGCCTACAATTTACATATTAGTAAATCATAAAACCTGTCAAACAATAAAACAAAATAACAAAATAAAGACCCCCCCCCCCCCCCCCCCAAAAAAAAAAGAATAAGACAATAAGAGAGGGGAGCATGTGTCTCCTCAATAGTGAGAGCTCCCTCTTATCTGTATAGATGGCATTCAATCCATCATATCAATATCATGCTGTATGGTCCTGATGGGATCAACTATTGGTGCAACCAGGACAATGAAATAAAATAGTGACACTTTAAGACCAGGGAGTCTGATTGTGATCAGGTTATCTGGTTATATTAAATTAAGTTGATTCAAAGTTATCAGGATGTAACAGACATGTTTGTAAATAGGTTGTGGTAGAGGCATGATGGGATTAAGGTAAAGGTATATTGTGATGAAAGTGGGTTGAACTAGATGCATACTATGGTAGATGCATGGGAAAGGTGCATGTAGTGACACTTCCTAGTAAGCCAGAGATAGGTTGAAACTGTTACTTGATAAGACAGGTTGTGTTGAGATGGATGTAAGTTGAGTTAATGGTCAACCTTATAAAATCATCATCATGACTGTCATCATCAGGTGCCTGTAAATAAGCTCATACTATTTTCTCTGGGTTCATCTTAGATCTCCAATGCCTATCACCATCATCATCATCCTCAAGTTTTGAGAGTTAATTTTCCACCATATAATCTCATCAACATCATCATCATCATATATTGATATAACTGCCTTTATACACGTTATGTATTTAGCATACGCACTGGTTTAAACAAAACAAGTATGGTCATTCCCCGCGGTCTCTTTTAAACAAAGGGCTGGGGGTGACATTGTTAAACCACCCAAGATTTTAGGTTATCTCATGCACATAGACAGAAATGGGTTGTTTTCCAATCATATTTCAGAACATAAATGGCATGTCCTTGACCGTTAGAACCACCTAATCATCATATGACTACGTAAGGTTGTCGGTGTGTGCAACGTCCGGCTAACATTTGGGTATATGGTGCAACTCTTATTAATGAGCATTTATTCTCAGAACAAAACATGACAATTTCACAAAACATATTCAGGGGAAAAATGTGAATAACAGAATCACAAGATATGTACACATCCCTACAGGTGTGAGTCAGTGTACATGGTTTTAAAGAGATAGACTCTTAATCTACATTTCCTCTGTGAAAGCATCAATGTTCAGCAAGTACATTTGAAAAGCACATTATTCATATATTGAGAACAGTAAATATATACAGATTGTAACATAATATAAGGGAATATTCTTCCTTGGCATATTGTCACAAAATATACAGAAAATCTTCTTTTAGTCGCATATGTAACCGACTATAAAGAGATATAGTGATATACTTTAGTAGCACGTGTTAACAAAATAGAAATTTTCTTTTGCCAGCACATGGCAACAGAATGAAAATACTCTTTAGCCGCCTGTGTAAAAGAATGTAAAGAATGTAAAGAAATCTCCTTTAACCGCCTCTCGTAAACTATGTACGAAAGTATTCTTTAATAGTAGATAGCAACAGAATGTAAGGAAATATTCTTTAGTAGTCAATGACAACAGAGTGTCTAGCTGAAGTTTCTACTAACAAGTTCAGTAAACAGAAACATGGCGCTTGTTTTCAATCCCACAAGAACACAAAATTAGACTATGATCATTTGTAAACATTTTAAACAGTACATCAGCATTATAATAAATGTAAACCTTAACATTGTATTACCTTAACTTCAGGAATCACACAATGAAAGCTTTGCCTGCCCAAGGACTAGAACACCTGCTAGACTTGAACACAACATGTGAACTTACAATCTAAAGTCGAGTCATTTCCTGTACCCCCACCATTGCCTAGCGGGCTTCCGCTTGCTGTTTCCGGCAATAGGCATGTTTTGATCGTCTCTGCGCAACGCAAATGTATGGCGTGCCGTTTTTATCAGAACTATGAAGTCGAAGGCTGTGAGTTGGCTGGGAATATCTCACATCTCTAAAACTCTATTTCTGGTCTCAACCAATTGAGTCAGTACAGCTAAATTAATTAAACGGGCAGGATCACATTTGGGAAAAAGGATTTTGCATCCTTTCTCTCTTTGGGGTTGAGCCATCAATCTCGGCGTATCCGACAGGTATCTTCGCAATGCAAATGCCCAGTTAACGAACATTTACATTACAGTACTTGTTCATTTGATTGTGTACCATGTTTGCTAAAAATCTACTTGTTGTTTGACAGTGAATCATGTAAACACCCTAGTATATCAACAATTGTATAATGAGTGCTCACAGACCAGGTTTCCCGTTTCTTTGAGACAAGAACATATACAACTAAAAACATAGCGCCACCTCTACACATCAAGATGGAGGACCATGCACAACGAATCACACGGGTAGAGGGATAGGGGTATACCCTATCAAAAGAGAAGTAAGGTGCCTCCTTCCCTCCCCTAGCTTACGGGACAACCTTGGGCAAGGTGGTGTACCCGTTCAGGGTTACGTGAAGCCATGCGTGCAGATGGTGGATGAGGATGAAGAGCAGCCGACAGATAGTTGTAGGTTATAGTCTCCAGCTTCACGACGGTAGTCAGAAAATCTCTTTTTGGGGAGACAATGGCTACGGTCATTGACCAGTATGGTCACTGCTAAGAAGGAAAGCAATGGCAAACTACCTTCTTTACATATGCCACGAAAATTATGTTTTACACCTGGATGGCTTGGCCACGTTGTATGGTCGAGACAAGAACACTGAGCTGATCCACGACTCTGGTGATCGAGTGAGATGGCAAAACATGACCGCCCACGCTTATCGGCACGGTACATAATAATGACAACGAATCACACAAAGAACGCTCTAGCTTGGACAAGCTGTGCAGTCAAATATCTGAGATACCAGAAGGATGTATCTGCTATTTGTTGTGCGTTCTTTCCATATTTGTTATCCATAAAGTCGTGCCGGTTTAACATTGGAGATCTCATATCATCTCATCTCATCTTATCATGTTCCTCTGTTACCTTGCGGTGTCGAGGTGAAGTATAAACATCGTCAGAGTGTCCGATTATGGGCTTCATGTATCAATATTCCCATGGACTGTTATTCCCCGCGTCCATAGTTTACGTGGTCGGCTTCTTCCTCTGTTTCCCTTTGGTCTGTACATCATTGCTTGTTGTAGTATACTGTTAGTTGGTAACCTACTTGCATGGGCAAACCATTTGACATGCTCAATCAATCAATCATGTGCCATGCCGGAAAGCGTGGGCGGTCATGACTCGCCATTTCACTCGATCACCATTTCAGCTGCCTTCTAATAAAATCTAGTGCAGCTATAACCCGCACTTTAGTCATGATTTCTTCATTTCGGATCTTATCTCTTCTTGATACATTAAGTATTCTTCTCAGGAATCTCATTTCTGTTGTTGTGATTTTTCTTTTCTCTTTTTCTGTCATTGTCCAGATTTGGCATTGGTAGTATAGAGTTGGTAGGAAGATTGTGTTGTAAAGTGCTTTCTTAGTAGTTATTGATACATGTTTGTTCTTTTGTATTGGTGCCATTTGTCCAATGAGTTGGTTTGCCTTATTGCATCTATTTTCGATCTCCTCTTCTGATTTGCCATTTGATGATATTATACATCCTAGGTACGTGAAACTCTTTACCTATTATCATTGAAGATACACATTTCACATCTTTAATGAACACAAATCTCCTAGTACTTTGAAAGTTCATCTTGCCGTTTGTATTCTTATATTAATATCCCTATCTGTTCCCATCCCTCACATCTTTGCCTACACTGCTACCTAAGTAGGCTTCTCCCTATCCCTAAGTGAGCGATTTGGAAGCAGATCGCCTTGTGCTAGCTTTCATACAATGGTATAAGTACCTGTCGTTCATAAAGCAATGGCACACTACTAAACGTTATTTCTAAGCAGTCACAAGCAGCCAAATATGTTGGTATTGACATTGAAGTCCTGTAAAGGATATGCAGCTAACCTTTTTAACTCCTTAAGTGAGATATCACCACGAGAGATCGGGTTATTTGCCTGGTGATCTTTGCATTTTCCGTATAGATTTATAGACCTAATTGTGACCTCCGATTAAGTGTTTGTAATTTATCCTGCACGTTATTTCGTGTGTGGGACAGGATGACAATGTCGTCAGCAAAGTGCAACACATCAAGCTGCTTTGTTAGAGTCCACTAAATTCCATTTCTGGAGGTAGTTGTTATTGCCTTCATAGCCCAGTCTATAGTCAGTAAGAATAACATTGGCGACAAAAGGCATTTCTGTAGTGTTCCGGGTTAAAACTTGCAATAATCCAAATCTTTTTGTGTCAAGTCTTAGGTCTTCTTCTTCTTCTTCTTCTTCTGCGTTCATCAGGAGTTTTTTTTCGGACGTGTTTGCGTTGTGCCTGTTTACAGCAAAGCTGCGTTCTTGCCGACACATCCGATTTCTGCGGGCATTTGATGACCGGGTTAACCTTCCCGGAAGTCTTAGGTCAGATATGACTGAGCTACCGTACCACCATGTCACACTCACGGACTGACTCCACCATGTCATACTCACGGACTTAGAAGCGTTACGACTTAGAAGCGTTCGCCCACAACGGAAAGTGTAATGTTCCGCTTATGCCGCTTAGTTATATAATAGTTTATCTATCATAAGAATAGTTAGGACACAGAGGTGTTTCCAAGGCACCAGGGCCAGGTTTTATACTGGCCAAGACCTACTAACACTTCCTAGTCGTGCGTCCTGGGCAACAGGTCCCTTCGGGGTCCTGGCTAACATAGTAGGATCGCTGATTATTCCGAAAGTCGGAGAGTATCTGCCTGCACGGCGAGGAACCACCAGTCTGCACACCAATAAGCCAGACATGGGACAACGGATCCTCACGCAAGCCTCAGTCCGGTATGACATCACACTGATGTTGGACAACAGGATGTTTTCATCCGACATAAGGACTTCACGCTGGAGTTCACAGCCAGCGAATGCAAGCAAGCAAGCATACGAATAGTTTATCTATCATATGTGCATGCTCCGTGGCGAAGGAGTTTCGGACGCAGTTCGTAATCCCGCATACTACGTTCGAAACACAGCTGCGGGCTGGATTTGTGGAGTTTGTCCTGTGTGGGGGTTATAGCCGGATATGCGGAGTTAGTCTTTTGTGGGGTGATGTTTGGATCTGCGGAGTTAGTCTTGTGTGGGGTGATGGTTGGATCTGCGGAGTTAGTTCTGTGTGGGGTGATGGCTAGATCTGCGGAGTGTGTATTGTGTGGGGGTTACAGCTGGATCTACAAACTTTGTCCTGTGTGGGGTCATGGCTGGATCTGCGGAGTTCGTCCTGTGTGGGGTCATAGCTGGATTTACAGAGTTTGTACTTTGTGGGGGTCATGGCTGGATCTGCGGAGTTCGTTTGTGTGCGATGCTCTCGACAGACAGATTGCCATTCTGCGGAGAGAGACCTAGCCAGATGGGGTAAAACCCGTTGCAATCAAGTCACCCATCTCGACTTTAGTACGTATTAATATTGTTACAGTTGTACTGCAGGTAAACTATTCTTTACTTGTTACTAATGTTACAGCTTTACTGCAGGTAAACTATTTATGTTTTTTTTTCTTCTAAAAATAAGTGTTGTAGTAAGAATATTCCAATAACCTTCTTTTATCCTACTGCTTTGTGGGTCATGGCCTCGAGCTTCACGACGGCAGGCAGAGGAACTCTTCTTGAGTCAATGGCTGCAGTCTCCGACCAGTAAGGTGACTGCCATAGAGAAAAGCAACGGCAAACTAGCTCTTTAAAAGTGCCTAGTACACCATGATTCGTTTAAAGACTGATCATCGCAAGACAAGGACAAAGACGTTAAAATTAGCAACTTGGAACGTTAGGACGTTAAACAACGACGGAACATTAGAGAACATAAAACAAGAAATTGAAAGGAAAAAAATTAATATTTTAGGTATGTGCGAAACGAGATGGACAGGAGCAGGCATCAAGATAGAGGAAGATTTCAAGATTATTTATTCTGGAGGTGAAGATCGTCATAGAGTGGCGGCAATTATTTTGGACCGGAAAACATCAAAATCTGTTCAAGGATATTGGGCCGTGTCGGACAGAGTTCTACTAGTTAAATTAAGTGGCAGACCTTTTAGCATAAATATTATTCAAGTATATGCCCCAACAGGAGAATCCAGTGAAGATAGTGTAGAAGAATTTTATAATGACATAGAGTCTGCCTTAAAGAAATGTAAAAATTCAGAAATAAACATCATAATAGGGGACTTCAATGCCAAAGTAGGAAATCAAGGGGATAGATACACAGTAGGAAACTATGGTTTAGGAGAGAGAAATGAAAGAGGATACAGACTCGTAGAGTGGGCAAAAGAACAGGAAATGATTGTAGGAAACACCTGGTTCAAGCAACCCCTAGAAGATTATGGACATGGAGGAGTCCTGATAGCAGGATCAGAAACCAGATTGACTACATTCTGATTAGCAGAAGATTTAGAAACGCATTAACACTAGCAAAAACAGTTCCCAGTGCTGATTGTTATAGTGACCACAGATTACTCACAGGAACATTGAGGATAAAGTTGAAGAAAGTCAAGTATATAACAGGAAACACTAAATATGATTTGTGTACATTGAGTAATGACAAGGAAATACAAAACAAATTCAACATAGAAGTACAGAACAGATTTGAAATTTTGTCTGATCTAGAGATCCTATTCCAGGATGTGGATGATCAATGGGAAACGTTGAAGAATTCAATCAATGTGGCTGCAGAAACAACTATTCCAAAATTAAAGAAGGTGGGTCGTAAGAAATGGATGACTGAAGAAATTTTACACCTCATGGAAACAAGAAGACTCAACAAAAATAATTCTGTCAAATGTGAAGAAATTCACAGACAAGTCAGAATATTATGTAAGGAGGCAAAAGAAGCATGGCTTGAGGAAAAGTGCTTAGAAATTGAAAACCAACACACCAGTCAAAATACCAAATTAGTGCACAAAAGAATTCAGGAACTTACTAATAAAAGAACAAGTACATCAACAGGGTGTCTAAAAACTGAAGATGGCAAAATCATAATAGAAAAAGACCATATTCTACATGTATGGACAGATTATGTGAAACACCTTTATGATGATAACAGAGACGAACAGTATGATATTAGATTTAACAATGAAGGACCGCCAATTTTGGAGATGGAGGTTCGAAATGTTCTTAAGCATATGAAAGCTGGCAACGCCCCCGGTACAGATAACATCACAACAGAAATGATTAAAGCTTTAGAAGAATTTGGACTAGAGCAAGTCACCAGACTGCTGAACACATTAAATGATACTGGAGATATACCTCCTGAATTATGTAACTCTGTATTTATTGCAATCCCAAAGAAATCAGGAACCTTGGAATGTGATCAACATAGAACAATTAGTATAATGAGTCACATCACAAAGATTTTGCTAAGAATTATCATGCAAAGAGTGAGGAAGAAGATACAACCTGAAATAGGGGAAGAACAATGCGGGTTTGTAGAAGGAAAGGGTACAGTAAATGCTGTGTATATGCTGCGAACAGTTATTGAACGTGCTATAGAAGTAAACAAGGATATACATCTTTGCTTTATTGACTATACAAAGGCTTTTGATAGAGTTAGACATGTCAGCATGGTGGATATGCTTGCAGATCTACAAATTGATGGGAAAGACATTAGATTTATAAAAAAACATATATTGGAAACAACAAGCTGCAATAAGGATTGATAATGAAGTGGGACAGTATCAGCCAATTAAGAGAGGTGTTAGGCAGGGATGTGTGATGTCTCCAGATCTTTTTTCCCTATACAGTGAATATATTTTCAGAAATGTAGAGGATATAAATGGAATCAGCATTGGAGGACGAAACATCAATAACATTAGATATGCAGATGATACAGTATTAATTGCAGACAATGCGCAGGACCTGCAACAATTAGTAGATGCGGTTGTTGTACACAGTGAGCAACTGGGGTTCGAATTAAATTGTGAAAAGACTCAGGTTATGGTCGTCACTAGGAAGGAAGAAGTGCCACAATGTAATATACAAGTAAATGGAAATATTCTTCAACAAGTGAATCGGTATAATTATCTTGGAACAGTCATAACATCTGATGGGAGATGCCTTGAAGAGATTAGAACAAGAATCGCCATGGCGAAAGTAGCCTTTAGCAAGATGAAAAACATTCTGACCAATAAAAAGATGTCAATTGAAACGAGAAAAAGAGTGTTGAGGGGATACATAGAGCCTGTTCTTTTGTATGGATGTGAAACTTGGACAATGAGCAGTCAAGCTGAAAAGCATCTCATGACTGAAGAAATGTGGTTTCTGAGGAAAATGCAAAGAATACCATGGACAGATAGAAAAACCAATGACCAAGTACTACAGGAGACAAATGAACATCGTAAACTGATTAGAGAAATTAGACGTAGACAGTCAACATTTTTTGGACATGTTATGAGAAGAAATGGATTGGAGAACTTAGTGACAACTGGCAAGATCGAAGGGAACAGACCAAGAGGAAGACCGAGAGGAAAATACCTGGATGGCTTGGCCACATGGCATGGACGAGACAGGAACACTGAGCTGATCCACAACACTGGTGATCGAGTGAAATGGCGAGTCATGACCGCCCACGCTTTCCGGCATGGCACATGATTGATTGATTGATTTTGCTTGAAGCGTTGCAAAGAAGCGAAAAGTGTAATTTACCGTTTCGTTTGTCTTGTTGCTACTACTAAAGTCAATGTAATTCCTTCAATGTCTCTTTTACTCCATCTAACCAACTCTTCCTAAGTCATCCCCTCGCCTTGTATCCCGATGTTCTCACGTAGAACGTTCTAGTCGCTGATTGATCTTGCTCCATTCTAACCAACTGTCCAAACCATTTAATTCTTTGGTGTTCTATAAAGTCAGTAATATATGTTACCTGGTCTGTGATGGAAGTTCAGACAAGCGGACAGCTAGAGCATTGCTTTCCTGATCCGGCAGCTTCTGCAGCTTGTCTTGTTCTAGATGTATTAGTATTACCTTTCTTCTGAAGTAAACTAGGCAGGCCGAGAGAGGGATCATGCTTACATGGGCAACACATGGTCCATAAATTCACCCCAGGCTTTGTGCTATGGAGAGGTATAACTCCATTTTACAAAGTACCGTCTGTCAGGAAGGCAAGGTGCCAGTGATATATTATAGACTACCAGCCCCAGAAAGGACCGTTAATGTGCGCATGTGCAGGATGTGGGAGGGACATTCAAAGAACTAACATGGCTCTATACAACCTCAAGCAATTAAAATCTTCATGATAGGGAACACATAGAGCAATAAGTCAAAATTCGAAGAGCATGCATATTTGCTGTGGCAACATATGGACTGGGCACTGAGGTATTTAACGCTTGAGCTGGAAGACAAATGTCTGCCTTTGAATGTAGCTGCTTCAGAAGAATTAACAATCGATTTAACGGAAGGGAGATGACACAGGTATATCCAACAAAAACTAGTGATGCAAGAAGACTGGTTGTTAAACCAAATCAGAATAAGGAAATGAAACATTGTGGACATGTAAAGAGACACGAAAGGTTAAGAAGATAATTATGGAGACAAGTGTAGCGGAGAGATGTAGAAGAGGTAGCCGATAGATCGAGTGATTTAAGATGAGGAATTTAAGATGAGTGATTTAAGATGAGTAATTTAAGACGAAGTTGATGACGAAGTGAATGCAAGAATCTCCAAGGCCAGCGCGGCCTTTGGCAGACTGTACAAGAATGTGTGAGACAGAAATGGAATAAGCCTGCAAACAAAGATGAAAGTCTACAAAACAGTTGTATTATCCACACTGCTATATGCTTGTTAAACCTGGACTGTTTACCAGCGACATGCTAGGAAATTAAACCACTTCCACACAGTCTGCCTTAGGAAGCTATTGAAGATTAAATGGCAAGACAAGATCCCAGACACTGAAGTCCTAGAAAGAGCTTCCATGCCCAGTATCCACACTCTACTAATGAAGAATCAGATTCGCTGGTCACTTAACTCGCATGCCAGATCACAGGCTCCCTAAACAATTTTTTTGGTCTTCTTACGGCTAGCTGCGTTGTGGTAAACGCTCATAAGGCGGCCAGAGGAAACGCTTTAAAGACACTCTAAAAATTTCACTGAAAGATTTTGGAATTCATCATGACACTTGGGAGACTGCTGCCAAAGACCAAAATTCGTGGCGTATATCATTACGCAAGGGTGCAGTTACTTGTGAAGCAAACAGGACTGCAAGAGCTGTGAAGAAAAGGCTGGACAGAAAAACCACTGCCGGAAACCCTCCTCCTGGAACGTCAAGCAATCTCTGCCCACATTGTCAAAGAACATTTCGAGCCAAAATAGGCCTTAACAGCCATCTTAGAACTCACGGCACCCTACTTTCAACCCCACTGGATGAAATGAATGGCCATCATCATTCTTGATGGACAAACACCAACAACAACAACAATTTAAGACGAGTGATTTAAGATGCGATAGATAATATACACACAGCAGCAGCAGAGGTAGGGCACCTGGTTTATGATAGCGACACATCTTGAAAGACTTGGGAGGGGGTAGGGAATTATGTGCATGACTAGCCACTGGAGGGTGATGATGATGTTGACGTAGATATTCCTGTCTTAGATCGATTGTCCAAGATGGCAAGGCGTCAGGCCAACTGACCAGTGAGTGACCAGAGCGAAGTATGGGTTATCGTGGAGTGGGACACATTAATGTCCTGAGAAATCCTGACGGCTCTATGCTGTGTTCGTTCCACACACCGGTCAGTTGCAACTTAAATGGTGACTTCTCATTCAGAAAACAGTGACAATCTACTGAAGGACAAATCGCGTAATCAACCACAAACAGTCAATATATGATTGCACCGTCCAGAAAGAATAGCCTATTTTGTAAAACGTACTCTATGTGCAGCAAGATTGTCTAAAATATTGCAAACTCTTGATTCATTGACCATATCCCTGCAGATCTATACACCCCCCCCCCCCCCATACACACACACAAACGTGTAATTATTACAACTGAACCTACTGCAAATTCAACAAATCACCGCCCCTGGATCGCTCATTTAAACACCGGGGGGGGGGGGGGTGTGTTGTATCCATTTAGGCATGGACCGGCCGGCAGGCTCTGTTGAATGAAGGTGCTACCACAAATCGCGATGTAATCATCTGTATGGATAGCTCTGTGCCAAGAAGCCAAAGTAGTGCTAGCGAGTTCACGGAGCTACGGTCAATGCAGAGCGTATAATGCAGGAGACCTTAGCATATGTAACCACGACATTTGATCTGGGAATGGAGGTGGAGACAGTCACTGCCGAGTTCCGCTGGCTGGAGGACAAGCATCACACACACACACACACACACACACACATGCCCAGATTGTAATGGACACAACAAAGCACGCTGAGAAGTATGAAGACAGGCATGCTTCGTGCAGAGTGGCATTTTTCAACTGAAACATAAAACATAGAGAGCAACTGTTGGATCTTTTCCCCAGAACATGCTGGTGTGGTGGGGAACGAGCAGGCAGAAAGGTTGGCAGGGACTTCCCCGTTGGGTGGGGAATAAGTGCATGAAAAGACAGACGTGGTCAGAGCCCTTTGAGTTCACGTGTATAATGTGGCAGAACAGATAATCATCAAATCCTAGAGAGAATGGTGCTGCATGAAGGACCAGATAGTCTGGCTGATACTCAGTACCCCGAGGAAAGGCCACATGGACACATCAGACTGTAACCTGTACCATTATTACTGGGACTCTTCGCTGTCTGTTGAAAATGAAGACAGAACCCGTATTGGAGTGTCCCGAGTGTTGTGATGTTGATAACTCAACAAAGCTCAACTCTAGGACCCTCTGGTACACTGCCTTACATTTCTTGCTATCTATTATGTTGTTTCAATCTATTGGCTTTCCTAGTTGTCGTCTATGCGTGCCAATCATTATCGTCAACCATCTCCACTTAAGCACTATTTAGTGCCCTTGTATGTTTTCATCTGAATATTTTGATGGACTCAGATGTAACATTGGTATCCATTTCCGGGTGTAGTGCGTACTTATATCATGTTGCATGTCCGCTTCTGTAAAAGACATTCATCATAAGTCGCTTTGTGTTTATGCTCACTAAATGTTGCTTGTATGCGTGTTCACACATACATTCAATCCAAAGACTTGTCTATAAGCTCACTAAATGTTGCATGTCTGCTTGTGTTCACACATACATCCATCCTAAATCCTTGTTTATAAGGTCACTAAATGTTGCATGTCTGCTTGTGCTCACACATACTTTCATCCCAAAGCCTTGTCTATAAGCTCACTAAATGTTGCATGTCTGCTTGTGTTCACACATACATCCATCCTAAATCCTTGTTTATAAGGTCACTAAATGTTGCATGTCTGCTTGTGTTCACACATACTTTCATCCCAAAGCCCTGTCTATAAGCTCACTAAATGTTGCATGTCTGCTTGTGTTCATACATACATCCATCCTAAATCATTGTTTATAAGGTCACTAAATGTTGCATGTATGCTTGTGTTCACACATACATTCAATCCAAAGACTTGTCAATAAGCTCACTAAATGTTGCATGTCTGCTTGTGTTCACACATACATCCATCCTAAATCCTTGTTTATAAGGTCACTAAATGTTGTATGGCTGCTTGTGTTCACACATACATTCAATCCAAAGACTTGTCTATAAGCTCACTAAATGTTGCATGTCTGCTTGTGTTCACACATACATCCATCCTAAATCCTTATTTATAAGGTCACTAAATGTTGCATGTCTGCTTGTGTTCACACATACATTCAATCCAAAGACTTGTCTATAAGCTCACTAAATGTTGCATGTCTGCTTGTGTTCACACATACATCCATCCTAAATCCTTGTTTATAAGGTCACTAAATGTTGCATGTCTGCTTGTATTCACACATACATTCAATCCAAAGACTTGTCAATAAGCTCACTAAATGTTGCATGTCTGCTTGTGTTCACACATACATCCATCCTAAATCCTTGTTTATAAGGTCACTAAATGTTGCATGTCTGCTTGTGTTCACACATACATTCAATCCAAAGACTTGTCTATAAGCTCACTAAATGTTGCATGTCTGCTTGTGTTCAGGCGCAGGAGTAACTTATCGCCCGCGTGTGTTCAACCATAAATCAAACTCATCGTGATGTCTATGTCTCACTATGTGCTACGTGCTCACTAACTGTTGCATGCCCGCTTGTGTTCAGACATAACTCATCGTCTTGTCTGCATGCTCACAAACGGTTGCATGTCTGCTTGTTTTCAGGTATAACTCATCATATTGCCTACATGCTCACCAACTGTTGTATGTCAGGTTGTGTTCAACATAACTCATCGCATTGCGTACATGCTCACTAACTGTTGTATCTCCCCTAGTGATCAGACATATCTTATCGCATTGCCTACATGCTCACTATAACTGTCGTATGTCTTATTGTGTTCAACCATAATTCAAACTCAGTGCCGTGTCGACGTGCTCAGCAAATGTTGCATGTCCACTTGTGTTCAGACATAACTCATCTGTGTCTACACTCTCGTCAAAAATTGATGTCAGCGTGTTCTCACAGACATCAAATTTATCGTTGTGTATATCATCTGCGTACGAAACATTGCCCATCCGACATACTTTGAATTCACCCCTGTGCCTTTCTGTCACTCATACATTGTACTTCCGATTCTGCCGATTCTAGTTCCGATTCTGCCGATCCTACTTCCGATTTCGGGGGCTGCGTGGTCTCGAGGTATGGTGTCCGCCTCGAGTGCTGGAGGTCCCAGGTTCAGGCCCCGGTGAGGACCAGGATGTGTTTTTAAAAAATCCACCGGGACTTCCAGTCATTTCCCCTGGTCTCTGGGTAGTGAGATCGGACGCCCGTGTGTATTGTTGCGCACGTAAAAAATCCCTTGGCAGTTGGAAATCGAAAAAGAGTAGCCTAACGGCGCTGCCCGGGCAAAATTTCGAGTTAAAGATCTACCCAAGTATTTCAGGATCCTCGGCGGTGCTGCGGAGTTCGTGCACTGAGCTGAGTTTCTCCTGACTCAGGTTTGAGTTAGGAGGAGAACGGAGCACTTATGGGTTGCACCCGTGTGCCGTGATGTTGATCCATAAACTAAACTATACTAAACTTCCGATTCTATTCAGACACACATCCAACTCAGTCGTATTTCTTTATGCTCATTCAATGTTGCACATCCGCTTGTGTTTAGAAATAATCACTCAACGTTGCAGTTTATGCAGACGGATCTTCTTCAGGCAACATGGGACCTCCCTAGAGTTCATAGGTGATCAGACACACGGTCCAGCACCTCTGCGTCCAATGCGGGCAAGGTATTGATTGTTGGCAAGCAGCCTTCACATCAAAACCCCGCCCACGATACACCCGGCACAGGAACTCGTTAGCTGTGTTGAGCTAATATAGTGATTCTCAAGTTTTGATTTTCTCGGGGTCCCCACTACGGGAACGAAAATACGTGTGATCTGAATCCTGGAAGACCGAGCCTTAACTCTAAGTCCAATGCGCTGACGTTCAGGTCTTCTACGCCTTGCTACGGCCTTGCATCTAGCGGAGTGAAGTTGGTGTTGGAACTCCCCCCCCCCCCCCCCCGCACGGTATCAACATAGCATTAACACAGTGACTATCTTGCCAAGTCCTCTTTCCCATTTCCAGGCCCAGAACCCAGCTGGGAGTGCAAGACTGGTATTGAAACATCACATCTGTGGAGACGTATAAAGTTTTATCTCAAGCCATTACCATTAATATTGGAGTACCTCAGGGGTCTATTCTTGGCCCTCTATTATTTGCCATTTATATAAATGATCTTCCATTAAATCTGTCGTCGTCCTGCGATCTATTTGCTGATGACTGCACAGTATATACAAACGCTGTTGATCGTAATGTGCTAGAATTATCCTTGCAACAGGAAATAAATAGTGTAGTTAACTGGAGTCATGCAAACCGCATGCAAATTAACATTACTAAAACAGTCTATGTTAATAGGAACCAGGCAAAGACTTCACACTCTAAACTCGCAGAGAACTCTTCAGCTGCACATTGGCAGCATGCCTGTAGAAAGTGTCACCGAGCACAAGACACTGGGTGTTATCATAGATCAAAATCTAACTTTTAACTCACATGTTCATGCTCTAGTTAAACAAATAGCCAAAAAAGTATACCAACTTGCCAAAATTAAAAATTTCCTTGACGAAAACACAAGAAAGATATTCTATACTTCTCATATACAAACACATATTGATTACTGCTCCACAGTCTGGGATGGATGCTCCAAATCAATAACAAAACGCCTATATTCACTCCAGAAAATTGCAGTGCGTTTAATTAATGGTGAAAAGCTTACCGACAATTCTAACCTATATAAACGTCTCCGGTTACTGCCACTCCACAAGCGCCTGCTTTTTAATAAAACCAAACTAATTCACAAAATCCTATTTCAAAATGCTCCAAGCTACCTTTGGCCATTGTTTAAATATAACGCTAGACATAGCGAACGACTAAATATACTTCATGTCCCTAAACCTAGGATAGACTTATATAAAACAAGCTTAGCATACTCTGCCGCTCAGTTGTGGAACAATCTTCCACAAGAAATCAAAGACACCACCAATCATGATACATACATTCGCAACCTGTTTGAACACTACCTTAGTACAGACTACATAACCCCATAACAAACAACACAAAAAAGACAATAATGGTAACTTATCTCAAACGACAACTAGCCAAAAAACATTCCCTTATGTATGGCACGTTACACCCTCCTTAGGTATTTATAATGCCCATGTTAAACACTGCTTCAGTGAGTCATTTGTTATTGATTATTTTTCATGCGTTTTAATGTTCTTTTGTTGTCAAAAGTTGCTTCATAAGTGATGTTGAATGAAAGAATGTATGAGAGGAAATAGAGAAGAAGGGCAGAATGTCAGACGGGCCTGCGTGCCCAATTCTTAACCCTTTGAAAATAAAGACTTATTATTATTATTATTATTATTATATTATATGAGGATGTCATTCAGCACAGTATATATGGGCTGGCTAAGGCTACACTTAACATGGTCATATTTGATCCAGGGGTTTTAGATACTTCGTTGTCAACAAGTCTCTAACACAATGCCCAGAGGGATAAGGAGTCAGGTAAAAGTAGATTTCACACACCTGAACCCTGCCGTTGGCATATGACGGATCGGTAATGTACTTTTCTTAGAACTGCTTATCAATTGTGTGTCAGTCTGTGGGCGTAATCATTATCATCATCATCATCATCATATCATCATCATCATCATCATCATCATCATCATATTCCCTGCCAATTGGCGTAGACACTCGTGTCTGTCCACATTTTCTGAAATGCATCTTTTACTTGACCTCGTTTATCCCGTTAATCTCTGGGAGGCAATTTCCATCTGATTGCCCCTAGGTATTTAAATTTGGTTGTGATACGCCAATCAATTTGTTCACCTTTGCCATAATAATGGCAAAGGTGGCAGACAATAAGACGTGATATTGTAAAAAGGCTCGCTTTATTACTACAATGATCACCTTTATGTAACAGAAATATCACACCTGCACAAAGATCCTCTCATTGACCAGCTGTGCTGGACTGTCCTTCTGTATGAACGTGGACTGTTGGACGGTGAGTAATGAAACATGAAGAAACTGGAGGCAGCTGGCCGGGCTTTGTGAGAAGAATGTCCAGAATATCGTGGACATAGAAGGAAACACATTTAAAACAATGTATTCCTTTAGTGAATTTACACAAAGAAACAACAATCAATATACTGCACGATTTATTGCCTGGCATATTTCACTGCAAACTGTAGAATATATTCATAATCCCATATGTTAACTCAGCCGGTCTCTCTGGCTGTGGGGTTACAACACTTTCTCTCTGTAATCCCGTTTATCACGCAGAGTCTCGCAGCGGAGCGAGAACTGAGGTGGTTCGACCCCCGCTCGTGACTTGCGGATACTGAGCCGGCCGCTCAGAAAGCAATGGCAAACTACTGAGCGTAATCTTGCCAAGAGATCAACAGACAGCTGAAAGATGCTGCTGTTGACAGCTAAGTCCTGTAAAAGGATACGCAAAAAAAAAAAAAAAAAAAAAAAATATGTTAACTCACTCCTCTGCAGTATGCACCTGACAAGATGCAGTTAATATGCCAGGCAATACATCGTGCAACCTATTTTTTGTAGCTTCTGTGCTTGAATCGAAACAAATGTCGAGATATGGAGAAATGTAGGTCTTACCAGATCACTCATAAAAACCATACAAATGCAGTTGATGGGGCATGCCAACAGATGAGGCGGAATAGATATCACTTTATGTGGGAAAATACCACGCAAGAGAGTCAGAGGAAGACAAAGATGCATACACCAAGAAACAAATGAGTAATACACAATATAAGTACCATTAACATCATCAAAATATAAGATGACTCAGAAAATTAGGAAATGGAGATCGACAAAGTCTGCCCCTGGAAAGCCGCCTGGAGAACAAGATAGTACAATAAAACAATGCATGCAAAATAATACAGACAATAATTAATTGAAGGATAATACATAGCCAAATGTGACCTCCCGCTTAAACAGAAGGACAATATATCGCCAGAACAGGGTCATCGTGTTATCTGTTTTGTTTCGTGGTATCCTCCACAATTTCAATGCCCAGTGAACGGAAATGTTCATGTTATACATGTTCATTTGAATGTGTCCCATGTTAGGTCCAAAGCTACTCTTTGTTTGGCACTTAATCAATTAATAATTATAAATAGGCACACATAGACACACATACACAAGATACACATGCCAAGCCACCAAAATGAGGTCTGTAAGTAGCAGTTTATATGTAGGCTAAGGTAGCAACAAACAAAGCAGGCATATCAGCGTCCTAAATATGATGCAATGCACGTATACCATACATATTTACTATCGAGTTTAGCCTGTGCATTGTACGAATGGCAAGACAACAACAAGAAATAGAAGCCTTCCAATCACCACACTATATGACGGTATTCTCAAAGCATGGGTCTGGTAACCATTGAACAAGAAATGGGAGCCCCCCAATCACCACATTATATGGCAGGGTATTCTCTAAGCATGGGTCTGGTAAACATTGAACAAGAAATCGGAGCCCCCCAATCATCACATTATATGGCAGGGTATTCTCTAAGCATGGGTCTGGTAAACATTGAACAAGAAATGGGAGCCCCCCAATCACCACACTATATGGCAGGGTATTCTCTAAGCATGGGTCTGGTAAACATTGAACAAGAAATGGGAGCTCCCCAATCACCACACTATATGGCAGGGTATTCTCTAAGCATGGGTCTGGTAAACATTGAACAAGAAATGGGAGCCCCCCAATCACCACACTATATGGCAGGGTTTTCTCTAAGCATGGGTCTGGTAAACATTGAACAAGAAATGGGAGCCCCCCAATCACCACACTATATGGCAGGGTATTCTCTAAGCATGGGTCTGGTAAACATTGAACAAGAAATAGGACCCCCCCCCCCCCCCAATCACCACACTATATGACGGTATTCTCAAAGCATGGGTATGGTAAACATTGAACAAGAAATGGGAGCCCCCCAATCACCACATTATATGGCAGGGTATTCTCTAAGCATGGGTCTGGTAAACATTGAACAAGAAATGGGAGCCCCCCAATCACCACATTATATGGCAGGGTATTCTCTAAGCATGGGTCTGGTAAACATTGAACAAGAAATGGGAGCCCCCCAATCACCACACTATATGGCAGGGTATTCTCAAAGCATGGGTCTGGTAAACATTGAACAAGAAATGGGAGCCCCCCAATCACCACACTATATGGCAGGGTATTCTCAAAGCATGGGTCTGGTAAACATTGAACAAGAAATGGGAGTCCCCCAATCACCACACTATATGCCTGGGTATTCTCTAAGCATGGGTCTGGTAAACATTGGGGCTGGTGTTTACATGTGGTTGTAACGTGGTTGTATTTTTATTTATATCAGAGTGAGTGTGACTATTTATTTCACATGATCACAATGAGTGGCCAGTGAAATTAAAGTTGTTATAGTTTGGAAAGGTCTGCTGTAGAGTGCCACTTCTGTCAATAAAAATACCAATAATTGTAAATCACATCGAACAAATCTGCAAGTCCAAAATATATGAACATCATAACTGCTAAAAACATGCATATGTTTATTAACTGCTGATACGTATGTTAATTAATTTTTTATATGTCTATTAGTAACATTATCCTGGTCACTTCTTATGTTAACCTGTTACACTGCATGATAACCTAACATACAAGGGTTAGCTACCTCGTATGTTACCTCACTAACCCATATGTTAACCGATTACCTCGTGTGTGAACTCATTATCCCATATGTTAAGTCATAACTCAAAAAGATAACACGTTACCCCGCGTGATAAAACATTACCCCATATGGTAAATCTCTACTTCATATGGTAACTAACCAACCCATCTGCTAACTCCCAACCCCATATGTTTAACTCACTACTCTGTATGTTAACATGCCACTTCATGCGTTTACTTAATATGTCAACTCACTACATCTCTATGGTACTCAATACCCCCTACTTGAACTAATAAGCCCATATGATAACTCACTTCCCCAAATGATAGCCCATTACCTTATATACTAAATTTGTTAAATCACTATCTTATACATCCCTAATGTCAACTCACCTCTGCACAACAGGCTACGTATAAAATGGATTAGAGAGAGGCACTCTGGGTGCTATAACATTTACAGTTTGGTAATAATTACACAATTTTTTTTTACACATCCACATTTTTAAAACACCAAAATAAAAAGAGAATCACTGTACTGAGAAAGTGACACATTCTAAAACTAACATTAATTAGAAACATGGCTAAGGACGACAAAGCTAAAAAAAGATTAATTCAGTTACATGTTTTTTCTTCCGGCAGTTAATGAGCGTTAGGCAAAGTATTATATGTTTCTTAACAAGCACAGGATAATTAAAATAAACTCAAACCATTGGCAGATAATGACAGTTGTATTCATGTCTGTAGTGCGGATACCTCTGAAACAGATGGGTTACTGTAGGTATCTGTTCTGTGCCATCACTAAAGTCATTCATGAGATACCTCTGGAATAGATGGGTTACTGTAGGTATCTGTTCTGTGCCATCACTAAAGTCGTTCATGAGATACCTCTGGAGTAGATAGGTTATTTCAGGTATCTGTTCTGTGCCATCACTAAAGTCTGCCATGAGATGTCATGAATTTCGTTGTAAAACACAACGTGCCCGCATGCTTCAAATCACGGTGCAGAAGTACAAATGAGGTCATGGTGGGAGTACAAAGATGGCCGCCCTACTAACAACATGCACCAAACAGAAGCAGATTGCTGTTCGTCTGCACCATGATGTCACCTGCATAACACTCTTCGTGTCGTTAGCATCAATTCGGCTAACTAACAAGACAAAGCCAAAGCTTTCTTTCACAAAAGTGTGGTCCCCATTTGGAGATTATAGTACAATGTAACTCTTTGTCGGTCTACACAAGTTACTACTAGAACTAAGAGATTATTTTAAAAATGTTTGCATATCCTTTAGAGGACATCGCTGTCAACATCAGCATTTTCAGCTGATTGTTGATTAAGAGATTATACGAGAGTGCAATCAATACTGGAATCAAGAGATGAACAGAGCATCCTACACAATACATCTGGAATCAACAATTAGTTCAGTTAATGGTGAAGCCACGCTGTTAGAGCAGCCAAGAAAGTAAACCCGGAGACATGATATTTCTAGTGGAGCCAGGAAATAAAACCCAGATCCAACATATATTTACACTTCAGTTGTATACGAACACTCAACTCAAAAAATGCACACATACTCATCCTGGAAATAACAAGGTAATATCGAGATCGACAAAATAATGCGACAATTAATTCAATAAAGCAGCCAACAGATGAATACTGGAATGAATATACCAATAATTCATTATAGAAGCAACATATTATACTGTAATCAATACAAGAATACGCATGCCATCAAAGTCATACTAGAAACAACAAATTCGTACTGAGGCCAGCACATTAATAATGCTGAAATATACGTATGGGTACTATAGTAAAAATCAATAATGATAACATTATAGTAAACCTGGAGTCTAATTAACTCATTCATCAAAGACATCCAGGAATCAACAAATGAAACACTGCTGCCAACAAATTAATAGTGGAATCAATACCTTAATGCTGGAGCCAATGAACCCATACTGGAATCAAGGAACACAGCAGACAACACATAAATAGTGGAGTCAACATATGGAACTGTAACCAACAAATCCATGGTGGAATCAACAAATCAAGATTGCAGATAACATATTATTAGTAGAGTCAATATATGAAAACTGTAACAAAATCGGTACTGGACACAACAAATCCATTATGGAATCAACAAACGAACAATACGGACAACAAATCAAGACTGAAATCAACCAAATGAAAACAATCAATGCATACTGGAATCAATACATTAATGGCAGGACCAATAAAGTAATACCAGAGCCTGAATCAACCAACAATACAAGCAAAGAAGGAGTTCGTGGATGTAGTAGCCAACATAAAACCCACAACCAAGGAAGTTGTTCGTGGTGCTGCCAACATAAAAACACACACACAGGTACAATTGTGTTATTCTCTAGCTCAGCCGCCAGTCAGCCATCGATCCGATCTGGGCCGGTCGGAGTGGTCACGTGATACGACCGCTCACGACCGTACAGTGTGGAAGATGACGTCATGTCCGTGCACACCCTAGCATGACAGATGCGACACAGTGACGAGGACGACACATGACAAACATACACACTCACTACACAGCAACCGGGCACTGAACACGTCCAACTGACGTTACTGAACCACAACAGCACCAGCAACAACAACCACACACCGAACACTTCAATCTGACGATTTTACTGAACCACAATAACAACAGCAGCATCAACAACAACTTAAGTGATACGTTTCATATCAGTACAATCTCTCTCTCTCTCTCTCTCTCTCTCTCTCTCTCTCTCTCTCTCTCTCTCTCTCTCTCTCTCTCACTCACACACACACACACACACACACACACACACACACACACACACTACACTCATTCACAGATGCACAACGGTCTTAAGTCTTAAGTAAAACTGCAAGCTCCTGTCTATTATATTACATTGCATATTACATTATATTTCATTCTACATTATATCACAGTATATATCGAACTACATGCTTTATTATATACATAATTATAATGTTTTATACATATTATTGCTTTGCAATGTATTATATTGAGCATGATATCTATTCTTTGAAATTATATTATATTATGTTATGTTATGTTATGTTATGTTATATTATATTATAGTATATTATATTATATTAAAATTATAACTAATAGATTATTTTATATTATGTCAAATATTACAGTGTCGTATATTAAATAAGGTCAGTTTATCCACATCACTTGTGACTTTCAATGCTGAGTGCTGTCGATGTTACACATTCTGTTTAAAATGCAGAATCTCGGAGTTACGTGGAGATTATGGTGAGGGGAGGATATATATATATATATACCGACAGAGTGAGGGAGGAAGAGAGAGAGAGAGAGAGAGAGAGTGAGAGAGAGAGAGAGAGAGAGAGAGAGAGAGAGAGAGAGAGAGAGAGAGAGAGAGAGAGAGAGAGATGCAGCGCAGATGCGTGTGTCCTCTAACATATGTACACTGCTAGTTAAAGAGGACACCAATAGATACCATACCTTAAAGTTACACCAGTGATTCTCAACCCGTGTATTCTCTGCCTGTGACTTTCACAGCGATAATTCGCTGGCCATTCGTTAAAATTGCTATTGCTATTGCTATGAAATTCATTGCAGACACTTGCCATGGAGTTTCTGAAGCCATATCTATATACACACCCTTGATCCTTGTCACACTCGTTACATTACCCACCCACCACTGGTCACCTGACTGATGGCGGCACTTGACTGACTGATATTTCACATTAACTGTTGTCTTGCTTATTACACAACCACATTCATGCGATTTATTCCACATTATTTTAAATAATGTGAAAGTTAGTTGCATATCCTGTTACAGGACATTGCAGACACCCCCAGTATTTTGTTATTGTTGCTGATTATGATCTCTTGGCAAGTTTACGTTCAGTAGTTTTCCGTTACTTTCCGAACGACCGGCACCCATACCATTTCGTAAAAAAATCAACGCAATGTGGTCTGCTGCCAAATCTGCAGCTGTGTTTCGAACGCGGTATTCTTCTTCTTCTTCTACGTTCGGCCGAAAAGTTGTTTTAGACGTAATTGCTTTGTGTCTGTTTACAGCAGAGCTGCGATATTTGAACCTTTCGGCCGACACATCCGACTTCAGGCATTTGTTGGCCGGGTTAACCTTCCCGGGTGAACGCGATATTCAGGATTACGAATCTGCGTCCGTAACACCTTTGCCACGGAGTAGGCTTAAAAATGTGTACAGCTAATATATTATTACTGCAACATTACACGCCGCTGTCGCATTACTTTGTCTATTCACACTACCGGATCCATTTCGAAGCTATCTTAACAATTCCCCGTCAGACGTCTGCTATGTCGACTATTCCCACGACTCTACCATACATAAAACTACACATTCTCAGCGGCGTGGTGATCCAGCCGCCTGCCTCGCGCTCCGAGAGTCGTGGTTTCGATTCCGGACTATGTAATTCGGTTCACGAGTACAATTTTCTCGGAGACTCCCGAGGGTCGTCGCTGGAGCTAAGGTGTTAGTGCTGTGTTCGACGCTTTCGGCATCCGCCCTGTGGAAAGAGACCGAGCCATATGGGATAAAACCCGGTGCAGTGAAGTCGATCATCTTGACTGTTAAACCTATGAACTGAAATATTCTCCAGTATCGGTCCCACTTAAGCAACCCTATTCCCGGTCCCGGGCTACTAACAATATAATCTTCTTCTTCTACCACTTCTGCCATGTACCCCCCCCCCCCCCCTCATGGACACAGGCACTCAGTCAACTCGTGTCTCGAATACTAACAGTTCCCACAGACCACGTGGCTGCTACACGAGGGATTATTTGGTCAGCTCCGATCCGATCCGATTTGAAAGGGGGGAAAAAAAAGGAAACTTTCCACCTCGTTCAACTAGCCTCAGTGGCGTTGGTTATAATCGTGGTGGTTCATAGTGCGGTATAAATTGTTCTAGTTCCTTTGCTCGAAAGACTTCAACTGATGCTTGAATGGCCGGATTGATCTCTTTCAGCATCCTCCATTTGCCGAAGACATCCTCGATGTTTCTTCCGTTGCCACTGTACCTGCTGCCATTATCGGTCCCCCCATCCCCTTCCACCTCGTTTGGCCAGCTGGCATTTAGGGACAGATAACCAGGGATCTAGTTATGTACCTGTAGCGTCACGTGCTTTGTGACAGAAGCAGGTGCTCAGGTGGCACAGGATATATGTGGCAATCCTACACTGAACACTGTTATTGGTGGAATCGTTGATTCTAGATGGTAGAATTGTGGATTTTCCTGTAGGAGATACGGTGGATATTGCATGGGGATAGGGGTTAATGTCGCAGGTGGGATGAGGGTTAGTGTCGAAGGTGGGATGGAGGTTAGTGACGCAGGTGGGATGGGGGGTTAGTGTCGTACGTGGGATGGGGGTTAGTGACGCAGGTGGAATAGTGGATACTGTTGTAGGTGGGTTAATAAATATTGTCGGAGGTAGGATACTGGATATTGTCGTAGGCGGAATAGTGGATAATATCGCAGGTGGAATAGTGACTACTGTCGTAGGGTGGAATAGTGGAAACTGTAATGGATAATGGATACTGCCATAGGGTTGAATAGTGGATACCGTCCTAGGGTGGAATAGTGGATACTGTCATAGGATGGAACAGTGGATACTGTTGTAGGGTGGAATAGTGGATATTGTCATAGGGTGAAATAGTGGATGCTGTCGTAGGGTGGAATAGTGGATATTGACGTATGGTGGAATAGTGGATACTGTCGTAAGGTGGAATAGTGGATGCTGTCGTAGGGTGGAATAGTTGATACTGTCGTAGGATATAATAGTGGGTACTGTCGTAAGGTGGAATAGTGGAGACCGTCCTAGAGTGGAATGGTGGATAATATCGTAGGGTGGAATAGTGGAAACTGTCATTTGGTGGATGGTTGATTCTGCCATAGGATTGAATAGTGGATACTGTCCTAGGGTAGAATAGTGGATACTGTCACAGGAGGGAATAGTAGATACTGTCATAGGGTTGAATAGTGGATACTGTTCTAGGATGTAATAGTGGATACAGTCGTAGGGTTGAATAGTGGAAACTGTCAAAGGGTGGATAGTGACTACAGTCCTAGGGTGGAATAGTGGAAACTGTAATGAATAATGGATACTATCATAGGGTTGAATTGTGGATACTGTCCTAGGGTGGAATAGAGGATATTGTCATAGGGTGGAATAGTGGATACGGTCGTAGGGTTGAATAGTGGATACTGTCCTAGGATGGAATAGTGGATACTGTCCTAGGATGGAATAGTGGATACTGTCCTAGGATGGAATAGTGGATACTGTCCTAGGGTGGAATAGTGGATAATGTCCTAGGGTGGAATAGTGGATAATGTAATAGGGTGTAATAGTGGATAATGTTATATGGTCGATAAGTGGATACTGTCATAGGGTGGAATAGTCGATATTGTCATAGGGTTGAATAGTGGATATTCAACAGTATCCACTATTCCATCCTATGACAGCATCTACTATTCCACGCTAGGACAGTATGAATTCCACCCTAGGACAATGGACCATAAAACACCTACTTTTTTAAAACATAGTTCGACATTTTTGTCCTAGGGCGGAATAGTGAATACTGTCGTAGGGCAGAATAGTGGATGCAGTCATGTGGTGAAATAGTGGATACTGTCATAGGGTGGAATAGAGGATACTGTCACGTGGTGGAATAGTGGATACTGTCATAGGGTGCAATAGTGGATACTGTCATGTGGTGGAATAGTGAATACTGTCGTAGGGCAGAATAGTGGATGCAGTCATTCGGTGAAATAGTGGATACTGTCATAGGGTGGAATAGTGGATACTGTCATAGGGTGGAATAGTGGATACTGTCATAGGGTGGAATAGTGGATACTGTCATAGGGTGGAATAGTGGATACTGTCATAGGGTGGAATAGTGGATACTTTCATAGGGTAGAATAGTGGATACTGTCATGTGGTGGAATAGTGGATACTGTCATAGGGTAGAATAGTGGATACTGTCATGTGGTGGAATAGTGGATACTGTCATAGGGTAGAATAGTGGATACTGTCATGTGGTAAAATAGTGGATACTGTCATAGGGTGAAATAGTGGATACTGTCATGTGGTGGAATAGTGAATACTGTCGTAGGGCAGAATAGTGGATGCAGTCATAGGGTGAAATAGTGGATACTGTCATAGGGTGGAATAGTGGATACTGTCATAGGGTGGAATAGTGGATACTTTCATAGGGTAGAATAGTGGATACTGTCATGTGGTGGAATAGTGGATACTGTCATAGGGCAGAATAGTGGATGCAGTCATAGGGTGAAATAGTGGATAATGTCATAGGGTGGAATAGTGGATACTGTCATAGGGTGGAATAGTGGATACTGTCATAGGGTGGATTAGTGGATACTGTCATAGGGTGGAATAGTGGATACTGTCATAGGGTGGAATAGTGGATACTTTCATATGGTAGAATAGTGGATACTGTCATGTGGTGGAATAGTGGATACTGTAATAGGGTAGAATAGTGGATACTGTCATGTGGTGGAATAGTGGATACTGTCATAGGGTGGAATAGTGGAAACTGTCATAGGGTGGAATAGTGGATACTGTTATGTGGTGGAATAGTGGATACTGTCATGTGGTTGAATAGTGGATACTGTCATAGGACATAATTGTGGATGCAGTCATAGGGTGGAATAGTGGATGCAGTCATAGGGTGAAATAGTGGATACTGTCATAGGGTGGAATAGTGGATACTGTCATAGGGTGGAATAATGGATACTGTCATAGGGTGGAATAGTGGATACTTTCATAGGGTAGAATAGTGGATACTGTCATTTGGTGGAATAGTGGATACTGTCATAGGGCAGAATAGTGGATGCAGTCATAGGGTGAAATAGTGGATACTGTCATAGGGTGGAATAGTGGATACTTTCATAGGGTAGAATAGTGATACTGTCATTTGTGGAATAGTGGATGCAGTCATAGGGTGAAATAGTGGATACTGCCATAGGGTGGAATAGTGGATACAGTCATAGGGTGGAATAGTTGATACTGTCATAGGGTGGAATAGTGGATACTGTCATATGGTGGAATAGTGGATACTGTCATAAGGTAGAATAGTGGATACTGTCATGTGGTGGAATAGTGGATGCTGTCATAGGGTGGAATAGTGGATACTGTCATGGGTGGAATAGTGCATACTGTTCTATGGTGGAATAGTGCATACTGTCCTACGGTGGAATAGTGGATACTGTCATAGGGTGCAATAGTGAATACTTTCATAGGGTGGAATGGTGGATACTGTCATATGATAGAATAGTGGATACTGTCATAGAATGGAATAGTGAATACTGTCATATGGTGGAATAGTGGATACTGTCATATGGTGGAATAGTGGATACTCGCATAGGGTGGAATAATGGATACTGCCATGGGGTGGAATAGTGGATACTGTCATATGGTGGAATATTGGATACTGTCATATGGTGGAATAGTGGATATTGTTATATGTTGGAATAGTGGATATTGTCATATGGTGGAATAGTGGATACTGTCATAGAGTAGAATAGTGGATATTGTCCTATGATGGAATAGTGGATAATGTCCTATGGTGTAATAGTGGATACTGTCGTGTGGATACTACCATAGGGGGTATAGTGGATACTGTCGTATGGTGGAATAGTGGATCTGCCCTAGGGTGGAATAGTGGATACTGTCATAGGGTGGAATAGTACCAACGTTATACCCCACCATCCATTGAAATATAAATTACAGTGTCCCCTGTTATAAAAAGTCCAACGAGAACAGGTTAAATTAATGCGCTTAGTATCACTGCTAAAATTCGTTGAATGTGTCCTTTTAACATCGGAAATAATTTTGATTAAATGTATTTTCTTGATTATTTTTCCGTGAATCATTTTTGTGTTATTTTCTGATTATCCTCGGCCCATTTCTTATTTCCCTACAATTTCAATTAACGTTTCATTACTTAATAAACACCAATGAAAAGCGAAAACACATTTAATTACATTGTTATTTTCAAAGATCCTCGACCAGTGTTTTTAAAATGGAACTCTCTCCCTCTACAATGTCTGGGAATATATTTTGGTAACCACAAATACACACTGGTCCCCTATTCACATTCTATCGTCAACTGCCACCGAACCTCATTGCACTAAACTTTGATTCTATTTGAACCGGAAACTAATTCCGTTCACTTCCATAGATTCTTTGATCATGCTACAGTCATTTATTGTTTGCATATTGTTCAATTTTCTAAAATGGCCCATACAATTTTACGTTACGGCTGTTGTATCTACCAGTTATTTGATGCTATAAATTGGTGGAAGGGACGATTCAACATAATAACAATTTTGAATTACTAGTGACAAACTGGGTTAACATCACAACTGTCTGGGTCAGTTATAGTTATACTTGTGACGTTCACGTCACAACTGATTGGGTCAGTTATAGCAATATTTGCGACAGGCTGGGTTCACGTTTCAACTGTCTGGGTCAGTTATAGTAATACTTGTGACAGGCTGAGTTCACGTCACACCTGATTGGGTCAGTTATAGCAATATTTGTGACAGGCTGTGGTCATGTTTCAACTGTCTGGGTCAGTTATAGCATTACTTGTGACAGGCTGAGTTCACGTCATAACTGATTGGGTCAGTTATAGCAATATTTGTGACAGGCTGTGGTTATGTTTCAACTGTCTGGGTCAGTTATAGTAATACTTGTGACAGGCTGGGTTCATGTCTCAACCGCCAGGGTCAGTTATAGTAATACTTGTTATAGAGTGGGTTCTCCGTCACAACAGTCTGGGTCAGTGACAGTAATAATTGTGACAGACCGGGTTCACGTCACAACTGTCTGGGGCAGTTATAGTAATACCAATCATACACTGGGTCAGTTACAGTAATAATTGTGAAAGGCTCTGTTCATGCCAAAACTATCTGGGTCAGTTATAGTAATACTTGTGATAGACGGGGTTCATGTCACAATATTCAACCAGTTATAATAATATTTGTGGCAGAGTGGGTTTGTCGTCACAATAATCTGGGTCAGTTATAGTAATACTTGCGATAGACAGGGTTCATGTTCCAGCAGTCTGGGACAGTATACCGTGGATCAAGTAACACATCAAGTTATGATAATGAGTATCAAATTGAGGTCACCGACAACGACATATAATGGTGTTACCATAGTTACACATCGGCTACCGATCATGTGACCAAATTGTTATTTCTCATCCTAATGCTAGGTGTCCGCGACATCTGTTGTTATCAGGTATAACTTGTACACAATAATTTTCACCCAGCTGCTCACTTTATCCCTACATCTGTTGTCCTCCAAATATCAACTGTCCGTAGATACGTTTTTTTTTATCCATATATACACTGTACTCTATGTATGTTTTAATCCAGATATATATTGTTCTCTACACATGTTTTCATCCAGATATGAACTGTTCCTGTGTTTCCATCCAGATATTAACTGTCACCTTCTTGTTTTCATCCAGATAAACATTGTTCCCTACACATGTTTCCATCTAGATATTAATTGTCCCGTGCATGTTTTCATCCATATATACACTGTATCCTACATGTCTTCATCCATATATACATTGTTCCATAATATTCTCATCTATGTATTCACAGTCCGGATTTTATATTGTCATGTAGATATTCATTGTTGCCTAAATAAGCTTTCATCCAGGCATTCAGCATTTTCTCAGTCAGCTATTGCCCGTGTAATCAGTTTACTCTCTGTCATTTGTTATCCATGCATTCAGTTCTCTTATATCATTTGTTATCCAAGTATTTAGTTCTCTTCTATCATTTCTTATCCATATTTCAGTCCACTTCTATCATTTGTTATCCATGTATTCAGTTCTCTTCTATCATTTGTTATCCATGTATTGTCGTTTGTTATCCATGTATTGTCATTTGTTATCCATGTATTGTCATTTGTTATCCATGTATTGCCATTTGCTATCCATGTATTGCCATTTGTTATCCACGTATTCGTCATTTTTTGTGAAAGTATTGTTATTTATCATCCATGTATTCGTCATTTGTTATCCATGTATTTAGTTTCTCTTCTATCATTTATTATCCATATATTCGGCTTCTCTTCTATCATTTGTTATCCATGTATTCAGCTTCTCTTCTACCATTTATCATCCACGTATTCGGCATTTGTTATCCATGCATTCAGTTTCTCTTCTATCATTTCTTATCAATGTATTCAGCTTCTCTTCTATCATTTGTTATCCACGTATTCGTCATTTGTTATCCATGCATTAAGCTTCATTCTATCAGTTATTTTCCAGGTATTCGGAGCCCCTAGATAAGTTTTCCCCCCGAAATGTAAAGTCAGCGGCATATATTGTCTATCAGGTATTCATTCTGCTCTACATTGATCATTTTGGGTATTCAGTGCCCCCTATACCTACTATTTGTTTCGTACCCCTACATCTGTTTTATGTGGGATATTATGTTCATCCACATATTCAGTTGTCTATTTTCTTCTACATGTGCAGTTGTCTATTGTGTCTTGCTCTTTTCTAATTTGTGTTTTTTCTATAGTCTTCTACATATTCGATTATCTACATCTTTTACTCTCTTCAACATATTCGATTTATCTACATCTATTTTCTTCTACACATTAAACTGTTCACAAATATTTTATTCGACAGATCAAGCTATGCCTACATCTATTTTTTCTACATATTTATATAAGTCTACGGCTATATTCTTCTATATATTCGGTTATCTACATCTATTTTCTTCGACAGATTCAGCTATGCATACATCTATTTCTTTCTACATTTGTCTACAGCTATCGTCGTAGACATATTCAGTGCCGATTACATCTACTTTGATGAGATGAGAGATGAGATGTTCAGTGTCACCTACATCTATTTTAATACATATTTTGATTGTTGCCTACATCTACTTTGATAGACTTGTTCAGTGTCACCTACATATAATTATATATATATATATATATATATATATATATATATATACTTACATTTATTTTGATAGATATGTTCAGTGTTGCCTACATCTATTTTGATAGATATGTTCAGTGTTGTTTACATCTATTTTGATAGATATGTTCAGTGTTGCCTACATCTATTTTGATATATGTTCAGTGTGACATACATCTATTTTGATAGATATGTTCAGTGTTGCTTACATCTATTTTGATAGATATGTTCAGTGTTGCCTACATCTATTTTGATAGATATGTTCAGTGTTGCCTACATCTATTTTGATAGATATGTTCAGTGTTGCCTACATCTATTTTGATAGATATGTTCAGTGTTGCTTACATCTATTTTGATAGATATGTTCAGTGTTCCCTACATCTATTTTGACAGATATGCTCAGTATCACCTACATCTATTTTGATAGATATGTTCAACGTAAATTACATCTATTTTGACAGATATGTTCAGTGTTGCCTACATCTATTTTGATAGATATGTTCAGTGTGACATACATCTATTTTGATAGATATGTTCAAGGTAAATTACATCTATTTTGACAGATATGTTCAGTGTGACATACATCTATTTTGATAGATATGTTCAGTGTTGCCTACATCTATTTTGATAGATATGTTCAGTGTTGCTTACATCTATTTTGATAGATATGTTCAGTGTTGCTTACATCTATTCTAAAAGATATGTTCAGTGTGACATACATTTATTTTGATAGATATGTTCAGTGTTGCCTACATCTATTTTGATAGATATGTTCAGTGTTGCTTACATCTATTTTGAAAGATATGATCAGTGTGACATTATTTTGAAAGATATGTTCAGTGTTGCTTACATCTATTTTGAAAGATATTTTCAGTGTTGCCTACATCTATTTTGATAGATATGTTCAGTGTTGCTTACATCTATTTTGAAAGATATGTTCAGTGTGACATACATTTATTTTGATAGATATGTTCAGTGTTGCCTACATCTATTTTGATAGATATGTTCAGTGTTGCCTACATCTATTTTGAAAGATATGTTCAGTGTTGCCTACATCTATTTTGATAGATATGTTCAGTGTTGCTTACATCTATTTTGAAAGATATGTTCAGTGTGACATACATTTATTTTGATAGATATGTTCAGTGTTGCCTACATCTATTTTGATAGATATGTTCAGTGTTGCCTACATCTATTTTGATAGATATGTTCAGTGTTGCCTACATCTATTTTGATAGATTTGTTCAGTGTTGCCTACATCTATTTTGACAGATATGCGCAGTATCACCTACATCTATTTTGATATATGTTCAGAGTGACATACATCTATTTTGATAGATGTGTTCGGTGTTGCTTACATCTATTTTGATAGATATGTTCAGTGTTCCCTACATCTATTTTGACAGATATGCTCAGTATCACATACATCTATTTTGATAGATATGTTCAACGTAAATTACATCTATTTTGACACATATGTTCAGTGTTGCCTACATCTATTTTGATAGATATGTTCAGTGTTGCTTACATCTATTTTGATAGATATGTTCAGTGTTCACTACATCTATTTTGACAGATACGCTCAGTATCACCTACATCTATTTTGATATATGTTCAGTGTGACATACATCTATTTTGACAGATATGTTCAGTGTTGCCTACATCTATTTTGACAGATATGTTCAGTGTTGCCTACATCTATTTTGAAAGATATGTTCAGTGTGACATACATTTATTTTGAAAGATATGTTCAGTGTTGCTTACATCTATTTTGAAAGATATGTTCAGTGTCGCCTACATATATTTTGATAGATATGTTCAGTATCACCTACATCTATTTTGATAGATATGTTCAGTGTTGCCTACATCTATTTTGACAGATATGTTGAGTGTTGCCTACATCTATTTTGATAGATATGTTCAGTGTTGCCTACATCTATTTTGATAGATATGTTCAGTATCACCTACATCTATTTTAATAGATATGTTCAGTGTTGCCTACATCTATTTTGATAGATATGTTCAGTGTTGCCTACATCTATTTTGACAGATATGTTCAGTGTTGCCTACATCTATTTTGATAGATATGTTCAGTGTTGCCTACATCTATTTTGATAGATATGTTCAGTGTTGCCTTAATCTATTTTGATAGATATGTTCAGTGTTGCCTACATCTATTTTGATAGATATGTTCAGTGTTGCCTACATCTATTTTGATAGATATGTTCAGTGTTCCCTACACCTATTTTGATAGATATGTTCAGTGTCGCCTACACCTATTTTGATAGATATGTTCAGTGTGACATACATTTATTTTGATAGATATGTTCAGTGTCGCCTACACCTATTTTGATAGATATGTTCAGTGTCGCCTACACCTATTTTGATAGATATGTTCAGTGTCACTTACATCTATTTTGATAGATATGTTCAGCGTAACTTACATCTATTTTGATAGATATGTTCAGAGTGACATACATTTATTTTGATAGATATGTTCAGTGTCCCCTACATATATTTTGATAGATATGTTCAGTGTCACTTACATCTATTTTGATAGATATGTTCAGCGTAACTTACATCTATTTTGATAGATATGTTCAGCGTAACTTACATCTATTTTGATAGATATGTTCAACGTCACCTAGACCGATGTTCGTGCACATACTCAGTGTCGCCTACGTGTATTTTCTTCCAGTCGATCAATACCCCCTAGATCTATTCTAATCCTTGTATCGATTATTGCTACATATTCTCTTCCAGAATGTTCATGTTCTTGTGTTCACTTGAACATTGCTGGCACACGTCCATCTCCTCACACTATAGTTCCCCAGCAGCAGCCTGCCACGGGTCTGTCACGTGCTAGGATGATCGTACTGCATTGGCTTGAATGCACGGGGAAATATGAGGCCAGACTGTTCCTCTTTTAGCGGACGACGATGCAGGTGTCGGATCCTGGTCCGGCCGTGCTCATGACTTTGAACCCCGAAACTGTACATTTTAAAATGTTGTATGACGGAACTATGTCCATTGCAGGACGTTTCGATGAACCCTAGGTTAATTCCCTAGGCGATTTTATTTTCAGATGTTTGCCATTACTTTCTGAACGATAAATCAACGTGTAAGTACAACCGACTGATGTAGATGATGAACCAACTACACGGCCATCACCGCACAGGAAGATTAAGGGTGAGCGTTAGTAACCTTTCCACCAGGCTGAATTCTTACATGTACATCATCATCAAGTACCATCCAACTGGTGTAGGCGTTCATGGCTCTCCACAGATCTCGGTCTTTGGTTTTCTGGATCAACTCTACTGAAGATATTCCTTCATGCCACCGTATATATCCACCCAGCATCATTTCTCTTGGTCTGCCTCTGCCTTTCTTCCCCTCGATCTTTCCGGTTGTCACGATATTCGCCAATGCTTCTCTTCTCATCAATGACCAAAGAAAGCTGTTTGTTTCTTTCTTATTATTGTATGTAATGTTCTAGTTTCATTAGCCTGTTTCAGGCAATCGTTATTAGTTACTTTGGCAGTCCAAGGAATTCGCAACATTCATGAAGATAATCCCATGTTACGGGGACATGGTATTGGGAGTTAGGTGTCCATTTCATTTTCTTGCAATCTGTCAGCTATTCACTATTCAACCAAGGTTGCATGCGTGTGTATTCAAAAATTGTGAAGTGAATGTTTCAGAGCGTGTGTCAATGTATTGACGAATCCATCCCCCTGCATTACCATAAAACATCGTGCCACGAAAGCTACGACTATAACTGTATGCGGCGATCCAGCTGTGCCACTTAACACACAAATAACATGTCTCAACCTGTAGTAGAGGGGACAGGGGGAGGAAGTTTGGGTGTAGTGGATGCTACAAATAACTTTCCCAGTAAACTGTTATTCGAGATTAGAACGATAATGCGTGAAGCGTGCAATGTTTCTGTTATCGACTGCATGATCGTTAGGAAGATAAAGCGAAATTCAACGAAAACCAGCGTTTTTGTTTTCGTGTTCTTTTGTCTCAGGTGTAGCGGCCAAGATGAATTCTTGAATCCGTCTTGAAATGATGTGTCAAATGTGTGTCTTGCTCTAACCTACTAGAGATCTCATTTGTGTCTTACTCTGTCCCACAAGAGATCTCATTTGTGTCTTGCTCTGTCCTACAAGAGATCTCATTTGTGTCTTACTTTGTCCTACCAGAGATCTCTATTCTAATTCGTGTCTTTCTCTACTCTAATTTGTGTATTTCTCTATTCTAATTTGTGACTTGTCTTTCTCTATTCTAATTTGTGACTTGCTATACACTAGAAGATATCTAATTGATTTTCTTGCTCTTTTCTATACTAGATCGAATTTGTGTCTTGCTCTGTCCTACAATACATATACTCTCACTATACTCTACAGGAAATTTAATTTATGTCTTGTTCTATCTTCTTTGTATTTAGATCTTATTTGTGCTTTACTATATTCTAAATGAAATATACCCCCATGCTGTTCAGCTACTTTCTGTTGGGTATTTTTAAAGACTTATGACTTAAATCTAATCAGTATAATTGTTATCTCTCTGGCCAGATCTATTCATATAACAAGGCCCACCAAACGCTGGCAGCACTCGGAAGCACGCTAATATTATCCATGTATAAATCAGGACCTAACATGCTCGGCAGACTTCGTGCGCTTATCATAGCCTCTTCGCGGCTAACAATTTATCTTTCATATCGTGGCTTTAACCAACTTTCACTTACAGACTCCGTTCACTTACAGAATCCATTCGTATATCATGTTCCAGTCCCTTTTGGCAGAATCCATTCGCATGTCATGATAAAACCATTGTTGACAGAATAAATTCGTATATTATGTTCCAGTCATTGTTGGCAAAAATCCATTGTTATATCATGTTCCAGTCATTGTTGGCAAAATCCATTCCTATATCATGATAAAATCATTGTTGGCATAATCCAATTGTATAATCATGTTCCAGTCATTATTGACAGAATCCATTCGTATATCATGATATAATCATTGTTGAAAGAATTAATTCGTATATCATGTTCCAGTCATTGTTGGCAGAATCCATTCGTATATCGTGTTCCAGTCGTTGTTGACATAATCCATTCGTATATCATGATAAAATAATTGTTGACAGAATCCATTCGTATATCATGTTTCAGTCATTGTTGGCAAAATCCATTCGTCTATCAGTAAAGTCATTATTGACATAATCCATTTGCATATCATGGGCAAGCCATTATTGACAGAATCCATTGGTATATCATGCCCCAAATGTCACTGACAGAATAGATTCGTTCGTATATCTCTTTGTAATTTTTACCCTACCGCCCACCCCCTTCCCGTCCTACATTTTACCGCCTATTGCATCTAAAATATTACCTTTTCTCACAGTTAAATGTTACCTACTATACCATCTTTAATGTTGCTTCTTTATACATTTTTAGGTTTAACTCTTCTCAAATCTTAAATTGTCTTCTTCTTCTTCTTCTTCTTCTTCTTCTTCTTCTTCTTCTTCTTCTTCTTCTTCTTCTTCTTCTTCAGCGTTCCGAGCCATTGAGGTTCTTTGCTGCAGATACAATCCGTCTCCATTCGTCTCTCAGGTGGACCTTCTCTTGCCAGTCGTTGATTCCAAGTGCTTGTATGTCTGTATATATATTATCCCTCCACCGTCCTCTTGGTCTACCTCGGGGTCTACGGTCATTTATTTCCTGAGTGTAAGCGAGTTTTGTTTCCCTATCGTCTTCCATTCTTTCTATATGCCGCAGCCCTTGTAGTCTACTAGCCTTCGTGGCACTCAGCTCCTCTTAAATTGTACCTTCTCTTTTTTTTTTTTGGTCTTAAATGTTAATTAAGCACTAACCGAACTTAAATTTTACTAACTATTAGACCATAAATGTTACCTTCTCGCAAACCTTAAATCTTACCAACTATCAGGCCATAAATTATACTTGTACCTCCACTTCAATCTTTAATTTTACCTTCTTAATCATCGTACATTGTACCCTCTCTCCCGTTGTAAATTATACCTTCTATCTGATCTTTAAAAAAAAAACTGATCGTAGAATTGCATGGTAAATCACTAACATTCAATAATGGCTGGCTATGGCTGCAACGTCCTTTAACAGGACATGTAATTAAAAAGAAAATCTTTTCTTAAATTTTACATCTTAAATGACCTTAAATTAAACTCATCTTCTATCTCAAAGTTTACTTCTTAAATGACCCTAAATTCACCTGCTCTCTTATCTTAAATTTTACCTCTTAAAATACCTTACATTCCATCTTCTTCTTCTTCTTCTTCTTCTTCTTCTTCTTCTTCTTCTTCTTCTTCTTCTTCTTCTTCTTCTTCTTCTTCTTCGGCGTTCATCCGGAGAGTTTCTTCAGACGTGATTGCGTTGTGCCTGTTTACAGCAGAGCTGCATTCTTGCGCCGTTAGGCCGACACATCCGACTTCTGCGGACATTTGTTGACCGGGTGATTCCCCCATCTTAAATTTTACTTCTTAAATGACCTTACATTCACATCCTCTCCTACCTTAAATTTTACCTCTTAACTGACCTTAAATTCACCTTCTCTCCTATCTTAAATTTTACCTCTTAAATAACCGTAAATTCACCTAATTTCCTATCTTAAGTTTACCTCTTAATGGACCTTAAATTTACCTATTCTTCTATCTTAAATTGGCAAGACGTCAACTATTTCTCTTAACTGATCTTAAAGTCACCTCCTCTCCTGTCTGAAATTTTACATCTTAATTGACCTTAAATTCACGTTCTCTCCTATCTTAGGTTTTACCTCTTAATTGACCTTAAATTACACTAAATCCCTTATCTTAAATTTTACACCCTCTCCTGTCTGATATTTCACTTTCTCTAATCTGAAATTGTACCAGTTCTCTAACATTAAGTATACGAAACTCTTTCACTTTAATTTTACCGGCTTTCTTGCAGTAAATTTTACCTGCTAACCGAATGTATACGTTACCTGCTCGCTGACTTTAAATTGTACCTTGACTTTAAAATTTATTTAGACCCTGATATTATATGTTACCTCATATTTCACATTAAATCTTACATTGTACTTCTTCTTTCGTCTGACATTCTACCTGTCTGCACTGAAACTGTACCTCCTTCCTCGCCCATCTTAAATTCTACCTCCACTTCCATGTAACATATTACCAGGTCTCTAACATTAAATATTAACACCTCTTTGACCTTAAGCTTTACCGGTTACCTGACTTGAAATTTGCCTGTGATTTGACCTTAAAGTTTACTCTCTCTCTCTGACCTTAAATTTTACCACTCCTCTGACCTTAAATTTTACCTGGTACCTGACCTTAAATTCTGGTCCCTGACCTTAAATTGTACCTATCTGGTCTTAAATTGTACCTGGTACCTGACCTTAAATTGTACGTATCTGGTCTTAAATTTTACCTGGTATCTGACCTTAAATTGTACCTGGTACCTGACCTTAAATTGTACCTATCTGGTCTTAAATTGTACCTGGTACCTGACCTTAAATTGTACCTATCTGGTCTTAAATTGTACCTGGTACCTGACCTTAAATTGTACCTATCTGGTCTTAAATTGTACCTGGTATCTGACCTTAAATTTTACCTGGTACCTGACCTTAAATTTTACCTGGTACCTGACCTTAAATTTTACCTGGTATCTGACCTTAAATTGTACCTATCTGACTTTAAATTTTACCTGGTACCTGACCTTAAATTTTACCTGGTATCTGACCTTAAATTGTACCTATCTGGTCTTAAATTTTACCTGGTATCTGACCTTAAATTTTACCTGGTACCTGACCTTAAATTTTACCTGGTACCTGACCTTAAATTGTACCTATCTGGTCTTAAATTTTACTTGGTACCTGACCTTAAATTTTACCTGGTACCTGACTTTAAATTGTACTTCTTCTCTACCTTAAATTTTACCTAGTACCTGACCTTACATTTCACCCCTTCTATTTGAAATTTTACCTCCTTTCCCCTATTCACATTCATCAGCTCTGAGGCCTTAAGCTTTTCCTTTTTTTTATATAATTTCCAGTCTCAAACTGTAAGTTTTTAATTTCCACTGATGTCAGAGTTGACATTTTACTGCCTCTCCCATATTACATTTTACTTCCCATGTAGTTTTAAATTGTTAGCTGTGCCGTTCTTAATTATTTTTTCTGCTATCTAAATTTACGCTTCACCTCCTCTCCTATCTTAGATTTTACCTTCTCTCCTATCTTAGAATTTATCTTCTCTCCTATCTTAGATTTTACTGTCTCTCCATCTTGCAATTTACCTTGTCTTCCATCGTACATTTTATCATCTCGCTCATCTTAAATTTTTATGATCTCGCACATCTTCAATTTTACTTTCTCTCTTATTTTAGATTTTACTGTCTTTCCCATCTTAAATTTTACAGTCTCTGCCTCTTACATATCACCCGTGTTAAATACACCTCATCCGTTTTAAATTGCGCACCACACCCGTATAAACATTAATAACACTGATTAGTCACTTCCCTGGCACGACGTCAAATATTTCTCCGCCTACTAGTACTAGGTCCTTTCCAACCATACCTCCCCCCCCCCTCTTTATTCATTACCTTAATATAATCGTACTGACTTCATAGTAAATGTATACGATGTAATATAATAATTTGTTTCAGCTCTTTCTCCAACTGTACATATCCCGTCTCACTCTCATCTTTACATAGACCAACGCCACCCAGACTTAAATATCTTCTTTCCCTCTCTGATATTAACAATCCCTTGACAAAGCACACCTTGAATCTCATCATCCGTCACATTAAACACCGTCTCTTTCTCCCACTTTCACAGCTAAAATGGACCCTCACCCTGTCTCCTTAAATACCTCCTTTCGCATCTTAAATACCGCCCTACCCAACTTACACATCTCATCTCTCTTCATATTAAAGACGTAATTATCCCCCACCCTTCTGCGGACATTTGTTGACCGGGTTAACCTTCCCGAGGTTTCCCCATCTTAAATTTTACTTCTTAAATGACCTTAAATTCACCTCCTCTCCTACCTTAAATTTACCTCTTAACTGACCTTAAATTCACCTTCTCTCCTATCTTAAATTTTACCTCTTAAATAACCTTAAATTCACCTACACTCCTATGTCAAGTTTACCTCTTAATGGACCTTAAATTTACCTATTCTTCTATCTTAAATTGGCAAGACGTCAACTATTTCTCTTAAATGACCTTAAAGTCACCTCCTCTCCTGTCTGAAATTTTACATCTTAATTGACCTTAAATTCACGTTCTCTCCTATTTTAGGTTTTACCTCTTAATTGACCTTAAATTCCACGAAATCCCTTATCTTAAATTTTACACCCTCTCCTGTCTGATATTTCACTTCCTCTAATCCAGTGTTTCCCAACCTTTTTTGTGCCATGCCCCACTTAAGCCTTTCTAAAATTCATATTGCCCCCCTCCCCCGCCCCACGCCCCCCCCCCCCCCTCAACATATACATTATTTTTAATATTCAAAAATTGAAACGTTCACTAAAGAAACTTGAATGATAGGTTTTAGGAAGAAATCACTAGGTAATTATTGAGCAACTAAAGTAAGTAAATTTTCAAAACATATAATGGAGAACTGGAAATTCAAGTACAAAATAATTTTAATGAAAGATTTTTCTATATTATTTTAATTATTAGTAATTATTTATTATTTAAATTTAGTGAGATCCTTGCGCTTGATGCTTGCTGAAAAGAGATCTTATGTCAGGTTCCAGTTTAGTTAACTTTAGTCTCAAGTCTCCCCGTTTTGTTATATTCAGCCGATTTCTTCCATTTTCGAATTGCCCCCCTTAACAGTCAAATTGCCCCCCTGTGGGGCGTGGGCCCCACGTTGGGAAACACTGCCCTAATCTGAAATTGTACCAGTTCTCTAACATTAAGTATACGAAACTCTTTCACCTTTATTTTAGCGGCATCCTTGCAGTAAATTTTACCTGCTAACCGAATGTTTACCTTACCTACTCGCTGACTTTAAATTGTACCTTGACATTAAAATTTACCTAGACCCTAATATTAAATGTTACCTCATATTTCACATTAAATCGTATATTGTACTTCCTCTTTCGTCTGACATTCTACCTGTCTGCACTTAAACTCTACCTCCTTCCTCGCCCATCTTAAATTCTACCTCCACTCCCATGTAACATATTACCAGATCTCTAATATTAAATATTAATTACCGGTTATCTGACTTGAAATTTGCTTGTCATTTTACCTTAAAGTTTACCCTCCCTCTGACCTTAAATTTTACCTGGTACCTGACCTTAAACTTTACCTCTCTGGCCTTAAATTTTACCTGGTACCTGACCTTAAACTTTACCTCTCTGGCCTTAAATTTTACCTGGTACCTGACCTTAAATTTTACCTGGTCCCTGAACTTAAATTTTTACCTTGTACCTGACCTTAAATTTTACCTGGTACATGACCTTCAACTTTACCTGGTACCTGACCTTAAATTGTACCTCTCTGGTCTTAAATTTTACCCGGTATCCTACCTTAAATTTTACCTGGTAACTGACCTTAAATTTTACCTGGTACCTGACCTTAAATTTTACCTGGTACCTGACTTTAAATTGTACTTCTTCTCTACCTTAAATTTTACCTAGTACCTGACCTTACATTTCACCCCTTCTATTTGAAATTTTACCTCCTTTCCCCTATTCACATTCATCAGCTCTGAGGCCTTAAGCTTTTCCTTTTTTTTATATCATTTCCAGTCTCAAACTGTAAGTTTTTAATTTCCACTGACGTCAGAGTTTACATTTTACTGCCTCTCCCATATTACATTTTACTTTCCATGTCGTTTGAAATTGTTAGCTGTGCCGTTCTTAATTATTTTTTCTGCTATCTAAATTTACGTTTCACCTCCTCTCCTATCTTAGATTTTACCTTCTCTCCTATCTTAGAATTTACCTTCTCTCCTATATTAGATTTTAATGTCTCTCCATCTTGCAATTTACCTTCTCTTCCATCGTACATTTTATCATCACTTCTTCTTCTTCTCTTCCTCTTCTTCAGCGTTCCGAGCCATTGAGGTTCTTTGCTGCAAATACAATCCGTCTCCATTCGTCTCTCTGGTGGACCTTCTCTTGCCAGTCGTTGATTCCAAGTGCTTGTAGGTCTGTACATGTATTATCTCTCCACCGCCTTCTTGGTCTACCTCGGGGTCTACGGTCATTTATTTCCTGAGTGTAAGCGAGTTTTGTTTCCCTATTATCTTCCATTCTTTCTATATGCCCCAGCCATTGTAGTCTATTAGCCTTCATGATACCAGTGATTAGCGGGGACTTAAACAGATCATAAATGTCTTTGTTACTTCTTCTTTTCCACTCTCCACTTTGTGTATCCCTAATGGGTCCAAAGATGCGTCTTAAAATTTTGTTCTCAAAGGTTTGTAACAAGGCTTCGTCTCCTTTCGTTGTACTCCAGGTTTCAGAGCCATACAGCACAACTGGTCTGATCAGTGTTTTGTATATTGTGATTTTGGTGTTACGAGATAGCGCCTTTGATTTTAGTAGATGTTGTAGTGCATAGTATATCTTATTTCCAGAGTTGATTCTAGTTTGTATTTCTTCCCTTATGATGTTGGAGCAGTTGAAGATTGTACCCAGGTATTTGTATGTTTCCGTTCTTTTAATGGTCATATTATCTATTTGTATGTGGCCAGAGTTTCTAGCCATTCCGTCTCTTGAAATTACCATATATTCTGTCTTATCTTGGTTGATAACCAGAACCATCTGTTGGGCTTTTCCCTTTAAGTGAGTATTTTATTTTATCATCACGCTGATCTTAAATTTTATGATCTCACATATCTTCAATTTTACTTTCTCTCTTATTTTAGATTTTACTGTCTTTCCCATCTTAAATTTTACAGTCTCTGCCTCTTACATATCACCCGTGTTAAATACACCTCATCCGTTTTAAATTGCGCACCACACCCGTATAAACATTAATAACACTGATTAGTCACTTCCCTGGCACGACGTCAAATATTTCTCCGCCTACTAGTACTAGGTCCTTTCCAACCATACCTCCCCCCCCCCTCTTTATTCATTACCTTAATATAATCGTACTGACTTCATAGTAAATGTATACGATGTAATATAATAATTTGTTCCAGCTCTTTCTCCAACTGTACATATCCCGTCTCACTCTCATCTTTACATAGACCAACGCCACCCAGACTTAAATATCTTCTTTCCCTCTCTGATATTAACAATCCCTTGACAAAGCACACCTTGAATCTCATCATCCGTCACATTAAACACCGTCTCTTTCTCCCACCTTCACAGCTAAAATGGACCCTCACCCTGTCTCCTTAAATACCTCCTTTCGCATCTTAAATACCGCCCTACCCAACTTACACATCTCATCTCTCTTCATATTAAAGACGTAATTATCCCCCTCCCTCCCCCACAACTATACCATCTTCCTACCAACTTAAATATCTCTCCCTCCCTCCCACATTAAATACCCCTCATCCTGCCACCGTTAAGACCCTGTCCCATTACATATCTCTCTTCTCCCTCCCACCTGAAACGTCTTTCCCTACTCTTTCCCCATCAAGTTTGTCAGTTGCCAATAAGTTGTCATAAGTTGGTTGTTTCTATTCATGACGTGCCCAAAACATCTTGACTGTACGTCCAATTTCTCTAAGCAATTTACGGTTTTCATGTTTTTCTTGTAGTACTATCCCATTCTTTTTTCTGTCCGCCCATGATATATATATATATATTTTTTAATTTGCCCCAGAAACCACATTTTAAATGCCACTGAATATCTCTCAGCTTGTCTGCTGAATGTCCATGTTTGACGAGCATACAATAATTTGGTACCCTACATTACTGTAATGATAAATTCACAGTGGTAGGGCGGAGATCTCCATTCAAGGTCCGCATTCTATAACGACTGAAATGTTAATTGAAGAAGATTGCTGCATTCAAATATCGGTGATGTGGATAATCTAGATTACGTATGCAACATCGTTTTTGTTGTTTAATTGTATTCATTGTTTTTGCTGTACATATTTCTTGATGTTCTTGCTCTATACTGTTTGATTGAAATGTTTACGGGTTTTTGTTTTCTTTAAAAGTGACATTGGATGAGTCTGTTTTCTGCGGAAATCAGTTGATCAAATCCCTTTGTGGTATAGGTACATTACATCACACCTGTGTGTGTGTGTGGGTGTGACGACAAATAATTGAATATAGTATGGATTAAAGTTAGCTCCATATCGTTTACAGGACATCGCAATTAAAACCATCATTCTATGAATGTTTGTGATTTGAAGATTCAGCACAATCCACTACAGGCAATGCTGATCGTACTCCGGTACGAACCTAAGGCCTTGTCCAAGGCCTTAGGTTCGTACTGGAATACGAACAGCGTTGCCAGTAGTGAATTGTGCTCAATCTTCAAACCTCAAATCCCGAAACACCAAATAAATCTATTTGTGATTTACTATGCAATTTTTTATTTTGATATTCAGTACTTTGTCTTTGCTTTCTGAACGACCGACAGCTCATACCATATAAATCAACGCATAGCGGTCTCTTCCAAATCGCCCGAAGATGATTTCGAGCCCTCGAATCTGTATGTCGGGGAGTTAGAAACGCGTTCACTGCCCCTAGGTGACAGCTCCCCCATGGTTTGGGTACATAACGTCACATTTTTGTGGTATTAGTGTTTTACGGCACATATGTGTGTGGCAAGGGTGATTTACGTCATACCCATGTGTCGTGTGGGTGATTCACGTCACAACTGAATGTGGTATGGGTGATTTACGTCATATCTGTTTGTGGTATGTGTGATATACGTCACATCCGTGTGTTGTATGGGTGATTTACGTCATATCTGTTTGTGGTATGTGTGACGTACGTTACATATGTGTGTTGCATGGGTGATTCACCTCACATCAGAGTGTGATATGGGTGATTTACGTCACAGCTGTTTGGGGGTATGTGTGATATACGTCACATTTGTTTCTGGTATGGCCACAATTACGGCAAATATTGGTTGTTGTTTTTATTATTTGTTTTTGTTGTTATTGTTTTATTATACTGCGTTTAATTTCCCAGTCTCCTTGCAAATCCTGTGATTAAATATGTGTCTGTTATGGGTACATTGTGGAAACATCTTTGCTTTTTAAACAGAATGAGGTGAACAATTTTTTTAAACATATGCCAGATCCGCGTTTATCTTTTTTATCTTGTATTTCCTGAAACCTTTCTAGTCTCCTGTTTCATTGTTTGGTCAAATATGAGTGTGATTATACTTTATTGATTTTTTTCGTGTTCTCTAATATTGTTACAACTAAAAGACATATATTATGAAACACATTAGCTATTGTTACAAACGAAACATGTAAATTATAATATATACGTACATTTTTTTTGGCGCTCACTCGCCTAGAAATTAAGCGAAGACTAAACATACTACTTCTACTAGCACTGGACTGAATTTTGCGTGTTTATTGGCTTCCCATAATACCAGTGTCCCTCGCCATCAGGCAAACCCACTCCGACTTCAGAGGTACTGGTAATTTACATCCCTATGCAAAGGATCGTGAAGTAAACAATTTAGTTCAACTGTCCGGTGTAGGGGTTGAACCCCTTACATCGGCATCAGTACACCGGATGTTTTATAACGCCGCATAGTTACTTACAGCAGGGATTCTTAAATGTTCAAATTATTTGTCAGTTACGACCTGTTTTGATTTGTTTTCAATTTTTTGCGAAACCCACCCTCCTTTATAACAATGAATGGTTCTAACACTGTATACTTGTTGTTTGACAAATAGAACATGCAAATGTTGTCTCCAAACTTCAGTTAATTTAGGCTATGCCAGCCGCCGAGGAGTTGCCAGTCCTAATTTTGAGAAGCTTTGAAAAAGAGCAGGCATTTCTAAGGACTTACACAGTTACTTGTATAATGCATTTCTATTTTTCCGAGCTAGAAGGTCCTTATCTTAAACTAAATTTTATTTTTGTATTTAAACAAGTACACACTCTTTCTTTGCCTCTCTGTCTGTCTATCTTTCTCTATCGATTTCTCTTTCCTCACCTCTTCAACCATCTGAATTTCGTTATCTAGTTCAATCTTAATTTATTGTCTTTAAAAAAAAAACAAAAAAAACAACAAAAAAAAACACAGGATATGGTGACAATGTGTTTGTAGTTTACTAAATGTTTTTTTTTTCGGTTTTTTGTTTTGTTTTAATTAGTGTATTTTGTTCATAAATATTTCTTTTATAAACCTATTACTTCAGCTTTAATATTTTCTACTGTTCATTCAGTGATTTAGAACTATTAATTACTAGTTTACTTTTAAGTGATCCCCTAAAAGAGCTATCTTTGTTCTTGCAACGTATTACAAGCATAACCCGGCTTGCCAGTTCCCTTGGCCTGTCTCTTCTGTCTTATCCTTACCATGCTGTCCTTTGCTTTGATTCGTCTATTCTATAGTTGGCGTTGCTTTGTATGTATCTGTTTTCAGCTTCTATGTTTTTTGTTTATTTGAGTAGACTGTCTACACATGTAGGTGCCTTAGAATCTTATATAAACTTGCAACAGATTTAGCATTTTGTGAAACCTATTACATACTGAATTACTGAATTGCTTATTATCATATTTAAACTCAGAAAGGACGTAGCATTTTGTGAAATCTATTAAATATTGAAGTATTGTAAACTCACGATGAATTTTGTAAATTGTGTAAGCATTTTGTAAATTCTATTGCATACTGAAGTACTTTATGACTGCTTAGAATTCTATGCAAATTCATCATGGAATTGGCGTCTAGTGAAACCTATTACATACTGACGTGCTTTAGAATTGCTTAGAATTCTATGTAAATTCACGGTAGTCTTGGCGTCTTGTGAAAGTTTTGACATGCTGAGGTGCTTTATGACTGCTTAGAATTCTATGTAAACTCACGATGAACGTGGCACCTTGTGGCATCTTGTGAAACCTATTCCATCCATCCATCATGTGTCATGCCGATAAGCGTGGGCGGTCATATTTTGCCATGTCACTCGATCACCAAAGTCGTGGATCAGCTCCGTGTTTTTGTCTCGACCATGCCACGTGGCCAAGCCATCCAGGTATTTACTTCTCGGTCTTCCCCTTGGTCTCTTCCCTTCGATCTTGCCAGTTGTCACCAAGTTCTCCAAGTCATTTCTTCTCATAACATGCCCAAACAATTGTGTCTGTCTACGTCTAATCAGTTTACGATCTTCATTTGTTTCTTGAAGGACTTGTTCATTGGTTTTTCTGTCCGTCCATGGTATTCTTTGCATTTTCCTCAGAAACCACATTTCCACAGCCATCAGATGTTTTTTCAGCTTGATTGCTTATTGTCCACGCTTCAAATCCATACAAAAGTACGGGTTCTATGTAGCACTTCAACACTCTTTTTCTCGTTTCAATTGATATATCTGTATTGGTCAGTATGTTTTTCATCTTGCAATAGGCTACCTTCGCAATGGCAATTCTTGTTCTAATCTCTTCAAGGCATCTCCGATCAGATGTTATGACTGTTCCAAGATAACTGTACCGATTCACTTGTTTAAGAATATGCCCATTTTCTCATATATCACATTGTGGTATTTCCTTCTTCCCAGTGACGACCATAATCTGTGTCTTCTGTCATTTACTGTCATTTACTGCCAATATAGTACCTTGCGGTGTATGGCAGAGGGGTCTTTGAGCCTGTGGAATAAAGGCCGCCTGGCTAGTGCAGTCGCCGCGAGCTGTGCAGGTTAGGATTTTCTTTTTGCCCCCGACAGAAAAAATCCCACACCTTACCAAGGGATCGAACCCGGGTCTCCAGAATGGGAGGCCGGCGTGCTTTCCACTCGGCCAGCCGCTCCTCAGTCTCCTGTCTTCTTACTATACAATTCTAACCCTAGTTGTTCACTGTGTGCAACAACCGCATCTACTAAATGTTGCAGATCATGTTCATTGTCTGCAGTCAAGACTGTATCATCTACATATCTAATGTTATTGATGTATCGTCCCCCAATATTGATTCCTTCCATATCTTCTATATTTCTGAAAATATTTTCACTATACAGGGAACAAAGATCTGGAGACATTACACACCCCTGTCTCACATCTCTTTTAATAGGCTGATATTGACCTACATCATTATCAATTCTGATGGCAGCTTGTTGTTTCCAATGTATGTTTTTTACAAGTCTAAGGTCTTGTCCATCAATTTGTAGATCTTCAAGCATCCTTATCATGTCGACATGTCTCACTTTATCGAAGGCCTATTACATACTGAATTATTTCGTGATTGCTTGACGTGTACTCATGCAGCAACAACCAACTCTATATCTTCAGTTATCTATCGATCAATACGTTTTTTGACCCTACTCTGTTTACACTGGTTAAGTAAAACGAACGACGTAAACAATACATTTTTAATACCGTGTTTAGACAACGTTCAACAACCAGCGTTAATTCCTTATCCGATAACTCCGTGGCAACAGGGTTATCAACCTTCGCCGTGAATGATAACTCAATCAATCAGAGGAAGGATAACAGTTCTGACAATGTGAGAAACGCGGTAGAGGGGTCTCACCACTGCTGCAGCGATGCTTAAACTGGTATTGTCTCCACATCTCACTAATGACATAACAGTGTGATGGCTTTCTACTGATCTCCCTTGTTACAAAATACCTTAAATACTATATCAATCAATCAATCATGTGCCATGCCGGAAAGCGTGGGCGGTCATGATTCGCCATTTCACTCGATCACCAGAGTCGTGGATCAGCTCAGTGTTCCTGTCTCGTCCATGCCATGTGGCCAAGCCATCCAGGTATTTTCCTCTCGGTCTTCCTCTTGGTCTGTTCCCCTCGATCTTGCCAGCTGTCACCAAGTTCTCCAGTCCATTTCTTCTCATAACATGTCCAAAAAATTTTGACTGTCTACGTCTAATTTCTCTAATCAATCTACGATTTTCATTTGTCTCTTGTAGTACTTGGTCATTGGTTTTTCTATCTGTCCATGGTATTCTTTGCATTTTCCTCAGAAACCACATTTCTGCAGCCATCAGATGTTTTTCAGCTTGACTGCACATTGTCCAAGTTTCACATCCATACAAAAGAACAGGCTCTATGTATCCCCTCAACACTCTTTTTCTCGTTTCAATTGACATCATTTTATTGGTCAGAATGTTTTTCATCTTGCTAAAGGCTACTTTCGCAATGGCGATTCTTGTTCTAATCTCTTCAAGGCATCTGCCATCAGATGTTATGACTGTTCCGAGATAATTGAACCGATTCACTTGTTGAAGAATATTCCCATTTACTTGTATATTACATTGTGGTACTTCGTTCTTCCTAGTGACGACCATAACCTGTGTCTTCCTACAATTTAATTCCAACCCCAGCTGCTCACTGTGTACAACCACAGCGTCTACTAATTGTTGCAGATCCTGTGCATTGTCTGCAATCAATACTGTATCATCTGCATATCTAATGTTATTTATGTTTCGTCCTCCAATGCTGATTCCATTTAGGTCTTCTACATTTCTGAAAATATTTTCACTGTATAAGGAAAAAAGATCTGGAGACATTACACATCCCTGCCTAACACCTCTCTTAATAGGTTGGTATTGTCCTACTTCATTATCAATTCTTATGGCAGCTTGTTGTTTCCAATATATGTTTTTTATAAGTCTAATGTCTTTCCCATCAATTTGTAGATCTGCAAGCATATCCACAATGTTGACATGTCTTACTCTATCAAAAGCCTTTGTGTAGTCAATAAAGCAAAGATGTATATCCTTGTTTACTTCTAAAGCACGTTCAATAACTGTTCGCAGCATATACACAGCATTTACTGTACCCTTTCCTTCTACAAAACCACATTGTTCTTCCCCTATTTCAGGTTTTATTTTCTTCCTCACTCTTTGCATGATAATTCGTAACAAAATCTTTGTGATGTGACTCATTATACTAATACTAAATACTATAACATAACCATAATATAACTTCAAATGCTGCTGTATTTTTGCAGTAATAAATACCGAATAAAGTACTGCTGCTGCTATTACTACTACTACCACCACCACTACTATCACTAATACTACTACTACCACCACCACTACTATCACTAATACTACTACTACCACCACCACTACTATCACTAATACTACTACTACCACCACCACTACTATCACTAATACTACTACTACCACCACCACTACTATCACTAATACTACTACCACCACCACCACTACTATCACTAATACTACTACTACCACCACTACTACTATCACTAATACTACTACTACCACCACCACTACTATCACTAATACTACTACTACCACCACCACTACTATCACTAATACTACTACCACCACTACTACTATCACTAATACTACTACTACCACCACCACTACTATCACTAATACTACTACTACCACCACTACTACTATCACTATCACTAATACTACTACTACCACCACTACTACTATCACTAATACTACTACTACCACCACTACTACTATCACTAATACTACTACTACCACCACTACTACTATCACTATTACTACTACCACCACCACCACTATCACTAATACTACTACTACCACCACCACTACTATCACTAATACTACTACTACCACCACCACTACTATCACTAATACTACTACTACCACCACCACTACTATCACTAATACTACTACTACCACCACTACTACTATCACTATTACTACTACCACCACCACCACTACTATCACTAATACTACTACTACCACCACCACTACTATCACTAATACTACTACTACCACCACTACTACTATCACTATTACTACTACCACCACCACCACTACTATCACTATTACTACTACTACCACCACTACTACTACCACTAATACTACTACTACCACCACCACTACTATCACTAATACTACTACTACCACCACTACTACTATCACTATTACTACTACCACCACCACCACTACTATCACTATTACTACTACTACCACCACCACTACTATCACTATTACTACTACTACCACCACCACTACTATCACTATTACTACTACTACCACCACCACTACTACCACTAATACTACTACGTCTGCTGCTACGTATACTGCTGTTGGTGCTAATAATAATAATAATAATAATAATAATAATAACAATAATAATAATAATAATGTTGCTGCTGCTGCTGCGACTACTACTACTACTACTACTACTACTACTACTACTACTACTACTACTACTACTACTACTACTACTACTACTACTACTACTACTACTACTACCACAACTAATATTATTATTATTTTTATAACTGTCATTGATTCTGTTGTTATTATTATTACAATGTATGTGACACTAAACTAATAAGTGTTTGTCTGAACATCTAAATTCTTCCTGTGTTAACCTAAGCAGATCATGTGTATTCATTTATTGCTTCTATTTTCCACATCACTACATAAAACCTCCATAAAAATGAACTATGCGTATATTTGTTGTAATATATTACATGAACGCAATGGCCATATTTAGTCCGTTGTAATGTGAATTATTTGTATCTATTCACTTAAACTTTTAGCATGTATCACTTTTTGTACTCTACATTACAACCGTCACCTGACCCACGTTTAAATCACTTCGTTGTGTTATAATGCAGCTCTATCTGTGTGGTTTTCGTTTGAGTTCTGACGAAGGCATTTTAGCCGCAACGTCAGCTCTGACACTTGTGATTGTGTTCTTACAATGTTGACTAACTCCACTTTACGTGTTTGTTGTTGTACTCATTGCAAGCGTTGAGACTTCCTTCCCATGTCATTCAGGCATACAAGAGACAGAGCTAGTCTCATATTCTCTTGACCACACTACAGTAGATGGGTGATGATATCGAGCAGTCGCCTTACTTCCCAGAACATTGTTTGTTGCTCAACTGGGTCGACTCGTGAGTCTTTGATCACACAACAAACGTCACCTGGAAGATCTGGACCTGGGAGAGTAGGTCACGCAAATCTGTGTATTAGTCACTACGCCACCGCGTCTCATTGCTGTTGTTATTATTAAGGGTTGTGTAAAATGCAAATAATTATTTTGTTGAAATAAATGTCTGGAAACTTCGTTGCATTGTATTTTTTATACAATCTCATTAACATATATTCTCCAGTTTCAACTGCCCGTAGAGTTACATTTTACCTTTATTTGGTCAAGATTGTATGTATGTGCATATATGTGGTGATATTGTGTGTATGTGCGTATATGTGGTGTTATTGTGTGTATGTGCGTATATGTAGTGTTCTTGTGCGTATGTGCATATATGTGGTGTTATCTTCGCGTGCGCGTGTGTGTATTGTATGGCACATGAGGATTTGGTACTGGATCTAGCTGGAACAGCCAGCCATCCACGACTAACGTCGTCTGTATCATGCTAGCTGCCTTTAACTTTCCAGAACATTTTCTAGCAATAGTTTATGCAACAGGGTCGAGTTCCTATAAAAATCCCAGCTCTAGGAGGATTTGGTTCTGTGACTACCAAACCAGCGACCTAGTACGACAGTCACTACTCTATAGCTACTACATATGATTAATATAATGTTCGTTATTACACTAACTCACTCAATCTCATTAGTTAACAAACGCTCGTTGGATATTATGTATCGGTTGAGTTGCAACTTAATGTTATTTAGCAGATGGTGGTCTGAACCTACAACTGCTCATCTTAAAACGTTTACGTCGTGTAGAGATTCATCTAGATTTTATGTCAGTACAGATATGATGAATTACACTTTATGTATTGTGGCTTCGTGATACCCGCGTTGCTTTATGTATTCTTTTATGTGGAAAACATGTTCGCTTAAGAAATATTGATGCTTTGCGTAAAAACTGATGAATAATTTTCCATTTTCGTAGACTACCTTGTTTTTCCCTATCATCTCTCCAAACCCATGTGTATCCGATACTAGCTTGACATTAACCTCACCCATTTCATTTTTAAATTTGAATTTCTCCGATTACCTAAAGTACTTTGAAGTTTCGTGTAAAATGTATCCTTAACTTATTCATTTTTACCAGTTATAGGGCGTAGCAGTGGATGATATTCGTGTTTATTATCTTTGGTTTTTTTTTTTTGTAGTTATGTTGCTATTATTATAATAAAAGTCGTTGCTTTCTATTCCATTAGTGTTTTCTGTGCTCTTTGGATAGCATTCCGGGCACGCTTTCACCGTGAGAGGCATTTCGTATCTTCACATTTCATTCTAATAGAAGAGCCTCTTGTTATCTTGGTTGGCTGACTTCTTATTATTTCATTATCAATAGACTTGTTTATGATTGGGTGGATTTTCCAGCTAAAGGTTCTACGGAACGGTGTAGCTTGGCATGCAAGTCGCCCCTTACAACATGAATGATGGGTAACAGCGTAGCTTTAAAAAATGGCGGACGGCTAGTTGCCGACACTGGTGCCTTATGTGATGATGCGTGCACGGACTGCTAGTGTTATTCGGAACAGTTGCCTACTTCGACAATGACATGTATAAATTAAGTGAATAACGGTTTATTGTTGAAGCTGCGGCCGTTGGTCTAGTTTTCCTTCACACGGGGGAAATAATGAGCAGTTCAGATGGTTTCTTCTTCTTCTTCTTCTTCGTTCATCCGGAGTTTTTTTTTCGGACGTGATTGCGTTGTGCCTGTTTACAGCAGAGCTGCGTTCTTGCGCCGTTAGGCCGACACATCCGACTTCTGCGGGCATTTGTTGACCGGGTTAACCTTCCCGGGGGGTTTCTTAGGACGTTAGACTCTCACTGTTGCGGTGTTATCTCCCATCCCAGCTGGCCCATATAGAACAGCCAAAGGCATCCTGGTCGGCCCTCAAGGGAAGGCAGGGGCAGACCATGGGCATTCCCCGCCATCCAAGGAGGCTTCCATAATTGCAGAGCCAACACACAGCGCTCTGGTACTGGGCTCACCCAAGGAATCGTCACGTCCTGCACATGGCTGCTTAGCCTCACTTCCGTATATTGGGCCTTCCGTTCACCATAGGCTGTTCTTCCAGAAGCCAGAAGAATGCTGTTTGCAGATGACATCCACGCAGTGAGCTTTCGATTCGGACTTTCCACGTAATGGATTTGCTATCCAAGCAATATTCCATTTTGTGCCACTAGGACACTTTTTCCATCTTTTATGAAGCCCACACAGTGAGCTTTCGATTCGGACTTTCCACGTAATGGATTTGCTATCCAAGCAATATTCCATTTCATGCCTCTGGGAGGCTTGTGTAACCGACATGCCTGTGGTATGAAGTGTGGCAGTCTAAATACTTCTTAATGTACATTTAAATGTCAACCTGAATACAGTTAAAGTAAGCTGCAGTCGACTTGAGCTTGTTGATATCTCCATAGAGCTTGTCCTCGAATGAAGCAGGTGTGGGCCAAAATATCTTTCTCTGTTCTGCATATATTGGGCACTCTTGCAGCAAATGTTTAGCTGTCATTTTACCAGTTCCACAATTACATTCATCTGTATCTCCTATCTGTAGTTTGTTGAACAAGTGGTATTTCAGCCTGTTATGTCCTGTGCGGAGTCTGAAGATTGCTACTTGTTCTCTTCGGTCAAGTTTGTAATATGCATCATCCTTCTGGTGGCCTGGATGCTCTGATTCCCATTTGGTTCTATAAGTGCTTTTTATCAACCTCTTTGCCTCATTATAGGTTATGTCTATGTCAGGCTGTGGTAGTCGTCCGCCCTCTTTTGCCAGTCTGTCAGCCTCTTCATTTCCAGGTATACTGCAATGTGATGGGATCCACTGTATTATAACTTTTTTGGATTTCTGGCATAGACCATGGAGTGCTGCTCTTAGGTCAGCTAGTTCTGTGCTGTTTTTGCTCTTCAGTATTGAGACAGCTGACTTTGCATCTGTGAAGATAGCTATTTGCGTCTCTTTATTTTCCTCCATCAAGAGCATTTCTGCTGCAGTTTTCAGAGCCTCTACCTCCGCTTTGAAGTTACTTGAGAACTTTCCAGTTGCCACTGAATGTGTTTTTTTCACTCCATTTTTTAAATTTAGGAGAATTCCTCCTCCTCCATTCTCTACTGAATTTTTGGCTGATCCATCTGTATATGCATGGGTCCAATTGCTGCTTGGGTAATGTTCTTTTATGTAGTTTAGGGTTATTTTTCTTCTTTCGGTTTCATGCTGAGTGTTCTTTTTCTCAATACCAGGAATGTTTTCTATCATCTCAGGCAGTTGCTGCTGTCTCCAAGCTGGGAACTTGTCTGCATTGTAAATGGGTTTGACTGTTGATATGTTAAGTATGGGATCTGCCCTAATCTTTCGTTTTGCAGTTTCTACAAAGTTGCTACGCTTCAGTCTTCCCTTTCCAAAACCACTAAACCTTTTATACATAGGGTGGTCTGTCAATCTTCTAAATTTTTCAGCTTGTTGCTGGGCTCTGCTATCTCTTCTATCCTGCATTGGTTGTAAACAAGTGATCTTTTCTAATTCATTAATAGGCGTTGTCTTCAGGCTTCCAGTTATGATTCGCATTCCTTGGTTTTGGACTCTACTTATTTTGTTAAAGTTTGACTTAGCTGCTGTTGCCCAAGCTGCAATGCCATATTCCAGTACTGGCCTCACCCGTCCAGTATATAACTTCTTGAGAACTTTCTCATCTGCTCCCCACGTTGTACCAGCAAGCTTTTTCATGATTGCCATTCTTTGCCTTGCTCTTGTTCGATTTTTCTCAACCTGTGTCTTCCATGTCAGGCGACGATCAAAGGTGACTCCTAGATAGTTTGGATTTTCTTCATGGCGCAATATTTTTCCATTCAATACCAGCTTAGGTTGCTGAGTTTTAGTTGAGAGGGAGAACACTGTGCATGTTGTTTTCTCCTCACTTATCTTCACTAGCCATGATTTTGACCAGTCCTCTAGCGCTAATAGGGCTTGCTGTATTCTGCTGTTAGCTGTACTAATATATTCTTCAGATGTCCATATGGCTAGGTCATCTGCAAAGGATGATGTGTGTACTCTGGCTGGAAAATTTTCCGTGATGTCATTTATATATGCTAGGAATAATGTTGGTGAAAGAACTCCTCCTTGGGGGACACCTTGCTCCAATAGCATCATTTTGCTGGTTTGTCCTTGTACTTTTGTCCTGGCAGTTCTGTTCTCAAGGTAGTGGCTGATCCATTTGTACATTTTCCCACAAACATGCATTTTTTGCAGTTTTACTTTCAGTCCTTCCTTCCATACTTTATCAAATGCTTTTTCTAAATCTATCCAGACCGCTAGTGTGTGCTTTTTCTCTTGGAAGGCATCCTCTATTTCCTGAGCTATATAGGTTATTTGATCTTCAGTGGATCTGTACTTTCTGAATCCTGCTTGGTGAGGTGTTAGGTTTTCTTCCAGATGCCATGTTAGCCTGCCATTGATAATGCGTTCCATTAATTTTCCTACACAGCTAAGAAGACTGATAGGTCGATAGCCATTTGGTTCTTCCAGGTCTTTTCCTTTCTTTGGGACTGGTATTAGTATAGCTTCCTTCCATGCCTGTGGGACTATTCCCCTCTTCCAGCTGTAATTTAGGACTGCTAGTAGTTTCTTTTTTGCCTTAGTGCCTAGTCCTATTAGCATTTCATTTGTGATTCCATCCTTTCCTGGTGATGTCTTCTTTTTTAGGGTATTCATTGCCTGTTCAATTTCTTCCATTGTTAGATTTGCCATCATATATTCTGCTGCTGTCTCTGTATATCTATGATGTATCTGTTTATCTTTGATTGCTTTCTTCTGTTCGGCTGTAATATCAATGTGGTTTGCACTGGCATAGTGTTCCATTAGTGCATTTGCAGCCTTTTTTCCTGTAAACAAGGCATTTCCTTGTTTAATTGTTATTTGTTTGTTTCTAGGTCCTTCATTGTTCATGGCTTTCACTAGTTTCCATAGTTTGTTTCCATCCCTGTCAAAATTCAGGTTTTCTGTTTTTTTCCTCCAACAATCTCTTGTTGTTTGATTTACTGTTCTTTTATATTTTGCTGAGATGGCTTTGAGAGAGATGTTCGCTTCAGTTGTTTGTTCTCTCTCTGCGGTCTTCCTAGCATCTTCAACTTTGTCCTCCAAAATTTGTAGTTCTTCAGTCCAGTATGGTTTGTAATTTTTCCTCGCTCCTCTTGGAATAGACTCAGTGGCCGCCTGTATTATTGCTCTGTTTAGACTTTCCACCATTTGCTTCATGTTGCCATATCGTGTATTTATGTTTTCACAATATTTGTCTGTTAGTATGGCAAATCTGTCCCAATCTGCTCGTTTGTAATTCCAACGGGGCAAAGGCTTTTGCTCCTGTGGAACATACTCCATATTTATTACAAGCTTGATTGGTCTGTGGTCACTACCTGCTAATTGGTCAAGCACATGGCGATCGATTTTGTGGAGGATGTCTCCTGTGCAGAAAGCTAAGTCTGGAGTAGAAGTGGTAAGCCATCTTCTGGAGTAGAAGCTCGGTGTGTCATCCGCTTTGTTGAGTAGATGGAGATTTGAGTCTATTTCCCAGTCCTCCACTTCATCTCCTCTTTTGTCAGTATCTGGGTATCCCCATCTTTCTGAACGGCTATTAAAGTCTCCGACAACAATGCAATTTGTGTCAGTTATTTCCATGTTTGAGAGTGTAAGATCCTTATCTGCCGGGCTATACAGATTGTAAATTCTTATTTTCACGTCCTTTATCATTATATCAACACCTATAATTTCCGTTTGGTTGTCAGAGATCACAGATACTTCGCTGCAAGGTATTGTATTTCGTGTAAGTATTACAACTCCTCCTTTGTGTCCTTCGCGGTCGAAACGTGTGGCCTGATATCCCTGAACTGAAAATGTGCGATTGGCGTTGAGGTGTGTCTCTTGAATGCATGCCACATCTATTCTATCTTTATGAAGACGCTGTGTTAGGGAGGCTTTCTTGTTATAAACTCCTTCTGCATTCCATTGTAGTATGTTGAGTGTCCGGGGTATTTGGTCAATAGCTCTTAACCTACTCCTCTGTGCCTTGACTCCACAGCACAGGGGAAGGTGACCACCAGTAGTCATGGGTAGACCCCCTCGAGGCAGGGGGCCCGGCACTATCACCGCCTGATGGGACTTCACGGGATTAGCACCATAACGATTAATTTTCATCTGTGGCATCATGAAATGATAAAGTTACGTTGCACTTCTTTGTCAAGCCTGTGGCTCAGTACATCCGATTTCGACAAGCATTTGTTCGGGATGCTTTCCCTAGCCTTTGACTGTCCCCAGTCTACCTACAAGGCAGCAGGTTTGTACGTCGCTTGGTCTGGTCCCTCTCCCTTGACCTGTCCGACATGGGTGACCCTACCAGTAGCTGTGCTACCGTCGGCATAGCTCTTGGGGTCATTGGAACGCGCAAGCCCCTCTACCTCGTCAAGGTGGACGCACGGCAGAGGGGAGATGGTTTCAATGGCACAGGAATTGAGCAATTATGGGGTGACCTGTTTCCTATAAGATTGGAAGCGTTCAGCTACTACTACTAGTGTTATTATTCTGTGCTTCCGTTACTAATTATGATTAAGTATTCCTTTCCAGCTGCTTCATTTGTATTGCCATTCCCTGACGGCGTTTGATCATCTGATGAAGCCGCTACTGAACAGAAAGCCCATGTTGCGTTTGCATTTGTGATATTGCAAAACCAAAGCCATGAACTATTTTGCAAACTCTTTTGGTCTTGATAAGCAAATGGAATTTCAAGAGTTTATGTGAATCTTCCATGGTCACCTGCCACTCCCACTAAAATGGTCTACCGCGTCAGTTTGGGAACCATTGTACTCTTATCGTATGCGAGTGTTAAATTTTTCATAAGTGATTTGGGCTTAGATCTATAATAAACATGCCAGCTTGAAAGTCCGGGCTGATATCCCTTACGTACTGGAACCAATTTTTAACATTTAAACCGTGCCTTATTTTAGGCGGGTGCCTTTCGGTTTCCTGTATAAAGAATTTTACGGCAGAGATAAGCGAATTCTAGCCCGAAGTTTTCTCAAAGTTCCTGATATCTGATCAACGAACTGAGCGGTCGCTGCTGCCATACTGTCACTTTCAGAAGAAAGGTTTTTTTGTCTTTGTTCTTCGAGATTTAATGTCGATATATTTTTTTCTTTTTTGTTTAGTTTATTTCAGGCGCTAGTACTTTCAATAGTGTCTTCCTACCGAACTTGTTTAACTGCTCATTTCTTTAAAAAAAAAACAAAAAAAACACACGTTATAATGTTATTCCTCCAGATATACCCAAAAATGTGTACAATCGCTACTATGATGTTTAGAGATAATATATATTCCTAGGGTGTTTTATTTTGTAATAGTTGTCCATAACTGAGTTTCCCACTCACATGTTTATTATTATTATTATTATTATTATTATTATTATTATTATTATTATTATTATTATTATTATTATTATTATTATTATTATTATTATTATTATTACTATTATTTGTCTTTAGAGTTCCATATTAACATAGATATTATCGGACATGTTTGTATAATGAGGTACCTATTCACATATTACTTTAATTGAGATCATCTTTTGCATCTCGTCAGAGTTATACATTACATGAAGTGAATAAACGAATAATACTTTGATTGAAATACTAAATACACGCGCGATGCAGCGAAATATGCCAGACAAGAAAGCGTGCAATATTTTCTTTATGGCTTCTTCACTACGAGAACACATCGTTTTGAATTATTTTCTGTGTTTGTGTTAATTTTATATCAACAATCTTTTTCCGATATGAATTTAGTTGCCTCTATCTTCTAACACCTAAAGGTGAACGAAGAACACGACGACGATTCCCATATTAATTAACCTGTCATTATGTTCTATTGTTGTGTTATTTTCACCATACTCGTTGAAAAACCAAAATAATCCTGACTTTGCTGGGGATATTTTTTTTGCGCTCGCTCGTTTTGAACTCAAGTGTAGTCCATAAACACGACTTCTAGTAGTGCTGGACTGAATTGTGCGTGTAAATTAGATTTCTCTATTAACAGTGTCCCTCGCCATCGGGCGAACCCACTCCGACATCAGAGGTACTTGTAATTTACGTCACCAAGTCAACGACGAGAGGTCAAAATTTCAGTCCAACTGACGGGTGTAGGGGTTACACCTCTTACCTCGGCATCAGCACGCCGTTTAAGAACACGCGTTCTTATCCCACTTTGCAGGAGGATTAACCCCCCACCCCCAAAAAAAATGTCTTTTGGTACAAGACTGAACAGCATTTGCTCATAAGTGCACATTTGCAAATTAGATTACCTTGACTTTATAACTGTACGATGGTAAAGACTGGAATATTCTTTCTTATTATAATTTATTATTATAATTGCACGTTTATAAAAGATGGAATCATTTTCTTATGTTAACTATATGTGTGCAAAAGACGGAATAATTTTCTTATGTTAACTGTATGTGTGTAAAAGACGGAATAATTTCCTTATGTTAACTCTATGTTTGTAAAAAGATCAAACACCTCTCTGTTTATACTTAAACGTGTGTAAAAGACTGAAGACTGTTCTTATTTTAAATGAACGTTCTAAAAGAGTGAATAGTTTTCTTCATTTAAATATACTTATGTAAAAGACTTAATACTGTTCTCATTTTAAATTAGCGTTCCAAAACAGTGAATAGTTGTCTTCTTAATATTGTACGTGTGTATTATTTAACATTTCTTTTCATATAGTTATACGTTAATAAAAGATTGAATACTTGTCTCATTACAACTGAAGATTGGTAAACAATTGAATATTGTTCTCAGTATAATTGTGCATTTGTTTAAAAAAAAAAGGTAGGGATGGAAAGGGGGGGGGGGGGGTAATTTTCTCATTATAATCATATGTTTTTAAAGATTGAATACTTTACTCTTGATACGTGAACGTTTGTAAATATTGAATACTTGTCTCCTTATAATTGTAAGTTTGTGAAATAATGTAGCTTCACATCATAACTATACGTTTGTAAGAAGATTGAATAATAGCATTATGGGGGACTAACTGCGCACTTGAGCACAGAGGATATCTTCACCTTATACTTCTGTAAAAGGCTGAATATTTTTCTCATTTTAAATGTTCTAAAAGAGTAAATACTTATCATCTTATACGGGTAATTATACGTTTATAAAAGATTGAATACTTGTCTCATTACAACTGAGTATTTGTAAAAAACTTAATTTTCTTATTATTATAATTATGCATTTGTAAAATAAGCTGATAACTTTTCACATAATAATTGTAAGTTTGTAAAAGATTTAATACTTTTCTTTTTATGCGTAAACGTTTACAAAGATTGAATTCTTCTCACCGCATATTTATAAGTTTGAAATAGTATAAATATCGTCATTTATAGCTGTACGTTTGTAAGAAGATTGAATAATTGCATTTCCGGGAATAACAGCACACAATGGAAACAAAGGATATCTTCACCTTAAATGTTTGTAAAAAAGGATTAGTAATAACACAATATAATTGTCTTTTTATCATAATTATGAAATTGTGTGCTGCGTATCAATATATTGGTCACAGATGGGTAATTTTTGCCTAATAATGGAATACTGGTAAAGGCTACGATACATATGATTTTTAATTGTGGGTCTATAACACAGCTCAACTAACTAATGTATGCGCGTTTGTCAAAGGATAGAATGCTTAATATTATAACGATTGTATTTTAAAATCTTCACATCCAAACCTTTCAAAGTGAATTTGTGTCACTCTGTAATGTTAATTTATGTCATTTTGCAATAAACTTTTAAATGTGAAATTATGTTACTTTGCGGTGAACTTTATAATTCAAATGTATGAAATTTTGCAGTTAACTTCTCAATGTGAATTTATATCACTTTGTAATGGACTTTGTAAAGTTAATTTATGTCGTTTTGACACAAACTATTTATTGGGAAATTATGTCACTTTGCAATGAACTTTTGTGAATGTACCATTTTACAATAACTGTTAAATGCGAGTTTATGTTACGTCACAAACAATAATAAACATTAATTTATGTCATTTTGCAGTACACTTTTATAGACTGCTTCCAATTCAATTAGCGCTTTTTCTGTCTTCTTATAGTATAGTACAGTGGTTCTCAGTGGTGAATTTTAGGGTTTCCAGGGAGGGGTGGGGGGGGGGGGAAGAATTAAGATTATTTCAAGATCGCGTTAATACAAGAACCGATTACTTGATATTGTTTTTCCCTTCATACTTTACGGTTCTGTACGTGTTACACTTCTAAAATTCATTTTATAAAGGAAGTAGACCCACAAATCACGTTTTATGTGGACGTCTAGACTTGTTTTAGTATGTGCTGTTAAATTTAGCTTCCATTATTATGTATACTGTGTAGGAGTGGGGGTTTTTATATAGGAAATACGAAAAAAGGGGAAGGGGGGGGGGGAATGACGGTAAGAAAATATGGTGAAGGAGGTACGAGCCAAATTTTTAGGTAGGAAATACGAAAGGGGTGGGGGGGGGGGGGGGGTGACGTTCTGAAAATATGGTGAAGGGGGCACGAGCCAAAAATGGTTGAGAACCACTGGTATAGTATATAAGATGGTAGTGGAGCCACTCCTTCATTGTGAGAGGCATTTACCTCTTATGTCCCGAGAACAGAACTGTTTCATTTGTGCTTGGATACTTTTTGCATACTCTGTCCTAAAATGTTTCACGTAATCATGAAATTCTAATCTTATGCTTGTTTGCTTGCTTGCTTGTGTTCACTGGCTGTGATCTCCAGCGCAAAGTCATGTATGCCGGATGAAGACATCCTGTTGTCCAACATCAGTGTGATGTCATACCGGACTGAGGTTTGCGTGAGTATCCGTTGTCCCATGTCTGGTTTATTGGTATGCAGACTGGTGGTTCCTCGCCGTACAGGCAGACACTCTCCGTCTTCGTGGGAATCAACGATCCTACTTACTTTAGCCAGGACCTCGAAGGGACCTGTTGCCCAGGACGCTCGGCGAGGACGCGTCAATAGGCCTTGGCCAGTATAGAACCCAGCCCTGGTGTCTTGGAAACAACTCTGCGTCCCATTCTAATCGTATAATATATTTCTCCTACCACTTGTAATATCTTTCCCAATGCATATATAGTTCTAACATGTGAGGTGCCATTTGTGGAAATTTTCCTTGGCGAAAGGAAGCAAGCAGTGACCCATACTTCTTATGGCTTGCACCTCACTGTGTCATAATTCTTATAGAAGAGTTCCTCTTTGTCTTTGCTGGCTGCTTTATATTTCTTTATGTTTAGACTCGTTCTTGGTCGTTTAGATTTTGCAGCTAAAATGCCCATGGGATGGGGTAGCCAACCCTCGTTAGTCGCTACTTACGACATGCATCGTGGATTACACTAGAATTACACTAGAACATCTGGATAGTCACCAAACACGTTGATTGTTTAAGACGTATCCAGTCACAACAATGATACAGATAAGTAACTTTCATATTTTCATATAGTGTTTTTGATGTGGCTGTATCCGTATGTGTTTTTTTTTAAAATTCTGTGCTGACGAAGGCTTTAGCCGCAACGTCCATTTTGTTATTTGTAATCGTGTTATAGTAAAGCTCACAATCTACTTCTCGTTTTCTGGTGATTCATGGTAGATTACAGTCTTATTCTTTGCGTCCCATAAAGTCACGGGTAACGAATGGCGGTGTGTACCGACTCTTTCATTCATTCAGTAGCATGGCCTTTGCAGAACCTCGCTCCCATAACAACCTTCCGGAAAACCTCTCGATCATAAACAAGATGTCCCGCGTCAGATACACCCATCTGAGATTACCCGCCACATCCTGCACCCATCTTCTCTTTGGCCTTCCTCTTCCTCCCTTCCCAGGCATATACCCCTCCATTATTGTTCTCTCCAAATTTCGTGACGTTTCAAGTGACCAAACTATTTCAATTTTCTTTGTTTTATCGTCTTTAATAGCCAAACTTCTTCAATATTCAGCTCTTGAAGTATGGATGCATTTATTCTTTTCTTTACCCAAGATATTCTTAGAACTCGTCTATAACATTTATATTCAAAGGCATTTATGCGCTGTTCAGCTTGTTTAGTAAGTGTCCAGGTCTCACCGGCGTTTGGTGCAATGGGAAAGTTGCATGCTCTTAAAAATCTAATTTTTGTAGTTCTGTCTGTCCCATTCCATAATTTATTCAGTTGTTTTAGTCTTTGAAGAGCAATTGATATTCTGAATTTAAAACCTGACTAACCATGACGATTTAAATTTGAATTAAAACAGCAGGTAATTATGACTTCACAATTACGAATAGGCGTCTTTATGTTTTAAAACCAATAACTAATCTACCACCATTTATAATAATATGGTCCAAAAAAAAAATTAATTGTCTCCCTTTGGATATCAATTCTTTAATTGTTTGATTCCTTTAATTATATTTAATTAACTGATTGTTTTCCATTCTGATAATATTGCCAAATGTTGTATTTGAAATATCAAATACGTTAGCTTAGGTAGCGCTTTAATCATCTAACCATAAATATCATACCTAGAAAATACAGTCTCAATTATCCCACTGCTGTCTAAAGTTACGGTTGGATAAATGAAGGATACCTTTATTATACTTAACGTTATGTTCTGACGTTAAATATTCCTGAACTAAATTAGATATATCTAGCGCTATGTAAGAATCATATGTCTGGAATCACATCATTTGTAACCAAATATATATATATATATTGTGTGTGTGTGTTTGTGTGGGTGTGGGTGTATTTATTATTCGTCTTTGCGGGACGTAGCAATCATTCCCAGCCCCTATTTGTTGTTTGTGACTTAAATGACACTTTCACGTTCAGTAGTTTGTCATTGTTTTCTGAACGAGAGGTCACCAACTGACCGGTGTAGGGGTTGATCCCGCTACCCCGCCGTCAGCGCACAAGAAGTTTAAGAGCGAGGTCGTTAAACCTCTCAGCTGCGTCGATCTCTGTTCCTAATATTACCACTGATTTATAAAGTACTCAAAAGGCAAATGGGATGCCTGGCGGATTCTGTCAGGAGTGTGGATGAGTCAGGAGTATGCTAGCTATTTGCATGCCATTTGCAGGACGTTACAACCGACCCCCTTTACTAGCTGTTGTTGATTTACTAAGAAATTGTATGTTTGGTAGTTTATCACTGGATTTCTAAACGGCCGACGCTCATATCTTCTAAATCGACGCAATGCCATCTGTTTCAAAATCGTCTGCATTTGATTTGGAACCGTCGATCCGGCATGTCGAGGAAGTGTGAAACACGTTCACCAACCTCTAAGCCGCAAACTCCCACGGGGTCCATAAATATATTCTTCAATATTAATGTGATGTGTTGCCTCTTATCTTCCACAGTCCCATTAACTGTTTTCTTTATTTTTAGCGTGGATGAAACTTGTGTTTAGCCATCCTAAATCTGCAATTATTTAGTTCTATTGAGCTCTTTTACCTGATTCTATTGGTGAATAAAATTCCCAGCATTCGACAGTATGCTATTTACTAGACTGTATTGAAAATTCGGTTTGAAAACTAACTGTCTTTCTAAAGACCTAGTTACAAATAGCAAGCATCTTTTACAAGACTTTCCTTACAGAATGAATGTATTTATCTGCTCAACTACCATATAAAAGGAATGGATACTTATCTCGCTGACACCACGACACACCATGACACTACAGAAGTCAAGACATTCCGGTCACAGTGTGGTATCGATAAAAGGTGGTGTTTTGCTGTCGAGCTTTTACGGGAGTTGGAATTAAAACACAAAATATGACTGAACAGCTCGACGGATGGGAAATCAGTATCTTTGTGTGGATTTCATCGGCCGAGTTTCTGTCTATTTTTTGCTTTTATTCAGTCACAGCGGGAATTATCTGCGAGACTACAAAGGGAATTATCTTGGGGACCTCATCTGGAATTATCTGGGGGACTACAGTGGCTTACTATGGAACCCCCGCTTACTTGATTCCAGTGTAGTAAGACAAAATCCTCCACTTACCATTGGGTACTGCGTTCTCTTGATGCAGCCGACAGTAACAACAAATATGGATCGTTATATAAGCTGAATTACTTATAGTTCATATTTTTAATACACGTTTTAAAATATATGTAACTGATTGAGTGCGGAGGATAATATATCGCCAAATGTGATATCCATTTGAACAGAAGGACGACATATCACCATACTAGGGTCATCGTGCTTTTTGTTTTGTTTCGTGGTATTTTCAGCAATTTTAGTACTTAGTGAATGGAAAATTACGTCATAATACTTGTTCATTTGTTTGTGTACCATGTTTGATCAAAACCTTCTTTTTGCTAGGCATTGAATAAATTAGCCTATCAATCATGAATGTGCCAGCGTCTCAATGAAGGCTAACTTCAATGGACTTCCAACACTTGCCACTTCTCACCTTGGTTGCATAGTCTCACAGACAAAGGTTTCACCCATTTGTTAGTAGTTTTTTCCCCATTTGTACCACTGCTTAGCTTTTGTTCGCCTATCTTAGAAGCCCCCCCCCCTCCCCCCCCCCCCCCCGGCAGCAATACTGCTTTTTAGAAGAGCGTCTTGTCTTTAAATTTTGCAAATATATTTGACTTGCCTCTTTTGGTACTCCATTTCCTGCATCAGCTCTCTTTTTCTTTTCCAATTAATGTATTGTAGCTGTCTATTTTCCAATTTCTTAGTGTGTGTTCATTCATCGCTGCTTTTCTCCTTTGCGGCAATGACAGCGGATCAGTCTGTGTGATTCTGTTTTTAACCAATGCATTACTTGGCTATATAGATCAAAAATCCATCGAATTTATGGGTGTCAGTTTCATTATGTGTCTTTCCAGATGTCGTAGGCGTTACTGTCTCTTCACAGTTCTCGGTCCTAGGTGTTCTGAATGAATTCCATTGATGCGATTCCTTCACGCAACCGTCTTAGAACACTAAGCAAACTCTCTGTCTGCTTTTGCCCCTTAAACGGGTGATCTTTTCAATCATCACGATGTTCTCCAATGCCTCGCTTCTCATTGCATGAACAAAGAACACGGTTTACAGCTGTGTATAATGTTCTTCTTTCATTAACCTCTTTTAGACAATCACTGTTAGTCGCTGGACACAATGGACAGTGGGAAGCATTTTGTGTGATATTCACTGACACAGGAACGGAGCATAATGGTGACGACCCGTTGCCGTAACGTTGGAACCTCGACTAACTAACTAACTAACTGTTAGTCACTGTGACTAACCATGTTATTTGCAGCATATGTCTCACAAACCATATCTCAGTTGTTTCCAACGCTTTTTATAATTTGTTTTTTGACATTCCAGGATTCGTTATTATACATTAAGCGTGAATCTATGCGTGTAGATAATATGTTAATTTAGTTACTTTACATCGCTAAACGGCATTTTGATTTCGTTATTTTAAATCGTTACACATTATTTTAATTTCCTTATTCTTAATCGTAGTCTATGTTGTTTTTGACTAGCAAAGTAAGAGTGTATGTACCACGGATCGTTTTTTTCTCTCTTTTCACTCGCGATGTTTACCTTGTTTGATAATTAAATAATAAAATAATATATAAGAATAATATTATAATTTTAATCATCTTGTAGTATGACACGTTTTCATTTGATTGTTTTGTGTTGCTTTTAAATGAACTATCACACCATATACACATATATAATGCACGAATCATATGTTGAGTGATGTAAAATCATATGTTCAGTGATGTAATATCATATGTTGAGTGATGTAATATTATATGTCGAGTGTTATAATACCATATGCTGAGTGACGTAAAATCATATGTTGAGTGATGTAAAATCATTTGTTGAGTGATGTAATATCATATGTTGAGTGATGTAATATTATATGTCGAGTGTTATAATACCATATGCTGAGTGACGTAAAATCATATGTTGAGTGACGTAACATCATATGTTGAAGATATAAACATTATTTCGTAAGTTTCAAACAATACTATAATTGTTAAATTAATTTCTGAAATTTATAAACTACATTGCTACATTAGATGATGTTTCATTATAAAATACATTTACTTCATTTTAGATGATCTAAGTGTACCTGATTGTCAAGTGATATTTTATTTATTTACTGATCACTTGAAAAATTAAAGTTTTACTTAAAAACCGTTGACATCCAACTCACCACAATCATACACATATCATCATATAAAAACACACACAATAACACATAACACAGAAACACATTTTTTTGAAAATCCAGAAAAGACACAGAAAATGACAATAAACTATATGGCTGAATGACATCTGACCTCTGACCTCCGTAATGGTGACCTGGTTTTGAGGTCAAGCGGCGGACGCGGCCGCGAGCGAAGGACATCTTTACCTGACAGTATTAGAGAATCGACTTGCTCAACATCCAATGCTGCTAGGTAAGACGACCGTCACACGCGTCACCTTCAACGACAACGACGATGAATCGGGCGTCCAGAATCTTCTTGGACGTTCCTTCCAGATCTAATCTCCCTAACCATTCCACTAACACTTGGGACGGACAAAATCCCAGAAAATGGGATGAGGAACAAACGCCGATCGAATTATATCCCTTAGAATGGGGAAGAGGAACACTTGTGGAATTAACTTCCTTAGAAAGATTACGATCTAGATCCAACTAACATTGCCATCCATCGTCATTTCGAAAGACAAATCTGAAGTCCTTGTGCACAAAACTTGCCCCCAAATTGAATATACAACTGAACCAAAAGTACACATTTCGAAAGTCGAAATAAGGGTCACTGCCCCCAGCCAATGGTTTGAGTTTGTACGTGTGTTAATTAAGACGCCAATAATAATTAGTGTAGTTTGGCAATGTGTGAATGATCAAAGCAAACAAACAACCCAGCAGTGGACTACACACGCGAAAATCTACACAGCAACACATTTATTCAGTCCCTCTAGACCAACTGGGTTAATGGTGAGCGCTACAAAACAACATATAGTGCAGCAGACACCAAGAGCGGGCATAAATCACTGTGAAAACACCAAATGCTAACTACCTGGTGAACTACTTAGCACGCACAAACAACAAAGAAATAAAAGCTCAAATAACGAGAATGTTAGTTAAATAATTATTAGCCGTGTTCAGAAAAACAGAGAGACGGTGCATATGTTTTCAACTCCAACCGTTTGTTCGTAGGTATACAGTTCAACCTAACCGGTGGAAAAAAAAAAAATGCTCATTTTATTTCATTGTTAATTTTTTTCGGAAACTCATAAAGTTCATAGACTAGCTATGAAAGTTATTTTGCTAACTTCGGAATTTGTTAAGGCATAGATTTTACTTAAATCATAACATACACGTTAAATTAGCTAAAATTATATGAGATTCTGTTGATGGCTATTTTCTAGAACTTTAGATCAGTCAAAACGATTTGACATATTATCTGGACAATACATTTGGGTTATGAGCAAAGCTCTTTTGTTATATTATATTATAAACTTTACGTGAACATTCAAATGAATGGACACATTGGACAAAATATTCGAGACATTTAGAAATGTCCTCTTGTTATATTCATGTGAACATTCAAAGAATGGACACACTAGATAAAATATTCGAGTTATTTATAAACGCCCTCTTGTTATCCTATTATAAATCGTATGTGAACATTAAAAAAAACGGACACACCACACAAAATATTGAGTTATTTAGGACTTATATTCTAGCGTAAACTTTACGTGAAATTTAAAAGAACATACACTACTACTCCTCGCGCAAGACGATAAATGAAATCTGTTTAGGTTTTAATTCTGCTATGTCTTACCTTCTACTAGATACTTTAAATAACCTTAACATAATTGGTATATTAGCAAAAGGCTTTCAACGGACTTATTATCCAGCGTAAACTGCATAGGAAATATACATCTGTTTGTTTATTTTATACCATAAACTGGACATATATAAACTGACTGTCACATCAACTATATATAATGCCGAAGGTAACAGCTTATCTAATATTTTAACAGCCACATACGAAACGGCAATGAATTATCACATCAGCAAACTATAACATCGACAGTAAATGACTAGTTTCTTACAGCTTTACACGGAACATTCTAGTCGACTTTCACCGGCTTGTCACATTGAATAGAAAATACATTTACTTCTACGTTATTTCTGTATAGAACAGTGTCCCTTCCTAGCGTCCACTTACCAGATTACCACAGCTAAAGACTACACCGATTCCGAATCTGCTCAATCGGGTACCTTTTAGCTTGGGTTTGAAATGGTATGTGGACTGGAAGGGTTCTATACAGAAACAAGATCTAACAGTTAAACACAGAGCCCAAAAATAAACGTGCAAGAAGCTGACAATTGACAAGTGACAAACCTTTGAAAGTATTTACCTCTTTCTTGTATACGCCATTAGTTAATTTTTGTATGTGCAACATATCCTTAAATTAAGTAACTTTTTTTGACATCTAGGTGAATACCGTATTAATCATAAAAACCGCTCGGAAACTTGCAAAGTCGACTACCCCACCGACAATCCAACACAGATTACCGTATTTATTATAATCGACCATTTGCAAAATCCAGCTTTGTATGCTGCGTGTTAATAATATATATTTTAACATACTATTTACGATGTTCAAAGATTTTACCGCATGGAAGTAAAAGTTAGTGCTATAGCAGATACTGCCTTCGGGTAGTCTAGGCCAAGAATATGAGGCGGCGCCATCAGTCCAATTCCTCGTTGTCTTTCATGTCCAGACAATTCGTAGTAAATCCTATCCATTGTCTATTGTTATGAGCTTAGATCGACTCCAGGGCCCTAGTGGTCTGAAAAATAATTCTGCCTCTACTGAGGACCGAACCCACACCTCTTCCTTGGAAGGCAGGCACATTAATTAATGACTACGCTACCGCGGCTCCGATTACCGTATGCATTATTATTAAATTTACTTCTGGAAACTTCAGCGTATACTGCCGTATCTATAATTATATCTCGCAAATGAAAACATGCGAGCGCTGGACATCTGTTTTGTATTGACTGATAGAAGTTACAGGTGACGACCAACGAAAGGACAAACTCGAATTCCGAAGAACTGGCCACTAGCACTGGCAGGCGGGCCTCGGTGGGCCACTAGCACGGACAGGCGGGCCACGGTGGGCCACTAACACTGGCAGGCGGGCCTCGGTGGGCCACTAGCACGGACAGGCGGGCCTCGGTGGGCCACTAGCACTGGCAGGCGGGCCTTGGTGGGCCACTAGCACTGGCAGGCGGGCCTTGGTGGGCCACTAGCACTGGCAGGCGGGCCTCGGTGGGCCACTAGCACTGGCAGGCGGGCCTCGGTGGACCACAATGAGCTGAAAGGCACATAGTGCGGCTAAGAGGCCTCAGAAAGGCCAAGTATCTGGCAAATATCTCTTCCTTCCAGAACGTTGCAGTCATTACGGCCGGGTAGAGGTCAGCGTGGTCGTAAGGAAAAGAGCGCTTGCTCTTAAACTTCCGGTGCACTGATGCCGAGGTAGCGGGTTAACCCCTACACCAGTTAGTTGAACTAAAATGTTGACTTCACCACGTCCTTAACTCTGCCGCGTACATTACAAGTACCTCAGAAGTCGGAGCGTATTCGCCTGATGGCGAGGGACACTGGTAATAGGGAAAGATAATCCACATGCAAATATCAGTCCAGTCTAGTCGAAATAGCAGCATGTGTTTGGAAACGTTTGAGGTCAAAGCGGGCGAACGAAAAAAAGAAAATCACGGCCTAGTGAAGCGATTGTCCAGCCGTTGGCACTTCCTCTGCTTGGTGTAATGTCAAACACAAGTAACGTTATGGACCTTGCAAGACGCCTTAAAGCGCAATGGGGATTCCGTGCATGACCTATGTTTGTATTGACCAATGGGCCCTGGCTGGATGATGTGTCAGTATCACGCTGACCGACTTTACTTTCATTGATATTTCTTGGTACGCAACTAGGAGCTTTAATCGATTTTAAAAAATTCGAATCCGCGCCGATGCGGATAGAACCCACGCCCACTGGGCCAACACTACGTTACCGCGGATACTTAAAAAATATTCCCCGAAGCAGTTTCTTGCTATGGTTTGAGTTGAGTCGACAACTGACGTCACAGCACTCGAGACGTGCCGATACGTGCTCCGCCTCAACTTCAGGTATGGGTCAGTGATGTCACAGGGTCATCACACTGTGTAGGTCTGTATGCACGGAGCAATAGATGTCCAGTCTTGTCCTATGTTGACGGGAGGCGAACGCAGACATCGAAGCCTCGTCCGACTGCGCTCAAACAATGACCAGGGAAGCCCCCTCGTGACCAAGGCGCTCTCAATTAAATGCGTCCTGCTGGTGGCAACTATAGTTTCCAATGACAAAAACCATCTCAGATTGCTTTTTCTCATTCCTAATTCCGTGGTCTTATTGCATTTTGAAATGATTGCGTTCTTTAAATATTTTATACGCAGATACCAGGACTATGGGTACTGAAAGAATAAATAATAGACGATGCGGAAAAGTATTACTGGCACTGTGCCGTTTGTAAAATGGAGTTATACCTCTCCAGGGCTTATTTAGATACCACGTTTCGCCCGCGCAGAGTGATCCCTCTCTCGGCCTGCCTAGTTTACTCCAGAGGAAAGGTAACACAATACGTCTGGAACAAGACAAGCTGCAGAAGCTACCGGACCAGCTAAGCAATGCCCTTATTGTCCGCCTTTTGGAGCGTCCATCCTAGACCAGTTGCCAACCAAGGCTTAGGGCCTGCTCTGCCCTGCCATGACATTTAGTCTTTAGATTGCATTTCCTCGCACCAGGATAGGGCTTGTACCCTTTCAATTGCTCCCCTCCGCCCGAAGCCGTTGGCAGAATGTGGGGTGTCGGGTTTGGTGAGCGCCGTCCAACATTCAGCGTTAACAGAAAGCCGGTAGTACCGTCTACTGTCATACGATAGCTTAGTCATGTCTAAGACTTGAATTTACGAAGGAGTATGACGACAGTGTGAATCTGTCCGAATACAATGACGGGAATTCACACTGAAGTGCGCATTACACAGAAATAGCAACTGATGAGGGAGTTGAGCTGAGTTGAGTTAAGAACCGATATCACTGCACTCAGGACATTCCCATACGTTCTTCCAGAACCCCTGCCGATCCCCCACAATCTCATTCTTTCCACATATGGGTTCTCAATCTGTTCCTCTGCCTTCTCCAACTGGTCCCACAGGTGCACGACCACCTCCCCCTTGTCCATAGGCAAGATACCACCAAGAGGTGGTATCTGCTAGCCTATAAGCCTGTTCATTCCCCCGTACACCTGCATGGTCAGGGCAAAATATCCATACAATTCTCATAATCTGTGACCTCTGAAGCGACGAGAGCCATTCCACACGAAACATTCCTTTCTCCACCTTGCTAAGCATACTCTTTGAATACGTAATGAATACAACGTGTGTTGCAGTGGTCTCCTCTAGCCACTGGAATGCCGCTGTTACTCCCTCCACCTCCATTCTCATGCTGGAGGTCGTAGTCTCATATGCCTGTCTCTCCTTTTTCAATACTCACCCATTAGTCTTTGCAATAAATCCCCAGCCACTACGTCTGTTTCTCATCACTGAGGGAATCCCCGATGTGCTCAATTAAACAATGAAAACAACCAACCAATCAATAATGTGTCATGCCGGAAAGCGTGGGCGGTCATGACTCGCCATTTCACTCGATCACCAGAGTCGTGGATCAGCTCAGTGTTCCTTCTCGACCATGCCATGTGGCCAAGCCATCCAGGTATTTACTTTTCGGTCTTCCCCTTGGTCTGTTCCCTTCGATCTTGCCAGTTGTCACCAAGTTCCCCAATTCATTTCTTCTCATAACATGTCCAAAAAATTTTGACTGGCTACGTCTAATTTCTCTAATCAATTTACGATTTTCATTTGTCTCCTGTAGTACTTGGTCATTGGTGTTTCTGTCTGTCCATGGTATTCTTTGCATTCTCCTCAGAAACCACATTTCTGCAGCCATCAGATGTTTATCAGCTTGACTGATCATTGTCCAAGTTTCGCATCCAATGAAAACAACCAACGTGTAAAATCAACAACTCCGTCGAATCGTAATGTGTAAGTATAGGCGATGTTTAACACTTATAAAACTTAAAGGTTTCCCCATGCCTGCTAAAGGTTCTCCATAAACCTTGCCTATGGTCTCTCTAAGAATCGACATCATAGTATTCCAGGCAAACCCAGAGATACTCCGATTTCCTCGGCAACGATGGTAGTGTGTTGGTGCTGATCGTCCCAGTAACTCAGTGGCTATAAACACCTCGGATCCATCCTCCCCTTGGTCGCTCTTGACCGAAAGCACACTTAAATCCAAACCCAAGCATTATTAAACATCCTGTTTTATCTGTTATTAACTATTATATCTTCAACCACCAGTCGTTCATAGAGTCTTCAGAACGTGTTTTGTCCATCGTGAGTGTTCCAAGTACTGGTACTATTGAAGCGCCAACATATACGCTCGATCATTACATCGTACTTTAGCATGACCCACACAATATATCTTTGTAAGTCTTTTATAGAGGGAATTGTCTTTGCTTAGTACCCACTGGTGCCACATTTGCCGATAAACAGCTGTTACTGGTGTTTCGTTGACACGGTTTGGAACTTACGGCTATTAATACTGATCTTTAGTTGACACCACCTGGAACTAACGGCTATGAACACTGATCTTTAGTTGACACCGCTTGGAACTTACGGCTATGAACAATGATCTTTAGTTGACACCGCTTGGAACTTACGGCTATGAATACTGATCTTTAGTTGACACCACTTATAGATCTTACAGCTATGAATACTGATCTTCAGGTGTCACCACCTGAAACTAACGACCAGAAATACTGATCTCTCATTGCCACCCATGAAACTAACGGCTATGAGTACTGGTCTTTAGTTGACACTGCTTGAAACTAACAGCCAGGAATACTGATCTTTAAGTGTCACCAACTACAGGCCAGGAATGTTTATCTTTCGTTGCTACCGCTTGGAACTAACGGTCCCAAATATAGTCTATCGTCCTTAAAGATGTTATATCTACTAGATGTATCCAACAATATATGAAACAAGCTATACCTTTTGTATATTCATACAGCCGAACAAGCACTAGCGACGACGTATATTCACACAGCTGCGTGAGCACTGAATGTTCCTGCGCTCATATACTCACAGAAACAGAATGATCAAAGCAAACTAAAAGTGAAACAATTCGACCTGAGCGTCTTTTAAGTCGATTCGAACACCAGTTTCCGTCACGATTGGATCTGAAAACTGGAAGGCCCAGCTAATGACAGTAAGAGGGGGGAAATTTCCCCGGCGCTGTTCAGCTGACGTAAATCGAAGACTGCCGGGACAACTTGCAGACGCACCGTGACAGCGCCGATTTCCCTCGTTACGAATGTCAGCACGCGGGAGCTATCAGATCTGCTACATTATATGCTTCAAGAAATGCCGGGAGGAACACGTTAAACCAGAGGCGTAACTGGATGGCGGTGAGGAGGGGGCGGGTGGGGGGGGGAGGGTGTGTATCAGATCTGGTACATTTTATGATTCAAGAAACGTCAGGAGAATCACGTTAAACCAGAGACTAACTGGGTGAGGTGAAGAAGGGACCTATCAGATCAGGTAGCCATGGGAAACACGTTAAACCAAAGGCGTAACTGAGTGGGGGTGGGGTGGGGGAGGCGCTATCAGATCTGGTACATTACACGCTTTGAGAAACGCCAGGAGAAACACATTAAACCAGAGGTGTAAGTGTGTGGGGGTGAGGTAGTGGCAGGGGGGGGGGGGGGGTATCAGATCAGATATATTATTTACGCTTCAAGAAATTCTAGGAGATAGAAGTTAAACATAGGGGGGGGGGGTAGATGCATGGGGCGGGGTGTATCAGATCAGATACAGAATGTTCAACAAGAAATGTTAGGAGAAACACGTTATCATTGAGGTAGCTTGGTGGGGGTAAGGAGGGGAGATACCACACCACATACCAACAACAACAACAACAAATTATGCAACAAGAACCGCCAGGAGAAACAGGTTATATCATAGGCGTATCTGGGTGGGGGTAAGAAGGAGAGCTTACCGTATCGGGTTAAACATGCAACAAAAAATGTTAGGAGAAACACGTTAAACCAAAGGCGTAGCTCGCTGGGGTGGGGGTATTTCGGGTTTGGCACAGGATGTTCAACAATAAACGCCAGGAGAAACACGATAAACCAGTGACGTAGTCGGCAGAGGCGTGGTATAAGATTGGGTACAGAATAAACACCAAGACACGCCAGAGGAAACACGCTAATCCAGTGATGATGTGTGGTATAAGATTGGGTACAGAATAAACACCAAGAAACGCCAGAGGGAACACGCTAATCCAGTGATGATGTGTGGTATAAGATTGGGTACAGAATAAACACCAAGAAACGCCAGAGGGAACACGCTAATCCAGTGATGTAGTCGGCAGAGGCGTGGTATTAGATTGGGTACAGAATAAACACCAAGAAACGCCAGAGGAAACACGCTCAACCAATGACGTAGTCGGCAAAGGCGTGGTATTAGATTGGGTGGAGAATATACACCAAGACACGCTAGAGGAAGCACTCAAGACCTGCGGCGTAGTTATACAGAAGCAACCTATCTTTCAACCACACTAGACAAACGACAGCGTGCAGAAAGGTGGTAAGCTACAGGTGTCACTCACCACCGGGTTCAGTTCTTGAGGTTAATGACCTCGATGCCTCGGGGTTGGTCAACGCAGTTTCATAATCGCAACACATCGCGTTCGAAGTGAGCCACATGCGATGTTTTTTTTTTGGGGGGGGGGGGGAGGGGAGAGAACCCTATTGCGTTGATTTTCGCAATAATATGAATGTCGGCCATTAATTTAAATAAATGACAAACTAGTAAACGTAAAATTGCCTATAAATGCTGGGGTTGACTGCGACATCCCGTCAAGGAAATGTAATAAACCATACATATACAGCAAATACACTAGGAAACAAAGCAAGTGCAACCGTATTCGCAGTAGATATATGATCATTAGCGGACTGGGTCTAATAAGCATATGGGACAAAGCTACTAAAAGAACATTAACATTTTTAATATATGTTTACGGGAGCGATAGGGCTCTGTTGCACCGGGCAAGCTGACGCCCCGCCCCGACCAGTCCGCCATTGTATACAGTATTATATATTTACGTTTTCCGACGTCTACAATTCATGTGCATTCTACATAGAAGGTAATGGTTTGACTAGCCACCCCCTTTATTTCTGAGTCCGACCAAGGTGCTGTCCCTAACGGACTGCACATAGCACCGGGTGTCATTTTAATAAAAAATGTTAAACACATACCATTTCCACACAATGAAAACGCTACTACAAACCTGGATATTTTATCGCAATGAACATCTATGTTTACAAAGTAAAATACATACCAATGCAGGATCGCATGCCATAGTTGAAAAACATAAAAATAACAACATACGTTTCTTTAAAATGACGAGAAAACGACAGAAATAATCTGACGTCTTTCAACGGCACAAGAGGAGAATGCCGGCCCCCCAAACGACTGCGTTGACAGCTCCCACACACGGTAAATCTCAGCTGGCCCTCGAGTACCGGCCAAGCGCGGGGATCATGAAAGTTCCTCTATTGGGACAGCCGCAGCCAATGCCCGTGTCGCCCCTCCAACGCGCCCTGTGCGGGTAGAATAGATAAAAATGCTTTCCCCTCTGGGCGCGTGTGGGAGAGACCCGTATGTGGGTAACTCTGTGGGCTTTGGGGGATATGACGAGGCGGTTTGGCACTGATCAGTGATATCTCGTCAGAGGGGCGGAAAAGTAGGGCAGGGCCAATCACCAGGGAATCAGCCACAACAACGGGGTCATATTAAAATAAGCTTTCAACTCTTTAACACCTCTGCTACGCTATGTTAATTATTTGTAATGTAGTAAGCTGTGGCTAGAACTAGTAAACGTGTGGGTAAAGACGAGTTTATGTAATAACACTATGTGTCAAAATGAGTTACATATTGCGATAATCATTATCACGTGGCATACCGATAAGCGTGGGCGGTCATTAGCCGAAATTACACATGATCACAAGTGTTGGATTAGCTCTGTGTTCTTATCCCGACTATGATTGTCGCCCAGATATCCAGATATTTATCCTTCTGCCCTCCCCTCACTCTTTTCCTATCAATTTTGCCAGTTGTCACTAAGTATTCTGTTTTTTTATTTTCCCTCGTAACGTACCCTTACCACAAATCCCTTAAAAATATATGTACCGTCTACGCCTAAATTCTTTAACCAGAATGAGTTTACAGTTTTCATTTCGTTCTTGTAGAAACATCATGAAAAGGGTTTACATCTTTTGAGAGAGGTTGGTATAGTCACTGTTCTCCCGACACGGGACCAAAAGTACAGTATCCACGGGACATGTGTTGCGAAGCTCTCTTTCCCCTTAACAAGCCTAGAAACCAACAAGGTATGACAGGCAGGAACTGCCACTCTAAAGTTGCTTAATTATTTAGTTGCGGTTCCAACTTCACGGCAAAGAGTCGCGCCATAACGCTCCGTTACTGTACCAGTGCGAGCAAGCACAGTAGGATGCAGTTTACTCTGACTGACTGGGGTTAAGCCTAGGCCAGCAATGCTTTATCCACAGGTTGTAGGCATGCCACTGTCAACAAACTCCAAAGCAATGCCCAGGAGTCTCCCCTTGTACTCTATGCGAGGATACAAGATGACGCACACAACGGCCACAAATATCGAGTTGACCTCATCTAACACTTGCATGTTTTACCCCGACAAGAAAAGTCCATCCGTCTCGCACCTGTAACCCCGAAGAACTGCATCCAGGCAATCAGCAGAAGACAAACACTACACTCAACCAAAACGTACTAGCTTGACCCCATGCAAGTCGATCCCGACTCTATTACGATGACATCTTGAGACAGTGTTCCGCGCTTCGAAGAAATACCATGACATTTTCTTGGTGGTTGTCGTTCACCAACAAAGGACGATCCATCGTGTAATGATTTAAAAAGCCAAACTACTGGGCAGACAATAGACCGCTTATCTGATTCAACAAACACAAGTCAAAGAGAAGTTGTTCTACAAAGGAGGGGGCATGGCTTACCTGGGTCGATCATGTCTGTGGTGGGGACGTGAAATGAACAGCACTGAACTACCGGAGAGCGTACAATATATGAATTATAAGTTAGTAAAATAACTAGGTGACATTTAAAGAAAGCCGCGTGGGCACGAGTCAATTACAACTATTATCAAAGACACGGCTCTTCAGAGACTTAACTCATCAGACTGTGCCATGCCGATAAGTGTGGGCGGTTATGTTTCGTCATTTCGCACGATCACCAGAATCATGAATGAGCTCCGTATTCTGACTCGACCATGCCACGTGGCCAAGCCATCCATATATTTACTTCTCTGCCTTCCCCTCGTTCTTTCTCCCTCAATCTTGCCAGTTATCAACAAGTTATCTAATTTATTTCTTCTTATAATGCGTTTTGTGATTACTTCTTATCGTCCATGAGTATGGCGATGGTAATCATGTCTGCCCACAGTCATCTGTCTCGTGTACTGTTAATCATTTTTTGTCACGATGTCAGACTGTCCAGCATCTTCTCTCTTGGTCTTCCCTTGCCTTTCCACCTCTCCAACTTCCCCTTTGTGACGACATACTTCAGCATTCCCTTTGTCATAACATGCCCAAAGAATGTGGACTGTCTTCATCTGAAATCGATCCTCTTTGTGTGTTAATTTGTTCCAAGGTACCTTCATCAATCTGTCTATCCGCCCTCGGTGTTATCTTCCTTCTATACACCCACATCTCCGCAGCTTCCACATCATTCTTCACTTGTATTACTTGCTTGTGTTCGCTAGCTATGAACTCCATCGTGAAGTCCTGTATGTCGGATGAAGACATCCTGTTGTCCAACATCTGTGTGATGTCATACCGGACTGAGGTTTGCGTGAGTATCCGTTGTCCTACGTCTGGCTTATTGGTGTGCAGACTGGTGGTTCCTCGCCGTGAGGGAGATACTCTCCGACTTCGGAAGAATCAGCGATCCTACTATGTTAGCCAGGACCCCGAAGGGACCTGTTGCCCAGGACGCACGACTAGGACGTGTTAGTAGGTCTTGGCCAGTATAGAACTTGGCCCTGGTGCCTTGGAAACACCTCTGCGCCCCTTCACTTGTGTTGCTAATGGTCCATGATTCGCTTTTCTGATTTACTAGGCAACTCTACGTTCCGTAGCTTGTCATGGCTTTCTGAACGAGATGTCAACACTGAAGTCCATCTGACAGCGTGGGGGAACGAACCCCCTACTCCGCCCAGAGAGGGGACAGTTTAACTGCGTTAAACCTCTGAGCCGAGTTCAATCTCTCAGCCTGATAAAATCACGGCTTCACCCCCAGCGATATATTATAGTAAATGCATTGCAGGTTCTTTGCGGGACTTTGCGAGAAACTCTAGATTGATTTCGCTGCGATCAACCCCTGATTGATTTCCTAGGCAATTTTACATTTAGTAGTTTTCCATTGCTTTTAGAACGAAAAATCAACATATAAGTCCCATTAACCTCTCTGTGGAGTGAACCACCCACCCCCCCACACACACACACACCTACACACACACACCTACACACACACACACTTCCTTTACCAGGCCAGCCCACACCCTGAGATATGTTTCATTCAGAGTAAAGCCAGCAATGCTCTACACAATCCTTCATACCCCATTATTCACAACATGCGAAGTCATTCTCGCACAACCAATGGGGCAAATTAAACTATCCATCAATCATTGCATTATCTCGCAGACCGACACGTCCTTTAAACTTCAATACCAGATTATTTCACAAGAAGAAACCCAACCGCTACTTTCTATCTTAGTATCAAGAGGCTTTATTTAATATGTTTACACAAGTTCCAAATCGCACTTGACTATCACGATTTCCCAACTAGTTTTCTTAGATTATTACACCGGATAACATTCATCTCCAAAGATCTACGTGCGTTAGCACCATAGTCGGTAGTGGTTATTATAACACGGCAGTTTTCAAAGCAAGTTTGCACCAGATGAGAAGTAACATTCGAAACATTAGTTATTGTGGTTTTAAGTAAATCGCATTATCGCCCGCAAACACTGAACTTATATTCATATATGCCAACTTTCTGTAATGTTTCTCCATTTATGCATATATGTGCTGACCTAAGTTGTATCTGCTTTTATAATTTTTGTTTTTGTATAAAAATTTCGTATTTTCACATTGCTCTTTCACATTTTTATTACTTTCACAATTCACATTCGTGTTGTTGATTGCAGTACTGCGTCGATATATGTTCACACTTGCCTCCCCACTGGCGTTAATAAACTCGGTTGTGGTGTTATCACATTCTGATGGTTTGCCTTTGTTGATGTGATATGCTGTCCACTCGACTTCGTCCAGTGTGTTGGTTCAAGCCTCCTTCCCTGTTGGAATTTCATTGTTTAGTTTTGTCTTTACAATCTGTGCACATTTGGCTGCAGCATTATTTCCATCTATTCCGAATTTCGTTATATTCTGCTAGTTTCAGAAAGAATTCCTCCCCAAAATTGTTAAAACTGTCTCGCCTCTTTCCTTTCAAAGTCAATTCCAGAAAATTCTGAAAATCATTATTATTGTTGCTTCTGTTGTTGTTGTTGATGTTGCTATTTTCAGGCAGGGTCGATACCAACCCCAAAAGATCGTGCCACTGCTGAGGATTGAACACGCACCCCCTTCTATGTAATCATGATGTTTCTACAAGAACGAAGTGCACTATAAACTGTAGTACCACTGTTTCCTGTCCAAATTGCTGTAAAATATGTGAAAACAAGAATTGTATAGAACACACCAGGAGCGGCAATAATGAAACCAGCTGCAACTACAGTTTCCCCACATTTTGCCCGCCGTTGTCAAACGCCAAAGAGGACTCGTGACGCAGGACACATAAATTACCCATAGACCCCCACTGTATGTTTGAGCTGCTAAACAGTGCGTGACTCCGACCGGAGGATGTCATGCATGAGAGATTTTCTTTTTTAAAGTTTGGGGAATCGTATCTAGCGAAATGCGTTACTTGCCAGTTACAAGTAGACCTAGGCGTCCTATTATGAATGTAGGCCCCCCCCCCCCCCCACCCACCCACACTTGGTTTTACCCTGGTCTCGCAAGCTTGCATCTCCTTCACATAACATGGCGATAGAATTCATCAGCTTCCGCCATGCTATTTGTCCGCCGTGTTGTGACAGCCGTTGCCTAGCGACCGCTGCAGATAGCTAAGGTACGCGTACACAGCTATTCCTTGTCGTAGCATCGCATCTGAGAGCAACCTCCAACTTCATGTTTCTACTCATTAAGACGTTTTTGTAGCGTTATCAGAGGGACGCAGCTCGCTTCCTTACTCTGTCGCAATAAATCGTTTGCCATGCCAGACATCGTGGGCAATCAAGTCCCCGACGACCATCTGTTTTAAGTGTTCACGTTAATTTCAATCGTGGGTCATGTTCTCTTGTTATAGATAGAATGTTGTGAATTCTTTCGGCTGTTGGAGTAACTAACAAACATTGTCTAAAAGAGTCTAATGAAAGTAGAACATTAAATACAACAATAAGAAAGAGACAAACAGCTTTCTTTGGTCATGTGATGAGAAGAGAGGCATTGGAGAACATCGTGGCACCTGGAAAGATAACGGAGAAGAGAGGCAGAGTGTGACCCAGAGAAATGATGCTGGATGGACAGACACTGGCATGGGGGAATATCATCAGCAGAGTTGACCAAGACACCAAAGACTGCGATCAGTAGAGAGACGTGTACGCCTATGCCAGCTGACAGGGCACTTGATGATGATGATGATGATGATGATGATGATGATTATGATGATGATGATGATGATGATGATGATGATGATGATGATGATGATGACAGGCCTTTCTAAAATATCCACAATATTCCAGATGTTTACGGTGTGCTGTACACCATGTTTTGTCATTTAAACATTCCTAAAGCCTGGGGATATATTTCAATGCCCGATGGTGTGGAAATCCAAGGAAAACTACCACACTATTCTTCCCATATAGCTCATGAACCAAACGAATTTCACTGTCACAGTAAACAGATGTATACAGTATACTCCCGTCGGTAAGCCGTGGTAACCGAGTATTTAGTGTACTCGGGAGGAAATGCGACAAAAAATGGAAATAGTCATCTCATTCCTTAAAACCATGGTCTCGTACACTTGATACTCTAACAGGTGACACCCCGACACCAGTGTCTTTCGTGCGAGAAAATTTACCTATGCTGTTTTAACAAAAGCATCTGTGGTTAGTTTTCATTTAGAATCCCATTTTTTTTTTTTTTTTTTTTTTTTCAAACACACAAGCGTTTTTTTTTTTAATTAAAAGAATTGAACTACTTCACTGTATGTGTTGGACGTGCCCTTAGAGAGATGTGGAGAGCGTAGGACTTTTGACGCCAGTGAATACGCATCGTTGTCCAGAATGAGATGCTCGGGAGTCAGAACTGGCACGGTCTGACACGAAAGGTACATCGGAAGAACGAGAGGGCCTCGTCAACCAACATAGAACTGGCACTATTAGTCACCGGGGGCTGACGCATATATTTGGGGGGGGGGGGGGATCAAATCACCTATCGAGTAGTTTGGAGTACAGAGATGATACCCCAACAGATAAGTTGTTGAACATTTTGATGTAGGAAGCACCCGACAAGCTACAGCAGGCAATAAACTGCTTGTGTTTTCCTAATTCAAACACGAATACATTATATTTCACAGACGTATTTACGCTAATTCCACACACATCCATTTTCCGTTAAAATACACATTAATGGTTTCCCAAATACGCATACATGTTTTATCAAACATTCATCTTTTTCTAATATGCGTCTGTGCTTTTCCAACATGCGTCTGTTTTTTTTTTCTTATGCGTGTTTGTGCTTTTTTCTAATGTGTGTATGTGCTTTTTCTAAAGTTTCATGCTTTTTTCAGACAAGCATGTTTTTTTTTTTTCTTTATTAAACACAAGTCTACACGTTTTAAATAATACCCATCTATGATTTTCAAAGTTCCCATATATGATTTCTCAACCACATATCCAAGGTTTCCCAGATACGCACGCCCGCTACTCCACACACCCTTCTGTGTTTGATATGTTTCCAAACACACACGTGCTATTTCACATAAACATCTACATATATTTTCAAATACGTATCTAGACTTTATAAACAGGCATCGATGTAATGTTCTCTATTTTTGTTTTTAAACACTCATCCAGCATTTCTCAAATAGCCGCTCATAAATGCGTGATTTTCCTGCGATCAATACTGCAGGCAATCGATCGCACATGAGTAACACGAGAAGTCACCGGCCAGCCTGACAACCACAATTGAAAACGCATCGTGAGCACGCGAAGATTCCAAATGACTCTTATCTCTACTGGACGTCCGGCGCGTGCACTCGTTAAATGGCTCCTCTTCCGGGCACTATTTGGACCGGGTCCAAAGTAGGTTGCGTCAGCGCTTCGGCCTCACGGAGTCGTAAACACGGGTACATTATTTACGGGTGGTTTGGAGAAGAAAATGGCGAGAAAGTGAACTGGCGACGTAACTTGCATTATTCTATTTCTACTAGTTTTCGTTATTTCTACTTGTTTTCACATTGTCCACCTGTTTCTACTTGTTTTCTCATTGTCGATCTGTTTCTAATTGGTTTGCTACCGTTTCTAATGGTTTTCGTGCTTTTTCTACTAGTTTACCTCCTGTTTATACTAGATTCCCTCCTGTTTCTTCTGTATTTCCACCTTTTGCAACTGGTTTTCCTCCCGTTTCTATGGTCTCTCCCCCCCCCCTCCCCCGTTTCTGTTGCTTTCCCTCCTGTTTCTACTAGTCATCCTGCTGTTTCCACTGTCGATTCTGCTGTTTCTACTGGTGATCCTGCTGTTTCTACTAGTGATCTTGCTCTATTTACTGTTTTGTTACCTCTTTTCACCGGTCCCCCCCCCCCCTTTTCTTTCTAATGTTTTTCCTGTTTCTGTCGGTTTTTCTCGTATAGGCAGTAAATCTGAGCTGTTATCTCTCTTGGCGTTGTAATATAATCTCAAACTAAGGCGCCAGTAGCTGCCACAAATGTCACTTTAAAAATGAAATCTACATTTACAAATAAACACCCATAAGGTGTGCTACAAAGTCAGCCATGGATGACAGCGATGACTCATTCCACGCTCGAGGAAACACGGAAATGGTGACACGGTGAAAGGGCACATTACTCGTGCAGATTAAGAAAACCTATTCTTCTATGCCCAAACATGGAAAGTAAAGCTGTCGATGTTCTAGGTCAAGCATTCATCATCATCCAGTGACTTGTTCTTAGTAGAACTTTCCTCCCAAACAGTCTTTCAAGATTCTTCACTGTTATACGCCAGATGTCCTGCCTCTGTTGTGTGCATGTGTTTTATCTATCAGATGTTGAATCCATCCACAATTTGGTTTCCCTTCTAAACCCTCCATAATAACCTTTGTCTACAGACATTTCCTTTCACAAGCTCAAAATATTTCCTTCTCGTCAACCTTATGTGTCCATAACCACATACAATCATGTATATTTCTTCTTTGTATAATCCATACCTTGTGGCGTTGGTGATCTTGTCTGTCCACATCCTTCTGTCTCTTATGATCCCAATACTGTCTTATACTAACGTTCTTCTGTGCCGTCATGTCAAACTGTGTCCTGCATCTTTTCGTTAAGTCTCCCCCTGCCTCTCTTCTCCTTCAACCTTTCCGTTATGACGACATACTCCAGCTTACCTCTTCTCATGTCATATTCAAAGAATGCGGAAATGTCTTTTTCGTGCCCAATATATGTCATTTTCGTCAATTTTATTTTGTCTTAATAACCAATCTTCTTCACCGCTGACTTCTTGTTGGGCGGTTCTGTTTATTCTCTTAAAGGGTTTAAGGCGAGAGGGTCGACTTCATTGCACCGGGTTTTATCCCACCTGGCTCGGTATCTTTCCGCAGGGCAGCCTGCCATAGCGTCTTACAAACCACGAACTCCGTAGCTCCAGCGACGACCCCATGAAGTCTCCAAGAAAACTGCACTCGTGAACCAAATTAGGGAGTCCGAAATCGAACCCACAACCTTCGGATCGCGAGGCATACGCTTCAACCACTTCGCCATAGAGACTCCCGTGGTTTTCTTCTCTTTTCCCGGTCCAATGAATTGTCAGTATTCTTCATAATACGTATATTTAAAGGCGCACACGTGCTTGTCGTGTGATTTTTAAATGTCCAGGTTTTACATCCGCGTGTTGTAACAGGAAATACGCTTGTTCTTAGGGCCAGGGCGTCCCTCGCCAATGGCATGACCGCGGTAGGGCTACCTGCGGGAGGAAAAGACCGGCCATCATTTCCTTAGTGCACTTCATCCTAGAAATATTTATTTCCTAACACTTCACATACCCATAATAGGGAAACAGAACTCGCTTACACTCAGGAAATAAATGACCATAGACCCCGAGGTAGACCAAGAAGGCGGTGGAGGGTTAATACATGTACAGACCTACAAGCAGTTGGAATCAATGACTGGCAAGAGAAGGTCCACCAGAGAGACGAATGGAGACGGATTGTATCTGCAGCAAAGAACCTCAATGGCTCGGAACGCGGAAGAAGAAGAAGAAGACTTCACATACCCACAGCGTGTTATTGCTGCGGAACTTACTTTAGTTTGTTTTTAACAGATTCAGCCAAACAACAAGTAGGTTTCAAGCAAACAAAACGCAATAGCGGAAAATGGGAAGTATCATGACTAACTATGACTAAAAAGTTGTTAATATTGTAGTAGACATGTTTTATTGTATTTGCAATTAAAGAGGGTTGTATAGGAGAAACTACTGTATTTATATTGTAACTATAGTTAGATTTATAAGCCCATAGCAGTTACGGAAAATTTGGATAAGACGATTGTTCATTCCATGGCACTTAATCTGTTAAGAGCCATGTAGGATAACGACCGATACCCTCCAAAACATCCCAGTTGGGGTTTCCTTAGTCAGAAGTCTTATCTGGTTAACAAATAGAGGTTTGAATGTGATCCCTTGTTTGGTTTGCCCAAGCACCACTTTCGCTGCACCCAGATATCTCGCCATAAGAGCACAAGTCTCACAGATCAGACAAGAAGAAACTGAGCACACAAGTCTCATAGATCAGACAAGAAGAAACTGAGCACAAAGTCCGCAACACCGGCTAGGCTTTAAAAGTGTGCACACCATAATGACACATGCTATAAATACTCTTTTGTGGGTTAAACAATTTCTTGTCTATCCTTTATAGTCCCCTATTCACTGTCAACTCATCCCCCATCTCACTGCTAACTCACTCCCCATCTCACTACTAACTCATTCCCATCTCATCGACAACTTACTCCCCAACTCACATCACTGTCAACTCACAACTCCGAAACAACTTATAACAGCAAATGTTACACAATAACAAACAACCAATGCCCGCGTCAAAACTTGCAGGAATCTTCTTGCTAAACAATAACCTACTGCATGCAAAACTCTGTGAATATTGGTTCCATCAGTTGTCAGAATGGACATCCTAACATTCAGTATACGCGTAAGATGGTCCCTCTCCTAAGCAAATGTCTTGAAGTGACACACGGGTTGTAATCGTGTCCTCTCTCCCCCAATTTCGATGTATAAACAAGGAAACTACTTTTATATTTGTTCTTCTAAATGCTGTTTTCTATAGCGTACAAACTCAAACCATTGGTAAATGTAAGGCCTGGGTGTTTTGAATATCTACACAAGTCTTCATCGGGGAGCTGCATTTATGCCAAGAATCAACCTTTCAGAAAGAACAATAATCACAGAAACCAAAAGCTCACTGTTAAAATACTGACTACACCTTGCAAGATACACACTAAGCTATCAAACAACCATAGCAATCCTAACTATACTAGAAATATGACAGAACTGGTCAAGTAATCGACTGAAATGCCATCGTCCAAATAACAAACATATGCAACTGTGATCCAACAAGCTTACAGACGAATGGCAACATGTTTAAATGAAAAGAACCGTATCTCAAATAATAATAATAATAATAATAATAATAATAATAATAATAATAATAATAATAATAATAATAATAATAATAATAACAGCACTAAAACAAATAATACAAATACATATATTACCTGACATGAACACAAAAACAAGCTAAATAGAAAACTTCAAAGCTTCAATGTTGTATAACAGGGCCAGTGAGAACGGGAACTACCGACTTTCTAATCCAATCACCGACAACTTGAAGGCCAGGGAAGACCTATCGCATTCCTCTTCCTCAATCTTAGACTCACTCGGTGACTTCCTGGTCCAGCTTCAAGAAACCACAAATTCCATAACAGCGACAATAGGCCATCAAGATTTGACAGCTGTGCCACAGAAACATCAACAACAACAAAATAATCATCATTATACCGTTGTTGTTCCCTAATTATCACAAAATTTACACATGGAAGCAAGTAGATTTACTGATTCAACATCCGTTGACAATTGGATCAATTTCTGACAATCCCGCTGTATCTGTACAGTGGCAAGAGATGATAATATTACCAATGATATATGTATTCTTCAAATACTGTGCACTAATTTTCTAAAGTTAGACAGATAATCGGACAGATAGAAAGTCAAACATGCAGACAAACATACAGACAGACCTCTTATGCAAAATCGTATTCAAAATATGAAGGGGAAAAAAATAATAGTTTAACAAAATAATCAATCACTCCGACAATTGAAAACGAACTCACAGATCAATATGTAATACCAAGAATACGAAACAATGCGTATACATACGAAAACGAGTCCTATACAGGCAAACGGTAGTTGACAACTGGCGAGCAGCCCGTGTAGTAACGTGGCAAACTGGATCCTGTTTTGAAACCACTACTGGATGTAAAAAGCCGTTCGAACGACAAGGAGTCTTGCCAAGCAGAGTGCCTTATCTAGATCCGCTTGTCGTTCGGTTTTATGTGTGCTGCGGCGCAAACGGGACCGACCTACAGTTCAACTTACCTCCCAACAATGTCAACCGTGAACTTGCCGAGCAGGTAATATCGTCCTCCGCCCGTTGGGAGACACGGCAACACGGGGCAGGTGACCCGTGCCCAAGCGGCAACATCCACGACTACACGGCGTCAAGTCAACCTGGTCCAGTAAGTGCGGTGTCCCACGCTTGCACTATCTTCTGGCAAACACAGGTACAATATCCTTTAACAGTGGCGGCACAAAAATGGCGGGAGGAAACGGGAGGGGGGTGGGGGTTTGCCGCCTTTATAACATTATATGCTTCTCAACCGTCGCGTGATATATCCGCCCTGACATCAAGCTCTGTAGCTGTCGGTTTCCTGCTGTTATTGTATTCAAAGTATCATGGCGTACACGCCTGTTAAGTTAAGATAGTGGTTGCATTGCCCTGTGAGATAATTATTTCCTTATACCTTCTATTGCAGACGTCCTGCAACAAGAATAGAAACCAGAATCTCTCGCAAACATCCTGTATCAAGAATATATACCAGAATCTCCTGCAAACGTCAAGTATCAAGATTAGATACCAGAATCTCTTGAAAACGTCTTTTATCAAAATTAGACACCAGAATCTCTTGCAAACGTTCTGTATCAAGATTAACACCAGAATCTCTTGCAAACGTTCTGTATCAATATTAGACACCAGAATCTCTTGCAAACCTTCTGTATCATGATTGGATACCAGAATCTCTTGCATACGTCTTGTATCAAAATTAGACACCAGAATCTCTTGCAAACGTTCTGAATCAAGATTGGATAACAGAATCTCTTGCAAATGTCTTGTATCAAAATTAGACACCAGAATCTCTTGCAAACGTTCTGTACCAAGATTAGAGACCAGAATCTCTTGCAAACGTCTTGTATCAAGATTAGATATCAGAATCTCTTTCAAACGTTCTGTATCAAGATTAGACACCAGAATCTCTTGCACACGTCTTGTATCAAGATTAGATGCCGGAATCTCTTGCAAACGTCTTGTATCAAGATTAGATGCCGGAATCTCTTGCAAACGTTCTCTATCAAGATTAGACACCAGAATCTCTTGCAAACGTTGTGTATCAAGATTAGACACCAGAATCTCTTGCAAACGTTCTGTATCAAGATTAGACACCAGAATCTCTTGCAAACGTTCTGTATCAAGATAAGACACCAGAATCTCTTGCAAACGTTCTGTATTAAGATTAGACACCAGAATCGCTTGCACACGTTCTGTATCAAGATTAGACACCAGAATCTCTTGCAAACATCTTGTATCAAGATTAGACACCAGAATCTCTTGCAAACGTTCTGTATCAAGATTAGACACCAGAATGTCTTGCAAACGTCTTGTATCAAAATTAGACACCAGAATCTCTTGCACACGTTCTGTATCAAGATTAGACACCAGAATCTCTTGCATACGTCCTGTATCAAGATTAGACACCAGAATCTCTTGCAAACGTTCTGTATCAAGATTAGACACCAGAATCTCTTGCACACGTCTTGTATCAAGATTAGATGCCGGAATCTCTTGCAAACGTCTTGTATCAAGATTAGACACCAGAATCTCTTGCAAACGTTCTGTATCAAGATTAGACACCAGAATCGCTTGCAAACGTTCTGTATCAAGATTAGACACCAGAATCTCTTGCAAACATCTTTCTTGTATCAAGATTAGATGCCGGAATCTCTTGCAAACGTTTTGTATCAAGATTGATTGATTGATTGATTGATTGATTGATTGATTGATGTAGGAACCGACATCACAGCATTCGGGGCATTCCCATAAGCGCTCCGTCCCCATCCTCAGCAGCCAAGGAAGAGTTCCAACACTAATAGTACCAGTAGCAATCTGATTATATATCTGTCTCGCCTTTCCTCTGAGCGTTGATCGTCGGCCAGATCCCCTCGTCACCCGTCGCTGTCGCATTCTTGCCAGGCCATGGTGATCCATTTGCGCCTCCGAGGTGTATACATGCTCCCACAAGGTCGCAACCACATCAGCTTTGTCATGCATCAATACTCCACCAAGTTTTGCCGAGCCAGCCAATCTGTCCGCCTGTTCATTCCGCAGCACACTAGCATGCCCCGGAGAAAAGATCCAGACGATGCTTGTCACCCGTGACTTCCGAAGCGAAGCAAGCCACTCTGCACGAAGCTTGCCTGTCTTCACCCTACTCAGCATGCTTTCTGAGTCAGTTACAATCACGATGTGTGTGTGTATCGTATTCTCCATCCAGCGGAAAGCTGCACTTACCACCTCCACCTCCATTCTTAAGCTAGATGTTGTGGTATCATATGCCAGACTCTCCTGCACCAAACGTCGACCATTGGCTTTTGCTAAGAACCCCCAGGCACTTCTCCTACCTCTCAACACCGACCCATCTGTGTAGATAATCACATAACCTGAGCGAGCATTATCCTGAATTAGTTGCTGGATTTCCACTTCCGTGGCCCCTGCTGGCCACTCCCTGCACTCCCGGCTCAATGTGATTATAACTCAGCACAAGTCTGACTGCACGGCTGGGACTCTGACCCACTCCTCTCCTCGCCTAATGTTCTCCACGGGGCACACCTGTCTGATCGTATCATCCGCCTGAGCCATCCATGATTTCCCTCTTATCAGTCGCTGACCCTTAACTGCGTCCAGCGCCTCATGCAGTGGGTGGTCTGTGTCTGCAGCTACTCTGAGGTATGCCTTCGCCTGCATCACCTTGAGCCTACCAGCAACAGACGGCAAACCAAGGATGTAACGCATACACACAACTGGGGTGTCTCTGGTGCATCCCAGAATGACTCGCATCGCTTCGTTCTGTATGCGCTCTAATTTCACCAGCTGACTCTTTGAGACAGTGAGCAGTCCTAGTTCATAATCAATCACTAAGAGGATCAAGTGCTGTATCAAGATTAGACACCAGAATCTCTTGCACACGTCTTGTATCAAGATTAGATGCCGGAATCTCTTGCAAACGTCTTGTATCAAGATTAGATATCAGAATCTCTTGCACACGTCTTGTATCAAGATTAGATGCCGGAATCTCTTGCAAACGTCTTGTATCAAGATTAGATATCAGAATCTCTTTCAAACGTTCTGTATCAAGATTAGACACCGGAATCTCTTGCAAACGTTCTGTATCAAGATTAGACACCAGAATCTCTTGCAAACGTTCTGTATCAGACACCAGAATCGCTTGCAAACGTTCTCTATCAAGATTAGACACCAGAATCCAAGCTTGTAATAAATATGGAGTATGTTCCACAGGAGCAAAAGCCTTTGCCCCGCTGGAATTACAAACGAGCAGATTGGGACAGATTTGCCATACTAACAGACAATTGTGAAAACATAAATACACGATATGGCAACATGAAGCAAATGGTGGAAAGTCTAAACAGAGCAATAATACAGGCGGCCACTGAGTCTATTCCAAGAGGAGCGAGAAAAAATTACAAACCATACTGGACTGAGGAACTACAAATTTTGGAGGACAAAGTTGAAGATGCTAGGAAGACCGCAGAGAGAGAACAAACAACTGAAGGGAACATCTCTCTCAAAGCCATCTCAGCAAAATATAAAAGAACAGTAAATCAAACAACAAGAGATTGTTGGAGAAAAAAAACAGAAAACCTGAATTTTGACAGGGATGGAAACAAACTATGGAAACTAGTGAAAGCCATGAACAATGAAGGACCTAGAAACAAACAACTAACAATTAAACAAGGAAATGCCTTGCTTACAGGAAAAAAGGCTGCAAATGCACTAATGGAACACTATGCCAGTGCAAACCACATTGATATTACAGCCGAACAGAAGAAAGCAATCAAAGATAAACAGATACATCATAGATATACAGAGACAGCAGCAGAATATATGATGGCAAATCTAACAATGGAAGAAATGGAACAGGCAATGAATACCCTAAAAAAGAAGACATCACCAGGAAAGGATGGAATCACAAATGAAATGCTAATAGGACTAGGCACTAAGGCAAAAAAGAAACTACTAGCAGTCCTAAATTACAGCTGGAAGAGGGGAATAGTCCCACAGGCATGGAAGGAAGCTATACTAATACCAGTCCCAAAGAAAGGAAAAGACCTGGAAGAACCAAATGGCTATCGACCTATCAGTCTTCTTAGCTGTGTAGGAAAATTAATGGAACGCATTATCAATGGCAGGCTAACATGGCATCTGGAAGAAAACCAACTCTTAACACCTCACCAAGCAGGATTCAGAAAGTACAGATCCACTGAAGATCAAATAACCTATATAGCTCAGGAAATAGAGGATGCCTTCCAAGAGAAAAAGCACACACTAGCGGTCTGGATAGATTTAGAAAAAGCATTTGATAAAGTATGGAAGGAAGGACTGAAAGTAAAACTGCAAAAAACGCATGTTTGTGGGAAAATGTACAAATGGATCAGCCACTACCTTGAGAACAGAACTGCCAGGACAAAAGTACAAGGACAAACCAGCAAAATGATGCTGTTGGAGCAAGGTGTCCCCCAAGGAGGAGTTCTTTCACCAACATTATTCCTAGCATATATAAACGACATCACGGAAAATTTTCCAGCCAGAGTACACACATCATCCTTTGCAGATGACCTAGCCATATGGACATCTGAAGAATATATTAGTACAGCTAACAGCAGAATACAGCAAGCCCTATTAGCGCTAGAGGACTGGTCAAAATCATGACTAGTGAAGATAAGTGAGGAGAAAACAACATGCACAGTGTTCTCCCTCTCAACTAAAACTCAGCAACCTAAGCTGGTATTGAATGGAAAAATGTTGCGCCATGAAGAAAATCCAAACTATCTAGGAGTCACCTTTGATCGTCGCCTGACATGGAAGACACAGGTTGAGAAAAATCGAACAAGAGCAAGGCAAAGAATGGCAATCATGAAAAAGCTTGCTGGTACAACGTGGGGAGCAGATGAGAAAGTTCTCAAGAAGTTATATACTGGACGGGTGAGGCCAGTACTGGAATATGGCATTGCAGCTTGGGCAACAGCAGCTAAGTCAAACTTTAACAAAATAATTAGAGTCCAAAATCAAGGAATGCGAATCATAACTGGAAGCCTGAAGACAACGCCTATTAATGAATTAGAAAAGATCACTTGTTTACAACCAATGCAGGATAGAAGAGATAGCAGAGCCCAGCAACAAGCTGAGAAATTTAGAAGATTGACAGACCACCCTATGTATAAAAGGTTTAGTGGTTTTGGAAAGGGAAGACTGAAGCGTAGCAACTTTGTAGAAACTGCAAAACGAAAGATTAGGGCAGATCCCATACTTAACATATCAACAGTCAAACCCATTTACAATGCAGACAAGTTCCCAGCTTGGAGACAGCAGCAACTGCCTGAGATGATAGAAAACATTCCTGGTATTGAGAAAAAGAACACTCAGCATGAAACCGAAAGAAGAGAAATAACCCTAAACTACATAAAAGAACATTACCCAAGCAGCAATTGGACCCATGCATATACAGATGGATCAGCCAAAAATTCAGTAGAGAATGGAGGAGGAGGAATTCTCCTAAATTTAAAAAATGGAGTGAAAAAAACACATTCAGTGGCAACTGGAAAGTTTTCAAGTAACTTCAAAGCGGAGGTAGAGGCTCTGAAAACTGCAGCAGAAATGCTCTTGATGGAGGAAAATAAAGAGACGCAAATAGCTATCTTTACAGATGCAAAGTCAGCTGTCTCAATACTGAAGAGCAATAACAGCACAGAAATAGCTGACCTAAGAGCAGCACTCCATGGTCTATGCCAGAAATCACAAAAAGTTGTAATACAGTGGATCCCATCACATTGCAGTATACCTGGAAATGAAGAGGCTGACAGACTGGCAAAAGAGGGCGGACGACTACCACAGCCTGACATAGACATAACCTATAATGAGGCAAAGAGGTTGATAAAAAGCACTTATAGAACCAAATGGGAATCAGAGCATCCAGGCCACCAGAAGGATGATGCATATTACAAACTCGACCGAAGAGAACAAGTAGCAATCTTCAGACTCCGCACAGGACACAACAGGCTGAAATACCACTTGTTCAACAAACTAAAGATAGGAGATACAGATGAATGTAATTGTGGAACTGGTAAAATGACAGCTAAACATTTGCTGCAAGAGTGCCCAATATATGCAGAACAGAGAAAGATATTTTGGCCCACACCTGCTTCATTCGAGGACAAGCTCTATGGAAATATCAACAAGCTCAAGTCGACTGCAGCTTACTTTAACTGTATTCAGGTTGACATTTAAATGTACATGAAGAAGTATTTAGACTGCCACACTTCATACCACAGGCATGTCGGTTACACAAGCCTCCCAGAGGCATGAAATGGAATATTGCTTGGATAGCAAATCCATTACGTGGAAAGTCCGAATCAAAAGCTCACTGTGTGAGCTTCAAAAAAGGTGGAAAAAGTGTCCTAGTGGCACAAAATGGATTATTGCTTGGATAGCAAATCCATTACGTGGAAAGTCCGAATCGAAAGCTCACTGTGTGGATGTCATCTGCAAACTGCATTCTTCTGGCTTCTGGAAGAACAGCCTATGGTGAACGGAAGGCCCAATATACGGAAGTGAGGCTAAGCAGCCATGTGCAGGACGTGACGATTCCTTGGGTGAGCCCAGTACCAGAGCGGTGTGTGATGGCTCTGCAATTATGGAAGCCTCCTTGCATGGCGGGGAATGCCCATGGTCTGCCCCTGCCTTCCCTTGAGGGCCGACCAGGATGTCTTTGGCTGTTCTATATGGGCCAGCTGGGATGGGAGATAACACCACATCAGTGAGTCTAAAGTCTAACGTCCTAAGAAACCCCCGGGAAGGTTAACCCGGTCAACAAATGCCCGCAGAAGTCGGATGTGTCGGCCTAACGGCGCAAGAACGCAGCTCTGCTGTAAACAGGCACAACGCAATCACGTCCGAAAAAAAAACTCCGGATGAACGAAGAAGAAGAAGAAGACACCAGAATCGCTTTCAAACGTTCTGTATCAAGATTAGACACCAGAATCTCTTGCAAACGTTCTGTATCAAGATTAGACACCAGAATCGCTTGCAAACGTTCTGTATCAAGATTAGACACCAGAATCGCTTCCAAACGTTCTGTATCAAGATTAGACACCAGAATCTCTTGCAAACGTCTTGTATCAAGATTAGATACCCGAATCTCTTGCAAACATCTTGTATCAAGATTAGACACCAGAATCTCTTGCAAACGTCTTGTATCAAGATTAGATTCTCGTATCTCTTATACAAATCCAGTATCGAGATTAGATCCCCGTCCTTACATGAATACAGTCTACACTGTTCCACGTAAACGATCTTTATAAGGATTTTACACGAAGATCAGCAGGCTTGGCCATGGGAATCCCATGGGAAACAAGAGGGATTTTCTGAATAGTGTAGGGATGGGGTGGGACGGGATGGGACAGGCATAAACTACCAATGGATGGGACAGAAAAACATGTCCCATGGACAAGCCTGCCAGGCTTGGCCATGGAAATGTTATTCCCATGGAAATCCCATGGGAAAGTCCCATGGGACGGGATGGGATAGGACATGCATAAATTACCACGCAATGTAAATTATGTCCCATGGACAACTCTGAAGATCAGGTTGTGCAGTGGCTAGCACACTTTCCTGCCGACCCAGTGGTCAGGTGTTCAATCCCCGTTAAAGGTGAGGATGTCCTTTCACTGCCTTTAGCTTCCAGGTCCACCAGCCTAACCTGGGTACCTGGCAATTTATGGGAAGTAAAGGCAGCCGGTGTAATACTGACTATATGACCCATCAAGTGCTGGTCTAAAACACATTGGGCTGGTATCAAATACCCAAATACGCCGCATGGTGAGAATATGAATCTTTTATTTCTTTGTTTTGTAAACGTTACTTCTTTGTTTCTTTACTTCTATTTCTTTGTTTCTATACTTGTACTTCTTTATTTTTCATACTTTGTAACTTCTTTGCTTTTTACTTTAACTTCTTAGTTTCTATACTTTTACTTCTTTGTTTCTATACTTTTACTTCTTAGTTTCTAGACTTTTACTTCTTAGTTTCTATACTTTTACTTCTTAGTTTCTATACTTTAACTTCTTTGTTTCTATACTTTTACTTCTTTGTTTCTAGACTTTTACTTCTTTGTTTTTAGACTTTTACTTCTTTGTTTCTATACGTTTACTTCTTTGTTTCTATACTTTTACTTCTTTGTTTCTTACTTCTGTTTCTTTGTTTCTAGAAATTTACTTCTTAGTTTCTATACGTTTACTTCTTTGTTTCTATACTTTTACTAATGTGAAACGCTTAGCAAATACAGTGACTTTGAGCAACAATGATCGCGTCTATGTCATTACTGCTGTTTTCTAAGTTCTAACCATTACAGATACAAAGCGTCAATGCTCCTGCACTCGCAGATATCTAGAACGTAAAATTCATGTCAACTATTGCTGGCTAGCGTGTGTGGCTTAGGTGTTTGTGAAACACAATTTCATAATTCCGCGACATACCGGACCGAGGGTTCGAAATCCGCCGGCGGCGGTTTGAATATAGCCCACTGTGAGTTTATATCGATGGTATGAAAAGTCATCTCATCATTGTCTCATCTTGTTCCTCTTGTACCTTGTGGTATCGATGTGAGGCATGAAGAGTTGGAGAGGGCCCGTCCACCTTCCTATCTTGTTCCTTTTGTAGCTTGCGGTGTCGATGTGAGGCATAAACAACGGGAGAGTGCCCGTTTATGGGCTTCATATATCGTGACTACCATGGTCTCTGTTATTCCCGCTGTCCATCGTTTACATGGTCGGCCTCTCCTTCTGCTTCCATTTGGTCTGTGCATCATTGCTTGCTGTGGTATACTGTCAGTTCTTCTGAGGAACCTAATTTCCGTTGTTGTAATTTTTTTTTTTTTTGGGGGGGGGGGGGGGGTCATTGTCCAGGATTAGCATTGGCAGCATAGAGTTTGTAGACTGATTGTGTTGTATAGTGCTTTTTTTTGTTGTTGTAAAGTATATACTGATACGTGTTTGTTCTTAGTATTTGTGCCATTATTCCAAAGAGTTGATTTGCCTTATTTGATCTATTCTTGAACTCTTCTGATTTGCCATTTTATGATAGTATACTACCTAAGTAAACTAAGCTCTTCACTTGTTTCAGATGTATTCATTTAGACGAATCGTTGTTGTTTGTTTTTTTCTTCTTTGATTATAGTAATTACCCCTGTTTTACTGATGCTACTTTTCATGCTGTGTTCCTTATACACTTCGTTTAGACTGTTTATGTGGAATAGTAATTCTACTTCTGATGTTGCAATTAGTGTTTGATTGTCCGCAACTAGGAGTGTATGAGGAGTCTGTAGTTCAGAAAGTAATGCCAGACTGCTTGCTGAACATAACATTGCCTAGTAAATCACAAATGGCCATTACACTTTGGCGTGGATTGCATCGTCCTTTATAGGACGTGCCACTAGCACTTTCTTTGTGTGTTATACCACCAGAGGCTTGTGTCAAATTCTTTGTTAGAACTACTGTAAGCGCCGGCCATCAAGATCAGGTTGTCTTGTTCCCTTGCACACGTGAGGCACGAGGTTTAGGCTCACATCATCATCACTTGTACGCATCAGTTGCGCACGCTTAGCGTCAAACCTGGATGTGGCGGGCATTCAGGACGTCTAACGTCATGAGACGACACCCGCGCCTACTGCTGGCGATGTCATCGCTGTTGATCCTACCTCTGGCACCACGCCTAGGATCACGGCGTGTTTGGGATATCCCTGGCAAACGTTTCGCATCACGATGTAATTCGTGTTCTTCTGTTTCTTCTGAAGTCCAATTTCGAAGGGATCGCGTGGCACCTAATTATGCACCTCAAAAATCGGCATGTCCGACGTGACATGCATGCGTGTAACGTTGGTTTCTTCTGGACAGATTCCTTCCAAGGTAACAGGCTCTATCTACCCGTAGGAAGGTTGTCTCCCTAATAATTTTTGCTTTACTGCCTACGATCCAGTTTAAAATGCGCACCAAACAATATTATAAGAAGTAAAGAGATGTGTTGTTTGTCCATCAAGAATGATGATGAACATTCGTTTCATCCAGTGGAATTGAAAGTATGGAACCATGAGTTCTAAGATGGATGATCAAGCCTATTTTGGCTCGAAATGTTCTTTGGGAATGTGGGCAAAGAATGCTTGATGCTCCAGGAGGTGAATCGCCTGCAGTTGTTTTTCTGTCCAGCTTTTTTGTTTTCACAGCTCTTGCAGTTCTGTTTGCTTCACAAGTGACCGCACCCTTGCGTAATGATTTACGCTACGAATTTCAGTCTTTGGCAGTAAAGCGATACTGAAAACATCGCCCACCTAGTACCGACTGGTATATACAACTACAGACCTAGTACCGTTTACTTACCACTCCCCCAGGCGTGTAAACGGGCTCATTACTTTAGCTACCAACAGGGATCAAATACAAACTGACACCCAACACCAGCTGCCAGCTGCCAGCCCACTAGCCCAACACCACGTGACAAACAACAAGCCAACAGCACCGGCTGCAACCTGAGGCAACCGCCGGCAACCGGTAAGTGTGCACGGCTGTAACACGATCCCAACATTAGACAACCGCCCCTCTCCGACAGAACCAACGGCCATAAAAGAAGGCGTTAGAGATGAGAGTGCAAGATAATATTGCCGGCTGATTTGTGACAAACAAGATAATGTAATGCTCTCTGGGGTAATTTTAGTTGCCTTCAATAGGTTGAATTCTAAAACACGGTACCTTTTTGTCGCCCAGTATCTGTTTGGGCGTTATTTCGCAGAAAGGAATACAAACATAATATATAACAAGAGAGAATACAATTTAATTGATAATATAACAATGAATCAAATATAGATTACCATATACAGTTTGGACTTAATCAAGATTTGTTTACTTGTGTACTATGAAACTGTTTTGTTGTATGACAGTGGTCACGAGACCTGTAAGAACAAATTAGGAAGAGCTTGCAAGCAATGAAGATGTGGTTCATGAGATGAATGTTGCAAATGCCTGGGACTGCCAGAGTAATTAACTATGATTCTCTGGAAGAGAATAATAAAAGAAGAATATTATATACAACTATAAGAAAGAGACCAGAGGCTTTCTTTGGTTAGTTAAAGGGGAGTGAGGCACTGGAAAACACCGTGACGATTAGGTGGATCGAGGGAAAAGAGGCAGACAGAGAGAAATTATGCTTCATGGACTGAAACGATGGCATGGAGGAATATCATCAGCAGGGTTGATCCTGGACACCAAAGACCAAGATCTGTGAAGAGACATGAACGCCAAAGCCAGTTGACAGAGCACTTGATGATGCCACTGGTCAACTTTTAACACCATAAATAGATACAAATCATAAACAAAGGCGCGTACAGACACCATATGTTAAACAAAACAAACGTATGTGCTTAACGCCTGCGCAATCAGAAAATTAGATGCCAAGTTCCGTGCACTATTTTAACTACTGCGCCGTGTCCCACTTTTCAGTCGGTGAGTCTCAACAACTACCCATAATAACATGCACAGAATACCTATCGATTGCTTTGAATTTCCAGCTGTTGGAAGGTACAAAATGAGGCAACACTGCCAGTTTGTTTTGATGTAGCGACTAGTTTTGTTAGAAGCAGGTCGATATCACAATGTGCATCTGCGTGCAGTCAGATGGCAACAGACGTTGGTTGTTTCGCGCCACGATTGAGACAGCAGAAAGCGTCGTGTTTCACTGCAGTCAGGCGAATAGACGGTTCTAGGGAAGTCTCAGGGACATCAAAGTAGTAGTAGTAGTAGTAGTAGTAGTAGTAGTAGTAGTAGTAGTAGTAGTAGTAGTAGTAGTAGTAGTAGTAGTAGTAGTAGTAGTAGTAGTAGTAGTAGTACTGCCGGTCTCCCTGGCCAAGTCGTTAACGACGTTGTTCGTAATCCTCTATATCCACGTGGGAGAAAACAGCTGCGCGAGATTCGCCATGGATCGCGCCGCGCTGGTAACTTACGGGGGTATGTGAACTGGTCGTTCAGAAAGCAATGGCAAACTATTGAACGTAAAACTTGCTAGTACATCAACTTTTTTTTTTTTTGCGCATCCCTTACGGGACGTTGCAGTCAACACCAGCATTTTCAGCTGCTGTTGATGTACTAGGCAAGTGTTACGTTCAGTAGTTTGCCATTGGTTTCTGAACGACCGGCCCCTATACCTTTTTTGAAAAAACCAGCACCGCTGTGTTTCGAACCCGGGTATACGGGCTCACAAACCGCGTTCGCAAGCCCTTACAGCAGCTGAAAAATGCTGGTGTTGACTGCAACGTCCTGTAAGGGATAAGCAATATAAAAAGTAGTAGTAGAGGTAGTAGTGGTAGTAGTAGTAGTAGTAGTAGTAGTAGTAGTAGTAGTAGTAGTAGTAGTAGTAGTAGTAGTAGCAGCAGTAGCAGTAGCTGTCGTAGTAGCAGTAGTGGTATTAGTAATAATAATAATTATTATTCCTCTTTTCCGTCTTCCTCCTGCTCCTCCTCTCCCACCCCTTCCCCCCCCCCCCCCCCATAGAGCACCCCCTGCATACTGCAGAGTTGTGTATCGTATGAAGTGAATAAATGAACAATACTTCAGCTGAAACAATTAAAACACACAGTCACGGGTATTATTCGAATGTGGAGCATCTGTTGTCCCCACGGTAATTTCAAATTTACAACGAAAGCTCTTTGATAGGGTAGATAGAAACAAGCTGTGGGAAATCCTTAAACAATATGGCGTGAGTACACATCTAACAAACCTATGTAGAAGTTTATACAACAACAGTGAATGCATAGTGAGAGCAACTGGAGGACACTCAGAACCCTTCACCGTAAGATCTGGAGTACGACAAGGTTGTGTCCTGTCCCCTCTCTTGTTCATAACATATATAGACAACATATGTAAAGAAACCAGCCAAGCAGAGACAGCAAGAATACCGCATGATGAGAACACAGAAGAAGAACCATCTGCAAATCTAACCATTAGAGAACTCCTGTTTGCGGACGACCAAGCACTAATAGCAAAATCAGAAGCTGAATTACAAGACCACATGAATAGTCTAAACGAAATGTGTAGGGAACATAACATGAAAATTAGCACAAGCAAAACAGAGGTAATGACTATAACTAAAGAAGAACAAACAGCAACAATTCACCTAAACGAACATCCCTTGAAACAAGTAAAGAGCTTCAAGTACTTAGGAAGTATAATATCATCAAATGGCAGATCAGAAGACGAGATCGAAAATAGGTGCAATAAGGCAAATCAACTCATTGGACAAATGGCACCAATACTAAAGAACAAACATGTATCAATAACTACTAAGAAAGCACTTTACAACACAATCTTCCTACCAACTCTGTGCTACCAATGCCAAACCTGGACAATGACAGAAAAAGAGAAAAGAAAAATCACAACAACAGAAATGAGGTTCCTGAGAAGAATACTCAACGTATCAAGAAGAGATAAGATCAGAAATGAAGAAATCAGGACTAAAGTGGGGGTTAAAGCTGCTCTAGATTTTATTAGAAAGCAGCAAGTCAAATGGTTTGGCCATGCAAGTAGGCTACCAGCCAACAGCTTGCCACAACAAGCAATGATGTACAGACCAGATGGAAACAGAGGAAGAGGCCGACCACGTAAACGTTGGACGGAGGGAATAACAGAATCCATGGGAATGTCGATATACGAAGCCCATAACCGGGCACTCTCACGAAGTTTATACTTCACCTCGACACCGCAAGGTACAAGAGGAACACGATGAGATGAGATGAGATGATGAGAAAGCTCTCTGTTTGCATAAAACCGACCGGAACTGCCTAAATGCTAACGCTTCACTATATCTAAGAAATCGTTTATTGCTCGTCCCATACAGTTTACGACACGCTTTATCTTAGAGACAGCTTAAAGACAGTGTGGACTTTTACAGGTCGTCGCAGTCACCTCCAACATATTTTGTTTGCCTGTGATTAACTAGCAAGTTTTACGTTCAGTATTTTGCCATTGATTTTTTTAACGATCGACGCTCATACCATTGAAACCAACGCAAGGCTGGTTTCGCATTTTTGGCAAAGTATGTCGGGTAATTGTGAAACGCGTTCACTGCCCCCAAGCCACAGCTCCGGCAACTAGGGACGATAGTGAATTATGATAATGACACAGATATATAGAGACTGAGATCTGTTGGGGACAATAGTTGATGATAAATGACACAGATATGTAGAGACCGAGATCTGTTTGGGACAATAGTTGATGATAAATGATACAGATATGTAGAGACCGAGATCTGTTGGGGACAATAGTTGATAATAAATGATACAGATATGTAGAGACCGAGATCTGTTGGGGACAATAGTTGATGATAAATGATACAGATATGTAGAGACCGAGATCTGTTGGGGACAATAGTTGATGATAAATGATACAGATATGTAGAGACCGAGATCTTTTGGGGACAATAGTTGATGATAAATGACAGATATGTAGAGACCGAGATCTGTTGAGGACAATAGTTGATAATAAATGATACAGATGTGCAGAGACCGAGATCTGTTGGGGACAATAGTTGATGATAAATGACGCAGATATGTAGAGACCGAGATCTGTTGGGGACAATAGTTGATGATAAATGATACAGATATGTAGAGACTGAGATCTGTTGGGGACAATAGTTGATGATAAATGATACAGATATGTAGAGACAGAGATCTGTTGGGGACAATAGTTGATGATAAATGATACAGATATGTAGAGACCGAGATTTGTTGGGGACAATAGTTGATGATAAATGACGTAGATATGTAGACACCGAGAACTGTTGGAGACAATAGTTGATGATAAATGACACAGATATGTAGAGACAAAGATCTGTTGAGATCCACGAACGTCTAAGCCATGAGGCAGGGCACGGGATGACGCGGTTGTCAGGGCGTGGACACAATATGAGGCAGTTAACGGTTCTCGTCGCGTTGGTAACTCACGGGGTATGTGAGCCGGTCGCTCAAAAAGCAATGGCAAACTACTAAGGGTAATCAGCCTAGTACATTATCAGCAGCTGAAAAATGCTGATGTTGACTGCAACGTCCTGTAAGGGATGTAAAAAAAAAAGTCGACTACTCAAGATACTAAAGACCACAAACCAGGGGACAAGAAAAGAGGAACTTCCAAGTAACGACATCACACAGACATACAAGCAGTGGTGTAACTAAGAAGGGCAGAGGCGGGGGGTGGGGGTGGGGTGGGGGGTGGGGGGTCATTGATATCGACCGCTGCACTTGTGGCCAATTTATTAAAATTGCCCCCCCCCCCTTTCCTGTCAAAACTGTTGTGTATGTACAAGGTCCATAGGGTGTTTTCCTTGACATTTGTATGTATGTATATGATAGTATTACATTCATGTAATGGTGTAATACATTACTTGATGATGATGATGATGATGATGATGGAGTGATAATCTGCTCTCAGGCATTGTAACATCTTTCACCAGAAATTATGCCATACTCTAAGTATTTTCATCAACGCCTACAGCATATATCGATAAGAAGAAGAAGAAGAAGAAGAAGAAGAAGAAGAAGAAGAAGAAGGAGGAGGAGGAGGAGGAGGAGGAAGAGGAGGAGGAGGAGGAGAAGAAGAAGAAGGAAGAGGAGGAGGAGGAGGGGGAGGAGGGGGAGGAGGAGGGGGAGGATGAGGAGGAGAAGAAGAAGAAGAAGAAGAAGAAGAAGAAGAAGAAGAAGAAGAAGAAGAAGAAGAAGAAGAAGAAGAAGAAGAAGAAGAAGAAGAAGGAGGAGGAGGAGGAGGAGGAGGTGGGGAGGAGGAGAAGAAGAAGAAGAAGAAGAAGAAGAAGAAGAAGAAGAAGAAGAAGAAGAAGAAGAAGAAGAAGAAGAAGAAGAAGAAGAAGAAGAAGAAGAAGAAGAAGAAGAAAAAGAAGAAGAAGAAGAAGCTGTTAACTTGAAATTACAATAAAGGATCGTGGAAACAGTTTTCACAATATGTCATATTAGAAAAACTAGAAATGTTCGGATTTAAATATGTTTGACGGTGTCACTCAATGGATCATACATTAAACATTGCAAATAAGGGTCCCATTTAACAAAGCCAATTGACGATACACAGACAGACAGACAGACAAACAGGCAGACAGGCAGGCAGGCAGGCAGGCAGGCAGAACAACCCAGACAAAGACTTTGCGCAAACTTAACTTTATTGAGTAATAAATTCATCGAGATTAGTTCAGTTACGCGATAAAAGTCATTATGTGCGTTGCCTTGAGTTTTCAAACGCACGCGTGTATACGCACGCTCCCCCAAACTTTCGCACCTGGCTACGCCTCTGCACACAAGGACTGACAGGTTCAGATCAACCAACCGCCAAATAGCATAACCAGGAAACAGCGGCGGCGCAGTAAATAGCACACGTGGCCGTCAACCCCGCCGGTCACGTAATCACATCCTCTTCGAGGCAAGGATTAGTTTTCATGAACCTGTGCTCTAAAATGGACGCCACTTAAAATCGTTACCAGACAACCTCATGGGAAGTCAAGAGGGCAATGTGATAATGATCACATCAATCATCGAATGCCTGTTGGTCTAATTGTTGTTTCGTTCGCTCGCTTTAAACTCAATCGTTGTTCAGACACGTACTGCTAAAGGGTGTATTTTTAATAGCTGTGGGGTGTTTGAAAATATTGCCGCTCCAAGTTTTGTATTTACCTATTATGTTGCATGAACTCCACAGAGGTTAAATACAAAACTTGGAACGGCAATATTTTCAAAAACCCCACAGTCATTAAAAATACACCCAAATCCTCTAGAGCACTAGACTAATGTTTTAGGGTGGATTAGCTTTCCCTTTTACCAGTGTCCCTCGCCATCAGGCGAACCCACTCCGACTTCAGAGGTGTCATTATTTAGCTAATAATATGGGGATAACCTCGTACACCCAAAACGTCTCGTGTCGTGATCGGGAGACCTGTACAAAGGTATACATTGGGGACAGGAAAACAGACGAAGCTAGTTCACCCCCCCCCCCTCCCTTTTTTCCTTTGTGTGTGTGTGTGTCTTAAGAGCCCTATCTCTTATAAACAAATAAGCAAGACGCCCAAAAACGAGCAACTATAAACTGTCATTTTTCTAGATGAAAACCAGAATAAAGGCGACAATTTTAAAACACCTGCTTATTCATTTGAAAAAAAAAAAAGAAAGAAAAGAAGGAGCTTCTTGTTTCCTTCCTCTCATCTAGCTTGACACTTCGACTTTACGCTACCCACTCCGTCACACAGGCTCGTACTTGAACACAATCTCTCAGACGAGAACCGGGGGTGGGGGGGGGGGGGTGGGGGGGAGGGGGGGAGGGCGGAAAACAAAACCATCAGAGTGTGAACATACGACCAGCGGTTGTTTCAGGATGAAACACAAGGCCGTTTGAATCAAACTTAACATAGGCTTGTTTTCTTAAATATCTCGCGCGAACAGTGTGCGTAAATTTAGGCGAAATCACTGAACCGTAAAACAGTCACCTACTGCTGAATGTTCACCAGAAGCCCTGAGCTGACGCCCAGCCTTTAGAAGTCCACCAGCGGAAAAATTGGCCTCAGGTGAAAGCCACCAGCTGAAGTGAACAACAACAAGGCAAGTGCACATGAAAGCCGTAGGAAAGAAAGGACTGGAGTTGTTGTACAGCATCGCCCTTATCTGCAGGGAGAGGGACGCTGCACAGGTGGCGTGGGGTTGCGGGCAGAATAAAGATATGGCCGTTGATACATTGAAGAAATCTACGTTACAAAACTGGTTGGAGGAGAACTTCAGGTCTTATTCCCCTCATCCGCCCTATTTGATTCATCAGTAAAATAACGAGGCTAGGCACAGAATCCGGTTTCTTCCATCGCCCACACGTGGCAATCACCTACTTCAGATGGTTGACGCCCAGGAGTGCAACCCACTCTTCTCATATCCACACCCACACAACAATACTCCAAAACCCTGCGCTCCCGCCCCTATAACCACCACCATGTATTGATAAACGTAAAAAAAAAATGTAACGGATCCTACATTAGTTAGTTAACACACCACACAGCTACAGTTAGCCACACAATGCCTACATTTACTCAATACACTAACCATCTACAGTCATCCTAAAGCCTCTACACACGACACTTCTACAATTAATCACGCAATCTCTACATTTATTCAATACACCAACCATCTACAGTCACTCGAACAGCCTCTACATTAGTTAACACACCACGCATCTACAGTTACCCACATAATCCCTACATTTATTCAATACACCAACCATCTACAGTCACTCACACAATATCTACATAAAATTACACATCACACATCTACAGTCACTCGAACAGCCTCTACATTAGTTAACACACCACGCATCTACAGTTACCCACATAATCCCTACATTTATTCAATACACCAACCATCTACAGTCACTCACACAATATCTACATAAAATTACACATCACACATCTACAGTCACTCACACAACTTCTACATAAGCTCACACATCACACATCTACAGTCACTCACACAATATCTACATAAAATTACACATTACACATCTACAGTCACTCACACAATATTTACATAAAATTACACATCACACATCTACAGTCACTCACACAACTTCTACATAAGATTACACACCACACATCTACAGTCACCCACACAACCTCTACACAAGATAACACACCACACAGCTACAATCACCCACACAATCTCTACATAAGATTACACACCACACATCTACAGTCACCCATACAACCTCTACATAAGATTACTCACCACACAACTACAGTCACACACACACAACACACGACACATCTGCAGTCACACAAACCCCCACACCAGATCACAAAACGTAGACACAGAGATACGTCAAAGTGTCTTCAGCAAACAACCCACCACACCTCTACAGTTACCCACACAACCCACCACACATCTGCAGTCACACACACAACACACCACACATCTGCAGTCACGCAAACCCCCACAACAGATCACAAAACGTAGACACAGAGATATGTCAAAGTGTCGTCCAAAGCAAACATCCCACCAAAACCGCACCGACTGGAAAATTGAAATTCCGAACTTTGCAAACGTTTGCACAAACGAAAAAAAAAAAAAAAATCAAACAAACGTGCGACCTCATTGAGTAGACTGACAGAAAAGAACAGACGGCCCAGAGCCATATGTCGTTAAAATAACTGGAGGGAAAGTTAATTGCTAGCAGAAATTGCAATAAAACTAGGGCCCCATAAAAGGGCACCTCTTACCCGCTCTAAAACAATCCCCTGTTTGGGGCAGCGTCGGGGAAGGTTATAGGAACATTAACACACACATATAGGTTGGGGGAGGGGGGGACAGAGAGTTACACTTGTAAAAAACTAGAAGCACGCAAAATGTGCCGTAATAAGTTTCGTTACACGTTACACCGTAGAGACACGCCCAATACAGGATCGTAAAATTTACAGGTAGCTGTCGTAGCAGTTGTTGTAAAGGGTAAAATATGTCCTCTTCACGCGGCTAAAGTTACAATAAGCATATGCTGCAAGAACCATATTTGTATAGACCAATCGGCACTGGTGGCTGATGTGGCTGTATCACGCCGGACGCCTTTACTTTCCTAAAACGTTTTACGGTCAGTAGTTTGCCATTGATTTCTGAACGATCGGCACTCATACCTTTGTGCGGAAATACCAACGCATGGCGACCTGCTGCCAAATCCACCGCAGCTGCGTTTCGAACGCGGTATGCAGGATTACGAATTGCATTCGTAACTCCTTCACAACAGAGCCGGCTTCTTTCGTAAAGGCTGTCTGTAAACAAATGAGTTAAAGTTGAAAGTGAGCCGCATGTCCTTTATAAGACTTCGCAATACTACCACCACAATCATCAGCACAACTACTCCTACCGCGGCTGCTGCTGCTACTGCAAGTACCACTTGTAGCCACCCCACCGCCACTACTACTGCTGCTGCTTTTTTTGTTGTTGCTGCTGCTGCTACTACTAATACTACTGCTGCTGGTGCTGCTACAATTGGTGCTATTCCCGCTGCTGTTGCTACTACTATTACTACTACTACTGTTTCTGTCACTACTACTAAAACAACTACAACAACAATACTTTACGGTGTTTAAACGTTTTATAAAAACGTGAATTAAAAATGAACCACGGTATAGAGGACCACAAGGGAGAGCTTCTTCAACGGTATGTAAACCCTTCCAAGAAACACTCTAAAATCAACGGAAATTTCAATACCACAGCTCAACCCGTTACTTTATCCACAAAGTCTTCCTTGACCCAGACTCGTGGGGCACCCTGCATGATGTACACAGAACTAACAAGGAGAATTGCCACAACTTCTTCACAAAACACACACACACACACACAAACACACACACACACCACACACACACACACACCACACACACACACACACCACCCACACACACACACGCACACACACACACACACACACACACACACACACACGAGAAAGCTGCTGCAACAAATTCCCCAGCACACACGAACATGTTAATTAGCGCCGAGTCTGTATATGGGCATAGACTACCGTAGCCAGCTCAAAGGACACCATTAACACGGGGTCAATGGCACGCATAATTCTGGTTGCATCACACAGCAGGGCTACAGATAACGTGCGAGATGTGGACGTGGAGAACATTAGGGCACCCTTCAGGGCAATATCAATATCATCAAGTGTCGTCTTCAATTACACCACCAACAACATACTACTACTACTACTACTACTACTACTACTACTACTACTACTACTACTACTACTACTACTACTACTACTACTACTACTACTACCACCACCACCACCACCACCACCACCACGTGGAGAGCGTTAGGGTACACCCGTGATACTACAACCACTATTGCTGCGGTTGCTGTTCCTGCTACTACTCCTAATATAATCACAACTCTAACAAAGAAACATATGACAACCACGCAAGTAGACAGACAGGTAGCAGCTGTATTGTTTACAAGCAACACTTCAAACATAATGACTCTGATACACGCAAACATAATCAGGAAGTACCCCCAAAGACCCAGCAACACACAATGACACATAAGGCGCCGCGCCCAAACCCGCCAAGCAAGTACATTCAAAGATCACAGTGACAGAAGACAGCTTAGACAAAAATTCGTCATTAGGCGCTTGGTGAACAAGTCAGATAAAGCGAATGCCATGACAGTTAGTTCCTAATTGTGGGTGTAAAATAATAAGCACGCCACAAACACTAGGTCATGTCACTTGGAACAGCGGTGACTCGTGGTCTTCTTCGCTGCCGTTCACTTTACCCGTACGAGTAAATTTGGTTTAGAGACATGCATGTCACAGGATCATGAACGACAGTGGTTCTCAACCTTTTTTGGCCCGTGCACCCCTTCCCCCGTCACCATATTTTCAGAACGTCATCCCGCACCTCCCTCCCCCCCTTTCATATTTCCTACCTAAAAATTTGGCCCGTGCCCCCCTTCACCATATTTTCAGAACGTCACCCCCCCCCCCCTTTCGTATTTCCTACCTAAAAATCCAGGCCCCGCCCCTACACAGTATACGTAATAATGGAAGCTAAATTTAATAGCACGTACAAAACAAGTCTAGACGTCCACATAAAACATGATATGTGGGTCTACTTACTTTAAAAATTGAATTTGAATTAGTACTAGTAGTAATAGTAGTAGTAGAAGTAGTAGTAGTAGTAGTAGTAGTAGTAGTAGTAGTAGTAGTAGTAGTAGTAGTAGTAGTAGTAGTAGTAATAGTAGTAGTAGTAGTAGTTGTAATAGTAGTAGTAGTAGTAGTAGTAGTAGTAGTAGTAGTAGTAGTAGTAGTAGTAGTAGTAGTAGTAGTAGTAGTAGTAGTAGTAGAATAAATTGAATTGAAGGGTGAGACGTATAGAACCGTAAAGTATGAAGGGAAAAACAATATCAAGTAATCGGTTCTTGAATTAACGCGATCTTGAAATAATCTTAATTTCCCCCCCCCCTCCCCCTGGAAACCCTAAAATCCGCCCTGCGGGGGGGGGGGGATTCCCCACTGGTTGAGAACCACTGAGGTACGAGGTCTGAAAACCCAATCACCTTCAAACTACTCTCTTTGGGACTGTACACAAATCTCTATTCCCCTTGGGACTGTACACATTTCTCTACAACCCTTGGGACTGTACACACTTTTCTACTCTCATTGGGACTTTACAAATTTCTCTCTTTTCGCTGGGACTTACACACTTCTCAATCCTTCGTAGGACTGTTCACATCTCTCTAATCTACTTGGGTTGTACTAACTTTTCTATTCCTCTTGTGACTGTACACATTTTTCTATTCTCCTTGAGACTGTACACACTTCTCTATTCCCATTGGGACTGTAAACACTTCTCTATTCTCCTTGAGGCTGTACACACTTCTCTACTCCCATTGGGACTGTACACACTTCTCTATTCTCCTCGAGGCTGTACACACTTCTCTATTCTCCTTGAGGCTGTACACACTTCTCTATTCTCCTTGAGGCTGTACACACTTCTCTATTCTCCTTGAGGCTGTACACACTTCTCTATTCCCATTGGGACTGTACACACTTCTCTATACTCCTTGAGGCTGTACACACTTCTCTATTCTCCTTGAGGCTGTACACACTTCTCTATTCTTCTTGAGGCTGTACACACTTCTCTATTCCCCTTGGGACTGTACACACTTCTCTATTCTCCTTGAGGCTGTACACACTTCTCTATTCTCCTTGAGGCTGTACACACTTCTCTATTCTCCTTGAGGCTGTACACACTTTTCTATTCCCATTGGAACTGTACACACTTCTCTATTCTCCTTGAGGCTGTACACACTTTTCTATTCCCATTGGAACTGTACACACTTCTCTATTCTCCTTGACGCTGTACACACTTTTCTATTCCCATTGGGACTGTACATACTTCTATTCTCCTTGAGGCTGTACACACTTCTCTATTCTCCTTGAGGCTGTACACACTTCTCTATTCTCCTTGAGGCTGTACACACTTTTCTATTCCCATTGGAACTGTACACACTTCTCTATTCTCCTTGACGCTGTACACACTTTTCTATTCCCATTGGGACTGTACACACTTCTCTATTCTCCTTGAGGCTGTAAACACTTCTCTATTCTCGTTGAGGCTGTACACACTTCTCTATTCTCCTTGGGACTGTACACTCCTCCCAGCCCTGCACTGTTGGGATATTTCAGGAAAACTCTGAAGGAGTAGAGTACAGCTTGTCCGTTGCGCACCACATAATGGCGCACCCATATAATCGGGTTCCTGACAATGGAATTTTCAGGTTGGGTAACATCCGAAAATAGCCGGCAGCCGTGTCGACAGAGCAGGGAGCCGGATGAACCAGAAGGATGTTGTGTTTTGTCACGGAAGTCTGAACCAGATGCGAAGAGTGGGTGGTATTGATGTATCTGCCAAGTTCCTGTTACACATATGTCCGCTGGTTTGCGTTGCACAGCATCACACAAATGCCCTCCGGGATGTATTGTGTAGCTTGCCTTATTCATAAGGGATAAATATAGAACCTACGGGAAATCCATACACCCAGGCAACCGGAAAGATGATGTATATGATTAACTCAAACAAAATGAAGAAGCTGCACAGGACACAGCAAGCTGAAACACATGGCGAAGTGGTCAAGCTGTGTGCCTCGCGATCCGAAGGTTGTGGGTTCGATTTCGGTTGACAAGAGCATTTTTCTCGGAGACTCCTACGGGTCGTCGCTGGACCTACGGGTCGTCGCTGGACCTACGGAGTTCGTACTTTTTTGCGACGCTTTCGGTACGCCGCCCTAAGGAAAGAGACCGAGTCATATGGGATACACCCAGGTGCAATGAAGTCGATCCTCTCGACTTTTAAGACTTTAAAAAACAAAATAAACTAAAGATATGGGATACCGATGAACGTAACTGTGGAACTGGCAAAATGAGGGTTAAGAATTTGCTGCAGGAGTGTCCAACATATGCAAAACACAGAAAACTATGTGGGTTCACACCAGCTCCATGTGAGGACAAAATCTATGGAGCTATCTGTATGTCGCCTGAGGAATTTAGGCCGCCTGGCTAGTGCAGTCTCCGTGAACTCTTCAGGTTAGGGAATTCTTTTGGCCTCCCTCTTCTGGATGTTCCGGGCCTCTTCCCTAGCAGGCAGGCCATATTAGGGTTACTGCATTTCCTGCGGTATAATTAAGTACTTAACTGGAAACAATGCATAAGATTTATCGCCGGAGCTACAGAGTGCATGCCCTGTATTCGACGTCATCTTCAACAGCCAGCGAACTGACAGTTAATCAAAATCCCCCTAACCATTAAATGCACCATACAACTAGCAATCACACAGTGAGGTCCCTGGGGGGTAAATATTCAACATGATGAACCCACGCCGACAGCCAGGATAAAATCTTGATCTTATCGGGTCAGAGGTCAACGACTTTTCCCACAGTCCCAGCCCTAGATCAAACGGCGAGCGAGATCAGTCAGAAGCGTGTCCGGCAAGACTGTTTGATGTAGCCGGCAGGTGTGTCACAGTCTGTGACTCGTGTACTTCCGTACATGTTGCCGAGTGACTGTATAAATCTGTCCCTCGAGTACTGCCATACATGTTACTGAGTGACTGTACAAATCTGTCCCTCGAGTACTGCCATACATGCTACTGAGTGACTGTACAAATCTGTCCCTCGAGTACTTCCATACATGCTACTGAGTGACTGTACAAATCTGTCCCTCGAGTACTTTCATATATGTTACTGAGTTACTGTACAAATCTGTCCCTCGAGTACTGCCATACATGTTACTGAGTGACTGTACAAATCTGTCCCTCGAGTACTTCCGTACATGCTACTGAGTGACTGTACAAATCTGTCCCTCGAGTATTTTCATATATGTTACTGAGTGACTGTACAAATCTGTCCCTCGAGTACTGCCATACATGTTACTGAGTGACTGTACAAATCTGTCCCTCGAGTACTTTCATACATGTTACTGAGTGACTGTACAAATCTGTCCCTCGAGTACTGCCATACATGTTACTGAGTGACTGTACAAATCTGTCCCTCGAGTACTTCCATACATGCTACTGAGTGACTGTACAAATCTGTCCCTCGAGTACTTTCATATATGTTACTGAGTGACTGTACAAATCTGTCCCTCGAGTACTGCCATACATGTTACTGAGTGACTGTACAAATCTGTCCCTCGAGTACTTTCATACATGTTACTGAGTGACTGTACAAATCTGTCCCTCGAGTACTGCCATACATGTTACTGAGTGACTGTACAAATCTGTCCCTCGAGTACTTTCATACATGTTACCGAGTGACTGTACAAATCTGTCCCTCGAGTACTTTCATACATGTTACTGAGTGACTGTACAAATCTGTCCCTCGAGTACTTCCATACATGTTACTGAGTGACTGTACAAATCTGTCCCTCGAGTACTTTCATACATGTTACTGAGTGACTGTACAAATCTGTCCCTCGAGTACTGCCATACATGTTACTGAGTGACTGTACAAATCTGATACACTGAGTGACAACCAGAAGTGTACACGATATACTATGTGACAACCAGAAGGGTACAAGATACACTGGGCGACAACCAGAAGTGTACACGATATACTATGTGACAACCAGAAGGGTACAAGATACACTGGGCGACAACCAGAAGGGTACAAGATACACTGGGTGACAACCAGAAAGGTACACGATGTCTATGTGACAACCAAAAGGATACACGATACACTCTGTGACAACCAGAAAGGTACAAGATACACTGAGTGACAACCAGAAGGGTACACGATATACTATGTGACAATCAGAAGGGTACACGATACACTGGGTGACAACCAGAAGTGTACACGATATACTATGTGACAACCAGAAGGATACACGATACACTGAGTGACAACCAGAAGGATACACGATACACTCTGTGACAACCAGAAGGGTACAATATACACTGGGTGACAACCAGAAGTGTACACGATATACTATGTGACAACCAGAAGGGTACACGATACACTGGGTGACAACCAGAAGTGTACACGATATACTATGTGACAACCAGAAGGGTACACGATACACTGGGTGACAACCAGAAGGATATACGATACACTGGGCGACAGTCACAAGGGTACAAGATACAATGGGTGATGGCTAGAAAGGTACAAGATGCACTTGGTGACGGTCAAAATGGTACACGATACAATGGGTGATGGCCAGAAGGGTAAGAGATACACTGAGTGACGGTCAGAAGGGTACATGAGACAATGGGTGACAGCCAGAAGGGTACAAGATACACTGAGTGACGGCCAGAAGGGTACAAGATTCACTGGGTGACAGCCAGAAGGGTACATGATACACTGGGTGACGACCAGAAGGGTACAAGATACACTGGGTGATGGCCAGAAGGGTATAAGATACACTGGGTGATGGCCAGAAGGGTGAGAGATACACTGGGTGACGGCCAGAAGGGTACAAAATACACTGGATGACGGCCAGAAGGGTACAAGATACACTGGGTGACGGCCAGAAGGGTACAAGATACACTGAGTGACGGCCAGAAGGATACAAGATACACTGAGTGACAGCCAGAAGGGTACAAGAGACACTGGGTGACGGCCAGAAGGGTACAAGATACACTGGGTGACAGCCAGAAGGGTACAAGATAAACTGAGTGACAGCCAGAAGGGTACAAGATACACTGGGTGACGGCCAGAAGGGTACAAGATACACTGAGTGACAGCCAGAAGGGTACAAGATACACTGAGTGACGACCAGAAGGGTATAAGATACACTGAGTGACGACCAGAAGGGTACAAGATACACTGGGTGACGGCCAGTAGGGTACAAGATACACTGAGTGACGGCCAGAAGGGTACAAGATACACTGGGTGACGGCCAGAAGGGTACAAGATACACTGAGTGACAGCCAGAAGGGTACAAGATACACTGGGTGACGACTAGAAGGGTACAACATACACTGAGTGACGGCCAGAAGGGTACAAGATACACTGGGTGACAGCCGGAAGGGTACACGATACACTGGGTGACGACCAGAAGGGTACAAGATACACTGGGTGACGGTAAGAAGGGTACAGGATACACTGGGTGATGGCCAGAAGGGTATATAAACAATTGAGGACAGACGGAAATGTAAAAGGTAAACTGGGTGATCAGAAACAAAAACCTAATCGATATCATCATCATCAAGTGCCCTACCAGATGGCGTGGGCGTTCATGGCTCTTCACAGATCTCGGTCTTTGGTGTTCTGGATCAACTCTGCTGCTGATATTCCTCTATGCCACCGTCTCAATCCACCCAGCATCATTTCTCTTGGTCTGCCCCTGTCTCTCTTCTCCTCGATCTTTCCAGTTGTCACGATGTTCTCCAATGCCTCTCTTCTCATCACATGACCGAATAAAGCTGTTTGTCTCTATCTTATTGTTGTGTATAATGTTCTAGTAATCGATATAGGCTGAGATAAAGAATCGACGTCAGTGCCCCTGAGACCGAACAATAACTGCTCAGTCTCTCGCAGTAGAAGTCGAAGGACGCGGATGCTCATTATCACCGTTCCAAGGTGTAATTGCAGGTAGGAACGCCCTCACCAAATGAAAGCTCGACATCGGAAAATGTAATAGTTGGGATGATTCAAATAGACAAGGGCAGTAACTACTCAATCGTAATAGACTAGGCAGTAACTACTCAATTCTAACAGGCAAAGGCAGTAACTACTCAATCTCAATAGACAAGGACAGCAACTACTCAATCGGAATAGACACGGGTTGTAACTACTCAATCGTAATAGACACGGGTTGTAACTACTCAATCTTAATAGTTGACAAGGGCAGTAATTATTCAAGTGTATTAGCTAAGGGCAGTAACTACTCAATCTTAATAGATAAGGAAAGTACCTACTAATTCGAAATAAGCTTGGGTAATAACTAATCAATCGTAATAGTCAGAGAGAGAGAGAGAGAGAGAGAGAGAGAGAGAGAGAGAGAGAGAGAGAGAGAGAGAGAGAGAGAGAGTAACTACTTAATCGTAATAGACAAGGGCAGTAACAATTCAATATTAATAGACAGGGACAGTAACTCCTCAATTAATAATAGGGAAGGGCAGTAACTACTCAACTGTAATATACAAGGGCAGTAACTACTCAATCGTAATATACAAGGGCAGTAACTACTAAATCGTATTAGACAAGGACAGTAATTACACAATCGTAATAGACAAGGGAGTAACTATTCATTATTAATAGACAAGGGAGTAGCTACTAAGTCGTAAACATTGACACCGACTCCCCACCCGTTTGCCTCGTGAATATCACCATATTGAAGTGATTCCAAACCGAGTGAGGATTACTACAGAAAGCATTAGAAAAATCAATACAGAAATATGGCGCGGTGGAACTTCACTTCCATCAGTCCAGTCACTTGTCGATGAGTGACATTTCTCCCAGCTCCCTGTTCAGGGATAAAGGGAGGACCAAACTTCCGGAAACCAGGAAAAACTGGACCGCATTTTCTCATTTATTTGTTCTTCCAGTGCTATTCAAATTTCCCCCAGGAGTACATTGTATCAATAATCTCAACATATCACTTGGCACTGACGGTGCGTTTACATTTGTTTCTAAGCAACGGTCTCCATGGCCACGCTTCTGGAGAACTCAATTGGTTGGTGAATTCTCTGGAAGACTGAGACTTAACTCTTTAAGTCCGGTGGGTTGTGATTTAGGTCGTTTGACCCCCGAAGAGGTCTTGTCTTTATCGGAGTGAGGTAAAGGTAGGGAGGGGGGGGGGAGACTTACCTCCCGGCTCTGTACCAAAGTGCTATTTCTACAGGGACTGTGTTGCCCGCGGAATTTTGGGTTCATTCCACACGCCGATCAGTTGGGCTTCAATATTGATCTCTCGTCCTTGACATGGGGGGGGGGGGGGCATAAATTACAAGTACCTCAGAAGTCGGAGAAGGTATTGCCTGATGGCGGGGAACACTGGTAAAATCAGTCCTGCCCACTCACTAGCAGCAGCAACAACTAGTAACAGCAGGAGCAAGTGAGTGGACCACGACAGAGTTAACAACGAATGAATGCTCTTACCATGCCTCGTTGTAAAAGATTCGAGATGGAAGTATTCTTCCCACATCTTGATGTAATAAATCAAACACAAGGAAATTATTCTTCCTATCTGACTGACTGGTACCTTGCCGTCTTGACAGACAATAGTTTGTAAACATGGAATTATACTTCTCCATAGCACAAAGCCTGGGCTTAAGTTAGAGACGACGTGTTGCCCATGCAGCATGATCCATCCCTCGGCTGCCTACTTTACTCCAGGGGAAAGGTAACACCAATACGTCTGGTTTAAGACAAGCTGCAGAAGCTGTCGGATCAGCAAAGCAATATTCAAATTGTCGGCCTATCGGAGCTTCTATCTTGGACCAGCTGTCGATCTAGGCTTGGGACCTGGTCTGGCTCTGCCATGACATTTAGTCTTTAGGTTGCATTTCCTCGCACTAAGGCAAGGCTTGTACCCTCCCAATTACACTCCTCCGCCCGAAGCCGTTGTCACAATGTGTGCTGTGGGGTTTGGTGAGTGCCGCCCAATATTCGGCGCATTCTATCTAATGTAATATATCAGACAATAAATTATTCTTTCTATCTCCCGATAGAATACATCACACACAAAATTACTCTTCTTATCTCCTGATGTAATATACCAGACAATAAATTATTCTTTCCATCTCTTCCACTACCCTGCATATTTCTAGAGAGATTCATAATTCGTGGGAGGATCCATAAGGCTAATAGACTACAATGGCTGGGGCATATAGAAAGAATGGAAGACAATAGGGAAACAAAACTCGCTTACACTCAGGAAATAAATGACCGTAGACCCCGAGGTAGACCAAGAAGACGGTGGAGAGATAATATATATACAGACCTACAAGCAATTGGAATCAACGACTGGCAAGAGAAGGTCAACCAGAGAGACGAATGGAGACGGATTGTATCTGCAGCAAAGAACCTCAATGGCTCGGAACGCTGAAGAAGAAGAAGAAGAAGAAGAAGAAGAAGAAGAAGAAGAAGAAGAAGAAGAAGAAGAAGAAGAAGAAGAAGAAGAAGAAGAAGATTCATGCTTTCACCGATACCATAACATGGGACTACGGCGTTCATCATGTGCCATGCCGATAAGCGTAGGCGGTTATGTTTCGCTGTCTCACGTGATCACCAGAGTCGTGGCTCAGCTCTGTGTTCTTGTCTTGACCATGCCAAGTCATCTAGATATTCAACTCTCTGCCTTCTCCTTGCTCATACCCCTCAATGTTGCCAGTTGTCACAAAGTTATCTAGCTTATTTCTTCTCATAATGTGCCCAAAAGCAATCTTGGCTGTCCACGTCAAATTTCTCTAAACAATCTATGTGTTTCAGTTTTTTTTGTTTGTTTTTGTTTTGTTTGTAGGAATTGCTCATTGGTTTTACTGTCTGTTTGTGGTATTCTTTGAATTTTCCTCAGAAACCACCTTTCAACTGAAGTTGATGTTTTTCAACTTGTCTGCTCATTGTCCACGCCTCACATCCATACAAAGGTAGAGGTTCTATGTAGCACTTCAACATTATTTCTCGTTGCAACTGACATCTTTTTATTGGTCAGTATGTTTCCTTCTTGTAACAGGGAACTTTTGCTTGACGATTCTTGTTCTAATCTCTTCAAGACAGCTCCCATCAGATGTTATGACTGTTCTGAGATTGTTGTGCCGATTCACTTGTTTTAAAATATTCCCATTTACCCGTAAATTTTTTTTGTTTGTTTGTTGCATATCATTTACAGGACATTGCTGTAAACACCAGCATATTTCAGCTGTGTGTTGATTTCTTGGCAAGATTACGCTCAGTAATTTGCCATTGCTTTCTGAGCGGCCGGCTCACATACCCCGCAAGTTATCGATGCGATTCGAACCACCGCTGATTCTTACCGTCATCACGTTAACCCACGAGAGTATACGAGATTACGGAGAAAAGTCATAACCTCTAAGACACGAAGCCGGCACCCGTAAATTACATTGTGATATTTCTTTCTTCTTAGAGACGACCATAATCTCCGTCTTCTTACAATTTAATTCCAACCCTTGTTGTTCACTGTGTATAATAACCGCATCTAATAAATGTTGCAGATCCCTTCCATGGTCTGCAATCAATACTCTATTATCTTTGGAGATTCCTCTCTTATCTTCCACATTTCTCATATTTTCACTGTTTATGAAAAAGATTTGGAGACATTACGCATCCCTGTAGCACAACTCTCTTAATAGACTGATATTGACCTGTTTCATTATCAATCTTTATGGCATCTAATTGTTTTCAATATATGTATTTTTGTGTGTGTTACAAATCTAAGGTCGTTTTCATCAATTTGCAAGTATTTTTATCATGTCGACAAGTCTTACTTTATCGAAAGCCTCTGTGTAGTCAATGATGCAAAGATGTAGGTCTTTGTTTACTTCTAAGGAACGCCCCATTAATGTTCTCAGCAAACACACAGCATTTACTGCCCTTGCCTTCTACGAACCCACATTGTTCTTCCCCTATTTCGGGTTGACAACAGCAACTACAGCGTTGACAACATCAATTTGTGAACACGTAGGTGGGGAGTGCATTATTAGGATTATAATATAATGTGTACGCCTCTGGCATGGTGTAGGTTTAGCTTCTTTGATTGCTGAAAATTATCTTTAATAACAAAATAAAAATTTAGATGGGAAATTAGTTGGTTGGTTGGTTGGTTGGTTGGTTGGTTGGTTGGTTGGTTGGGTCGGTCGGTCGGTCGGTCGGTCGGTCGGTCCTTCCTTCCTTTGTTCGTTCGTTCGTTCGTTAGTTAGTTAGTTAGTTAGTTAGTTAGTTAGTTAGTTAGTTAGTTAGTTAGTTAGTTAGATAGTCGAGGTTCCAACATCACGGCAACGGGTCGTCGTCATTATGCTCCGTAACTCTCTGGCATGGTGAAGGTTTAGCTTCATTTGTTGCAGGAAGATTATCTTTAATAACAAAATAAAAATCTAGATTGGAAGATAGATTGATTGATTGATTGATTGATTGATTGATTTAAGAACCGACATCCCTGCATTCGGGACATTCCCATAAGCGCTCCGTCCCCATACTCAGAAGCCAGCGAAGAGTTCCAACCCCAATAGTACCAGTAGCAATCTGATTATATGTGCGTCTCACTTTTCCTCTAAGCGTCGAGCATCGGCCAGATCCCCTCGTCACCCCACGCTGTCGCATTCTTGCCAGACCATGGTGATCCATTTGCTCCTCCGTGGTGTACACGGAAGATGGGAAGATAGTTAGTTAGGTAGTTAGTTAGTTAGTTAGTTAATTAGTTAGTTAGTTAGTTAGTTAGTTAGTTAGTTAGTTAGTTAGTCGCGGTTCCAAATTCACGGCAACGGTTCGTCCTCATTATGCTCCTTTCCTGTGCCAGAGAATATCACACGAAATGCTCCTCACTGCCCTATATGAAAAGTGGAACATACAGGAGTCTCGGCAAGCCATCGGTCCACACAGGTACACTGTGCATAATGCCGCCGCCAGAATGCCAACACAAAAAGTCCTCCACGGAAAATACAGTTCATCGTCGATGGAATCGGCAGTCACCAGAAAGGATTCATTGACCCGGATTTTTATCCCATATGGCTCTGTCTCTTTCCGCAGGGCGATCCACCGAAAGTGCTACATAAAGCACGAAATCCGAAGCTCCATCGACGACTCCCAGGAGTCTCCTGAAAAATGCACTTGTGAACCGAAAAGGCAAACCAGTCAATTAAGAAACAGCCGACCGCCATCGTTTCGAGCATGCAATTCACACTACAAACAATCACGGACAGATGTAAAAGCATTCCACACGAAATTCACAATGTCGCGCCACGCACTCACTCAGTAGCAAGGTGACGGAGCCATGCACTACCAGTCCAACATAAGGAGAATGCGAATGCAAACCGTAGCCAGAAGCATTCACAATCCAGAGGCCTTAACGGTTCAAATGCCTATCCGCTATGTTGGGGACCGGAAGCCACTTATAGATGGGAAGATTGGGTAAGGGAAATAAATGTAAAGTAGGAACAAGAACATTATATATATATATATATATATATATATATATATATATATATATATATATATATATATATATATATATATATATATATATATATATATATATATATATATATATATATATATCACACACACACTGATGAGCAGCGAGGAATGACAGGGTTAAAATATTTATTTCAAAGACTGAAGGAGTCAACATAACAATTAAGAATATAATGTAAAGTAAAGAGCAGAGGGCCAGTTTAATACGCTTTAAAGCGCTTTAAACACGTAGGAAGGAAACATTTACAATAATAATGGATAAAAAGCAATGACTGTCTTGGACTGACGGATTTGGTTGGTTGGTTGGTTGGTCGGTTGGCTGGTTGGTTAGTTGGTTGGTTGTTTGGTTGGTTGGTTGATTAGTCATATGGAAGACTGTGGTTTAATTCTTAAATCTGATGTATTGTCCCTACGGCCCTATCAGAGTGAGGTTGGTGTAAAGACTTGTTCCGACTCGGTACCAACATATCACCCAACGAGGACTGGTCTGCAAATATCCCCTCCCCATCTCCAATCTCAGGGGCTAGCGAGGTCCATAGAACAGGCACTTGAACTTCCGCAGAGAGACATATTATAATATAACAAGGTCGTGATGCAGTACTGCCCATACAGACTGGCTGAGGTTACGCTTAAGTTGGTCATATTTCTTCTACAGGGTTTAGGTGTATCACTGCCAACAGAACCATGTAAACGATGGGCAGAGGGAATAACAGAGTCCGTGGGAATTTCGATGTATGGAGCCTATACACGGGCACTCTCCCGCTGTTTATGCTTCACCTCGACACCATAAGGTACAAGACGAACTAGATGAGATGATGATAATGATTGTCATCAGATTCAAACCAAAAGTCTGGAGGAAGACTGAAGGAGTTAAAATAACTGTTAGGATGGGCATGTGTAACAACGAAGATAGAATGGGTACAAAGTAATGAATGTCTCGGGGTTATGTTAACAATTATGAAAGAGTGGGTAAACTGTAAGAATATATATGACTGGAAGAATTAAAGTAACAATGCCTTTGCATACACCGAGTCCTTATAAGGACTGAACATGACCGGGACCAGCCCCGGCGAAGACAACACAAGAAACAACAAGCACGTAGTAGTGCTAATAGAGAAGAAAAATCCGCCGACTAAGGACCGGTCTTTATCAGGACCAGCATAAGACAGAAAGAAAATAACTTTATCCGACGAACAGAGCGGAACTAATAAAACCAGTATGAATTAGGACTAGCAGTCCACACAACCACGGATCTCAACAATAACAACCGCTAAAGAAAAACGCAGGCTGAACGAGGCCGAATTTGGAATTTTTGTTTTTAAAATTGGAATTGGAATAGGTTAGACGAGGCCGAATTTGAAATTTTTTTTTTTTTTGAAAATTGGAATTGGAAGTAACAATTATGACAGAGTTGGCCAACTGAAAGAATATACGTGTATGTGACTGAAATAATTAAAGTAACAATTATGACAGAGTATGTAAACTGTAAGATTATGTGATTGCAAGAATTAAAATAACGATTATGACAGAGAGGGTAAAAAATAATAACAGTCTCTAGCTGAAGGAGGAAAGTAACAGTTTTAATGGAATGTATTGAAAGTAATAAATGCACGTCTGTGACCGACGGTGATAAATAATACTTATGACAAAATGAGCACGAAGTAATAAATGCATATCTGCAACTGATGGAGATAAAGTAACAATCATGACATAATGGATTGTACAAAAAAAAAAAAATAAATGTCTGAGGCCGAAGAAGTTAAAATAACGCTTATAACAGAATATGTAGAAAAAAAAAAAGTAATACATGTTTAAATAAAGGAGTACATAAAACAAAATAGCTTGGTAGACGGTGCCGATAAACGCTTGACGAGTCGCTTGGTTTAGTGAGACAGAGCACGCCACTACAAGTAACAATACAGCTCATGTCCTATTATGCTAACACGCTGAGAAGCGACAATGAGTAATGCTTCAACGAGGGGCAAGAGAGGACAGCATGGACGCATTACATTACACTTCATAATTTATTATCGCTGTATTCATCAAAGTGTGGCATTGCATCAATCATTTTCATCCTCGCCTGTCTGCTCAGCTTGCTGCGAAAGTGCATCATGAAAGGTTGTGTCTTCTTTGGCGATGTCGCTTCCGCTGCTATTAATGAAACACTTCTGAGTGAGAGTACGCATATATATATATATATATATATATATATATATATATATATATATATATATATATATATATATATATATATATATATATATATATATATATATATATATGGGAGCTTCAAAAGAAAACCTTAAGTGTGTGAATATATTCTAAAAAAGTAAAGGACAAATGTATCATTTTTCGATGTAGTAACCACTGCCTTCATTGCAAGTCCTCCAGGGCCGATAAAGGGATGGATTCCTGCAGAACAAATTCTCTTTTTCGCGTGTAATCAGTCATGCACCACCTGTTGTACCTCTTCACAGAAGTCACGCCGTTAGAAACTTCTTACTCCACTCATACACTTGCTGGACTGACAGGCATGCATCACCATACTAGACCTTCATTCGCCGACGAATTTATATAGGTTTCACCCCTTCACTGATTTAAAAAAAAAAAAACGGATAACAGAACGCTTGTGATGAAATCCACTGTCGTTAACATCAGATGATAAAAATTACAGAAAACAGTCTGTGTTCACAGCTGCAAGTTGTTGACTTCTGGTCGGTGAGATCAGGACACAATTGCCCGACATCAAATGAAATGACGGCTTTGATTGTCACCACACGACAGAAAGTTGTAGGCTTGTTATTGTGAACATTGGGACAATGCAGGAACTCGCTACCTTGTTTTGGGTTGTCAAGCCAGGGGGAGATCAGTGGTAATATTGATTAAACACAAGGGAGATAAGATTCTGGACTTCGTTAGTGCCCTTGCGGGACACCTGCATGACATCAAAGACTTGACTAGAACACTCCCAGCTCTTGACAAAAACAAGACTTGTGTAGATTAGTGTGGCCAAGGATTGTGACTAGGATTGACGTGTTTTGTTACCGCAGTGATGAAGTTCGGAGAGCTCTACAGTGTTAGATTAATAAAAAAAAAAATTAGTTAACATGTGTCTTTATGGCAAAGTGTAGAAGCCATCCAGGAATGATGCGGTAGTGCTTGAGGTAGTATTGATAGAATATTTAAGCCTAATTAATATAAGCAGTTGCCTTGGTAAAACTAGCTAGAGTAGGGAAGTGATGATTGGCTCTGCTAGGGTGAATAGTGTAGCAGGGTGATATTTGGAAAGATTAGGAATTGGTTGGGAGGTGGGGAAACTGTCCAATGGTGGGATCTTTCAGTGGGTTGCCCACTGGGGTTCTGCACTCCGTTATTGATCTTTCCTTGTCTTAACCTGATTCATAATTAAGGGATGAGCCACTCTGATCCTTGACAGAGTTTAATTCACTGATAACTCTCTGAGCAAGGCAGTCGGCCTACATTCAGCTAGTAGGGATTAGTATCAGGCGGCCTTCACCAGATGTGGTCTCTTTCTCTAACAGGTTCCCCTACGTCGATGAGGAAGCTCTACATTGAGTTTGATGGCGGTCAACTCGCCTTAAGAAGAACATCCAACTAACATTCACTTTATTTTATAAGAGGAATAAATACCAAGAAGAAAGAAAAATCAGCACTGTTTATGCTAGGCCTAGGATCCAGAGGGTCCATACGAAACTAGCTCAGTGGAGTAAGACATTAAACAATTCATTTACAAGAGGGATTTACCCAGGGTGGGTGATACTCTTTTCTTCACCACATATCACTGAATAATAGAGTCTAGAGAAAGACATTTTGACATAAAGTTCTCATGGAATAAGTTAGTCTAGAGGAGAATCTTGAACATGAAGTTCTCGTGGAATAATTTAGTGCAGTGAAGAAGTACTTTGCAGTTTGTGTGGGACAATCTATGAACATGGATTAGAACAAATGTGAGACCGGTGACATTGAAACCTAGTTTCTCTGTACAATGATCCGTACTTATTTGATTTATAGGAACCTTAGTCGTTAGAGTGAGTGACAGATCCATTATTGGGGATTATACAATAAAAATTCTTAATGGATCATGCATCTAGTCGACCCAGTGGATCTCGGAGAAAGTCAACGTTTGGAAGAAGAGACGCATCACCGGGTGAGATGTACACGTACTAAGCTATCATGCTGTGGCGTACCCTTGCTGTGATGATAATCTGACTTGGCTACTGATCTGCTGCTCTGAATATACAGACACATGAGAATTCGACATACATTCTACACATTATATATATATATACACACACACACACACACACACACACACACACACACACACACACACACACACAGACACTTCTCACACACATACTCTTTGCTTAATAAATTATTTTGTATTTATTTGTAAAGCTAGAGTTGTGGAGTATGTTGTGTTGGGGAGGAGTGAGAGGGGGCATGATCCAGGGGTGAGCAAGAGTGAGAAGAAGGTGTCCTTGGGCCGAGGGAGTGTTGTGGACGGAGTCTGGTGGATATCTACAGAATAGTGATATTGAAACTGGAAAAAAAAATGTGGGTGTCGATTCCCCTCACTCCAGGGACGACACTATAGAAGTAATATCTCTCAAGACACTAAAGCAAGAAGGGATAACTCACGACAACGCTGCTCCTCTTTTGTGCATGTCAAAAGTGGGTTTGGTCACCTTTAAACTGTCCTTTGTCTGCACCGTGATGTCATGTGATTAACACTCTTGACATCCTTAACAAAAATATTGATAGGTTGTAGGACAATGGCATGGTTATTGTAATTTCTATCACACTTCTAAGGTTTTCATTTGAAGCCCTTGTGTGTGTGTGTGTGTGTGTGTGTTCGTGCGTGTGTGTGTGTGTGTGTGTTCGTGCGTGTGTGTGTGTGTGTGTGTGTGTATATATATATATCGCTGTCTCTGGAGCGGTCTCGGCTGGCAAAGATTAGTTTCATCTTCGTGCCAGGGCATGCAGGAGAACAAGGAAATGAGCGGGCTGACAAGCTCGCAGGTGAGGCTACTGTGGAGGTCGGACGAGCCATGAACCAGGCTGACATTCTGAATGCTCTACGAGAAGTAAGACTTTAGCGTGAACCAAGTGATGACTGCGAATCTACAACCATGGCCAGACTGCGAGAACAGCAAATTAAAAGAGGGGTGGCCAAACAAGAACACTACGCAGGAAGCCAAAGAAGATTGATAAACCAACACAGAACTGGTGTCGTTAGCCGCTACATGCTGCGGGATTTGCTGAGGAGGGGACCCGAGCACTTATGGACTGAATGGTTCGATGTGCAATGAGGATGATCTATCGACTAACTAACTATATATATATATATACAGGGGCCGTCCCTACACGTCGCTTCGGTTTACTTCGTTTCGCTAGGGGACTCAACTTCACTTTACATCGCTACGTTCCGCCATAACGTCGTCCCTTGTGTTGCTATGCTGCGTTATCGTCGTCATTACCAACTGTCCCCAAGCCGACCTAAAACTCACACAACACAGCTGTCCCTAAGCAGTTGCCCTCTACGGATCTGTCATGACGTAGCACTGCCACATTATGTAGGTCTGGGGGAAAGGAAGAATATGTGGCCAATCTTTCCCTCACTGTGACAAGTGACCAGCCCAGGCGTCTAACCGTGCTCACACATTACCAGCACAGTCCGCTATCAACTTCGCTAACTCGCCCCCCCCCTCCCTCCACTCCCAGATCTCCCTCAAACCGACCTATCTCTTGCAATTTCCTGCTGTCCTTTGCATCCTATTTTTTTCTTTTAACTTTCATCTCAGCATCTTCCAGACGGAGGTTCAGTCCTTAGCCAACTCATACAAAACCCGTTGTAGATTTGTCTACGATCGCTGGATTATTCAGCGATATTCTTTTACGGGATGAGGTACCCAGTCTCAAACTAACACTCTTTAGTCGCCCCTTACGACATGCTTGGTATGCTAGAATTTTGACATTCTTTGCTTCTCTAACGAGTCCCGGTAACATACGGGCGAGCTTCCTGCATGCGATTCCTACATTATTCATTTGTTTCTTCTCCACGTGGTAGGTCGCTTGCCGTGTGGGTTTCAGAAGAAGACGTCACTACCCGCTTTCTGTTAGCTCCGAATGTTGGGCGGCGCTCACCAAACCCGACAAGCCAGATTGTGCCAACAGCTTCAGGAGGGTGCGTGCAGTTGGGAGGGTACAAACCTGATCCTAATGCAAGGAAATGCAACCTAAAGACTAAATGTTATGGCAGGGCAGACAAGGCCCTGAGCCTCGGTCGGCAGTTTGTCTAGGATGGAAACTCCAACAGGCGTACAGTTAGTGCGTTGCTTTGCTGATCCGGCAGCTTTTGCAATTTGTCTTATTCCAGATGCATTGGTGTTACCTTTCCTCTGGAGTAAACTAAGCAGGCCGAGAAAGGGATAATGCTTTATTGGGCAACACATGATCTTTATAATTAAGCCCAGGCTTTGTGCTATGGAGAGGTATAACTCCATCCCTGCCTTACCGCCGTGCGTTGTAGTTATTATGCGTTTTTCTAACACAATGTAGCAAACTATCGTCTGTCAAGACAGCAAAGTACCAGTAAGTGTGGGGTTCACGGGGAGAATTGCTAGTTATATTATCTTTAGGTTTTCTCAGTGTGTGTCGTTTCCAGCTCCTGCCCATTTTGCTAAAATAACAGACAAAAATATATTTAACCGTACTAATTTATATCCTGCCGTCAATCAAATTTAACTATACTGATTCGCATATCATCTTGTCCTCAAACAACATCATCCATACTCACTAGCATCACATCAACTTCTCCTGAAAATGATTAACTATACTAATTTGTATAGCATCGTCGTGTGCGCAAAGATTATTAACTATACTCACTGACATATTATCACATCCGCAGACAATGGTAAGTATACAAAATTACATTTTAACATTTTATCACTTTATCCATGAACAAAGTTAACTATATTAATTAGCAACTGTTCATCTTTTCCTAAAGTAGTGTTAACTATACTAAACTGCATTACATTATGTTGTCGTTAATCTTTAAGCAATGCCAACTTTACAAATTTGCATCTCACCACCCTGTACTCTACCAATGTTAACTATGCGGATTTGCATCGCATAAACTTGTCTCCAAACATTGTTAACTACACGCATTTACTTCTGATGGCTGCGGCTTGAAGTGGCTGTTTTGTCAGAGACCAGGCTAGAAGAGCCACACATAAAAGTCAGATGTCAGACGTTAAGATTGTGTAAACATGTGGGGATATGTGGAAGTGGTTCTATCAATTGGTGACTTTGATTAGAATCTACAGGAACAAGAGGAAATGAGAGAGAGAGAGAGAGAGAGAGAGAGAGAGAGAGAGAGAGAGACAGAGAGACAGAGAGAGAGACAGAGAGAGAGACAGAGAGAGAGAGTGTGTGTGTACGAAAGCAAAAGAGAAAGTAACAGACATAGAGAGAGAGAAAGAGAGAGAGAGAGGAGGGAGAGAGAGGGAGGGGAGAGAGAGAGTGGGAGAGAGAACGCGAAGCAGAGACTGGCAGACACATAGATTGTGACAGACAGACAGACCGAAAGACAGACAGACAGACAGAGCAAAAAAAACAAACAAAGTAATAGACAGAGACAGACAGGCAGAGATATATACACACACACACACACACACACACACACACGCACGCACGCACGCACGCACGCACGCACGCACGCACGCACACACACACACACACACACACACACACACACCGAGAGAAGAAAAGAGAGAGAACAAGAAGGAGAGCGAAAAAAGCATATCATGGTTAGATATTGGGCCAAATAAATGTGCTCACAAGTGAAACAACACAAACCAAAGGCTAGAGGTTGGAGGTTGTGGACGGACAAGATCGCCTACGCCCGTCAAATAGATCACTGATAGATTCAACAACCCGATACGCGCCAATGATTACGGTATGGCGTTTTCAATTTAAAGCGGGGGAAAGCTAGGAAAGAGAGTGTTGTCTTCTCAGATCCTATAGTTTATGTGAAACGACATTTGAATCCTATAATTTATGTGAAACGAGATTTGGATCCTTTAATTTGAAAGGAGCGGCCGGCCGAGAATGACGGATTCTCAACCGGGAGACCCGGGTTCGAATTCCTGGTAAGGTGTGGATTTTTTTATGTGGGGAAAAAAAGAATAACCCTAACCAACACTAGCCAGGCGGCCTTAATTCCTCAGGCCTAAGACCCCTCTGCCATACATGGCAAGGTACTATATTGGCAGTAAATGACAATTTATGTGAAATGACATTTGGATCTTATAATTTATGTGGAAAATTTGGATCCTATAATTTATGTGAAACGACATTTTAATGCTGTAACTTATGTGAAACGAAATTTGAACATAAATTTGCCTGTTGTATCATCGAGCCACCACCGATTCTTAAAAACCGCCATAACAATGTCCGTTTCTATCTGCCTTCTTTCTGTCTTCTTTCTCTTTCTTTTCTCACATCATTTTCTTGTGTGACCCCTCCCTCCCATCCCAGCGTTTTGATTGCCGCTCTCCACTTAGCCTCGTCAGTGAAGTAGACACGAGTTGCATAGCAGAGCGGCCGAGAAGCCTCATCATCCCTGCAGCAGTGTTGATTCTCGCCAGTACGAGTCAACATTTGCTCGCGAAGACGAACTTTCAACAACCTACAGACACCCTTACCCGAAGCAAATGTCGAGGGCCGGAGGAGACTGTGACAACACTCACACATGCACACACATACACATCACACACACAAGATGACACGCACCAAATACAGGACAGGACGTGCCCGAAAGCCACACACAGGATTTTAAAAGTATATTCGAAAACTTTCACCTGCAACTTGTAGCTTTCCAATCACCTCAAAATTCAACAACCTGCGGCAGAAGCTAACGGTAACTGTTACTGAAATTCATCCCGGAATTAGAAAGGAAACAAAGCAAATAAGAGTAGCGTAGATGCACTGGAGAATGATGGCTAGGTCAAGCCCGTAGCGTACCAATCCCTTGCTTTTAAGGTTTGTCACGTGTTTTAACTGAATCGACAAATCCTTAAGCAAATGGTGCAAGTGGTTTTTGTATTTGTTTAACCCCAATCAGATATGTTGCTTACATTTCCCCCAGGGCAGTTCCACTTTCAATAATAATTATAAAAGGAGCGTTAGAAAAGACAACTTTAACAACCATCCTAGCATGTTGTAATGCACATTGCCGTATCACACGTCTAGACAGCAACCTGTCAGAAGGAACTACAGGAAATGACAGAAACAGTAGTTATAGAAAGTAAACAAAAATGGGCCTTAGCTTGAATAATGGAAAGACAGAAGTCATGGCGATACCAAAGAAACAGGTCGTGCCTGAATGTACAATTAAAGTAACTGCTGTTATTTTGCAGCAAATGCAGAATTTCTAATCTCTAGGCACACGCGTAATATCTGATGGAAGATGCATTGCAGAGATAAAGAACATGTATATACAATAAGTGTTTGTCAATGGAAGTTAGAAGAAGCATTCATGCGTGTCTGATAGAGCCAGTTCTAACACATGGCTGCGAATCCTGGACAATTAGTAGTAAACAGGCGAAAATTGCATGCAGGTTTGGAAATGTGATTTCATAGAAAATTGCTGACAATATTTTGTACAGCCAAAATTAGTAATCTGGACATTTTGAAGGAGGAAAAGTGGCAAAGACAACTTGTCACAAACATCAGAAAGAGGCAGTCTTCAATTTTTGCCCACATTATAAGAAGATAAAAACTGGAACATGCCGTGGCAACTGGAAATATTTGTGGACAGAGAGACAGAGGAAGACAGGGAGAAAAAAAGTCTTGACAGTCTTGTGACACAGCACGGAAGGGAGTCAGCACACTAATTGATCCATACCATGGGAGATAACAAGATATACAGAAGCATGATCACCCATGCCAGTCGGCAAGGAACCTGGATGATTATATAACGTATAAGAGGCAATCTTACCTATTTATAGAAACATCATGCCAGGGGAGATCATACCTATTGTATAGAACTTTGACAGAGGAAATTTTACCTATTCGGCGATACTGTAAGAGAGGAGAATTTACATATTCCATGACACTGCGACATGGGAGAATTTACATACTCCATGACACTGTGACATGGGAGAATTTACATATTCCATGACACTGTGAAATGGGAGAATTTACATATTCCATGACACTGTGACAGGGTGGAGTTTACCTATTCCATGACACTGTGACAGGGTGGAGTTTACCTATTCCATGACACTGTGACAGGGTGGAGTTTACCTATTCCATGACACTGTGACAGGGTGGAGTTTACCTATTCCATGAAACTGTGACAGGGTGGAGTTTACCTATTCCATGCCACTGACAGCGGAGATTTTACACATTCGATGACACTGTGACAGGGGAGATCTTACCTATTCGATAACAATGATGGGGGATTTTACACATTCGATGAAACTGATGGGGGAGATATTACCTATTCGATGACACTGATAGAGACAGGCAGGGAGCCATCCATCATCCATCGATCCACCCATCGATCCATGCATCCACCCATCCACTCATCCATCAATCGATCCATACATCCATCCACCCATCGATCCATACATCCATCTATCCATGCATCAAGGCAGACAGGCAGACAGACAGACAGTCAGGGGAGGGAGAGAGACTGGTGGTATTGTAGAAGAGCAAATCTTGTGAAAAAAGTTATGACCACTGGCATTACCGAATTACTGGACGCACACTCACATACACACACACACACACACACATACACACAGAGAGAGAGAGAGAGAGAGAGAGAGAGAGAGAGAGAGAGAGAGAGAGAGAGAGAGAGAGAGAGAGACTAATCAATGCTCATGAATGTACCAACGACATGTTACACTTAGTTGCATGTCCTTTACACGACGTCGCAACTAACCCCAATATTTATTGCCTGGTTATGATTTCCTACACAATTTTGCACTGAGTGCTTTGCCATTGATTTCTCGACTCTCATACCATTGTGAAAATCATCGCAAAGCGATCTGCTCCCATCTCGTCTGTGGTCGACTTGGAACCCGATATATTGGGATTATGAAACTGCGTGCTCTATGACAGACACAGACAGCCCACAGACAACTTTAGCAGACATCAAAAGCTGTTCACGAGTTGAGACACTTGTTCACCAGGGGACATGACTTTAGACGTTTCGCATTGTGCGCCGTGTCAAACGTAGATACAGGCGTATTAATCTCCCTTTTGTTTTGCATAAAATGCAAGATTAGATGAATACACGCCGACCCGATAACCCGAAACAAAACAATTATTTAAAGAATAATGCATTCCACAAACCGGTGGTACAAGCGACAAGTAGAACATGTCAGATCACCTTGTCTTGAGGCAGCAAGAAGTTAATTACAGCACGCTAGAGGGCTGACTGACAACAGGATTTGTGAATGCAGCAGAACCAGATACTGTATATATTCAATAGATGTTCGAAAAGGTATATATGTATTGTTAAATATAGGAAGATAAGAACAAACAACAACAATAACATCACACTGGCGCTCCCTATAGTGAACCTCAAACCTAACTTTGACATGAGTTCGCACAGGAGAAACTTTAGGAAAACAACATGATATCTCATCCAGCGGTGAAGTAATATAAATGGTACTGGGCTCTTGCAAACTGCACCGCAGTTAGATACAATCCTAGTAGTAAATATGTTAAGACCGGTGAATCTATGGGTGAAGAAATGGCGCTGAACAGGACATACATACGGAACACCTGAGAATAGTATCGATAGAAAGGCCTGTGTGTGGAGTGCATAAGGCGAAAGAAATAGAGGAAGATTCAAGAACTGAGTTGAGTTGAGCTAAGAACCAACATCACTGCACTCAGGACATTCCCATATGCGTCCCGTCCCCTCGTTCAACAGCCGGCGAAGAGTCCCACTACTAATCGTTCCCACTGCTGATTGAAAGTTCTCCTGGTCTTCCCTCTTAGTTTTGAGATTCTACCAGAACCCCTGCCAATCACCGCAATCTCATCCTTTCCACATACAGGTTCTCAATCTGTTTCTCCCCCTTTCCCCCCTGGTTCCACAGGCGCAAGACCACCCCTTCCTTGTCCACAGGTAATCGACCATCAAGTGGTGCATTCCCTGCTAGCCTATCAACCTTTTCATTTCCCCGCCCTCCCGCATGGCCAGGGCAATAAAAATCCATACAATTCTCACAAGCTGTGATCTCTGAAGCCATGCCACACGAAACATTCCTTTCTTCTATTTACTAAGCATGCTCCTCGAGTCCATGATGAGGGCAATGTGTGTTACAGTGGTCTCCTCTAACCAACGGAATGCCGCCGTGATTGCTTCCACCTCCATTCTTATGCTGAAGGTCGTGGCAGATTCAAGAACACACAGTGTTAAGAATTAGAGGCAGACATGGGTCATACGAGAAGGAGATGGACTGAGAGCTGCATGGGATAGTTAAGGATAGCCTGGGGTGAGTTCGTTCAGGTCTTATGCCCCAATGAGGAATAGAGGACTAAAAACCACAATACATTGGATATGTGGACTATGAAATGAGGAATAGAGGACTATAGTGTGTGTTTTTTTTTGTTGCCTCAATATAAAATTCAATATCTCAGTAACCAATTGAGGGAAAATGATAAGATTTAGTATATAACCTTATAATTATGTCCACCCAACAAAAAATTTTTTGTTCTGGAGATTGTACAGCAGATTTCAATGTTTGGTTATATACGGTATATATTTTTTTTGCCCCCGCACTCATTCCATCATTTTAAGAGTATTACCGTTTCAACAAGACACACCCCCAAATTTTTGAATTTTGTCTGCGCGGTTTTGCTTTTGGCAGACTGAGGGAATTTATATGGGGTAGGTTCAGAGGTGTCGTCAAACTGTGGATTCTTTCATGAAACGTGATTATATAAATAAACCGACCGACCGACCGACCTACCGATATCTATCTATCTATCTATCTATCTATCTATCTATCTATCTATCTATCTATCTATCTATCTATCTATCTATCTATCTATCTATCTATCTATCTATCTATCTATCTATCTATCTATCTATCTATCTATCTATCTATCTATCTATCTATCTATCTATCTATCTATCTATCTATCTATCTATCTATCTATCTATCTATCTATCTATCTATCTATCTATCTATCTATCTATCTATCTATCTATCTATCTATCTATCTATCTATCTATCTATCTATCTATCTATCTATCTATCTATCTATCTATCTATCTATCTATCTATCTATCTATCTATCTATCTATCTATCTATCTATCTATCTATCTATCTATCTATCTATCTATCTATCTATCTATCTATCTATCTATCTATCTATCTATCTATCTATCTATCTATCTATCTATCTATCTATCTATCTATCTATCTATCTATCTATCTATCTATCTATCTATCTATCTATCTATCTATCTATCTATCTATCTATCTATCTATCTATCTATCTATCTATCTATCTATCTATCTATCTATCTATCTATCTATCTATCTATCTATCTATCTATCTATCTATCTATCTATCTATCTATCTACCTACCTACCTACCTACCTACCTACCTACCTACCTACCTACCTACCTACCTACCTACCTACCTACCTACCTACCTACCTACCTACCTACCTACCTACCTACCTACCTACCTACCTACCTACCTACCTACCTACCTACCTACCTACCTACCTACCTACCTACCTACCTACCTACCTACCTACCTACCTACCTACCTACCTACCTACCTACCTACCTACCTACCTACCTACCTACCTACCTACCTACCTACCTACCTACCTACCTACCTACCTACCTACCTACCTACCTACCTACCTATCTATCTATCTATCTATCTATCTATCTATCTATCTATCTATCTATCTATCTATCTATCTATCTATCTATCTATCTATCTATCTATCTATCTATCTATCTATCTATCTATCTATCTATCTATCTATCTATCTATCGATCGATCGATCGATCTATCTATCCTATCTATCTATCTATCTATCTATCCTATCTATCTATCCTATCTATCTATCTATCTATCTATCTATCTATCTATCTATCTATCTAATCTACCTACGTACCTACCTGCCTGCCTGCCTGCCTACCGACCGACCGACTCACCCACCCACCCACCCAGTCAGCCAGCCAGCCAGCCACCCACCCACCCACCTACCTTTCTGCCTACCTACCTACCTACCTACCTACCTACCTTTCTGTCTGTCTGTCTGTCTGTCTGTCTGTCTGTCTGTCCGCGCTATTAAATATTGATAAAAGTTACTGGAAAAAACGTCAGGACCATGTGTTGAAAGAGGAAGAGGACTATTGGAGAAAGGATGGATTGAATTTTATGCAACCGAGAGCAATCATCAACCTACTGGAATCGTCCGACACAGATTAAGGTATGAGCAGATCGCAGACCTTAATCTACGTACACACTTACTGGGATATTTTGCTCCAACTATTCAGAGGAATTGCAGGCCCTAAACATTACAGCATCAGCATCAGCTGAAGAAACAAGAAGGCAATGAAAAATAAGGTAAGAAATATATTCCTTCTACTTTCCTGTTAATTTACAAATTATTTACCCCGTGCCTCTGTAAATTCTCTGTCTTTACTAATATTACACATTGCACCCCTCTCGGGATTCTCCGTGGTGAAGTGGTCAAGCCGTCTGACTCGGGCTCCGAAGGTTGTATGTTCGATTCCGGGCCGCGTCCTTCATTTCACGAGTGCATTTTTTCGGAGACTCCCGAGGGTCGTCGCTGGAGCTACGGAGTTCGTGCTTTGTGCGACGCTTTCCGCGCTGCGAAAAGAAACTGAGCCATATGGGATAAACACCCGGTGCAATGCAGCCGACCCGACCCTGTCGATTTTAAGCTAATTATTTCATTGCACCCACTCTCATACGAATCCGGATACGCCTTTGTGTGTCAACAGAATTGACATGTCTCACATTACCGTAAAAATAACTTCGTTAGCGAGAAATCACTAGTTGTTCAGCAAAAGATCAAAGGAATGTCGCCGCTTTCAATGATTTAAGTTGTTTTTGGACCTTTCAAAGACATATTCCTTGGGTGGGGGTAAATATAAGACGGCTGGAAAAATTTCATAACGATGCAACAGACAGTTTTCAAAATAATTGATCGTGAATGACGGCATTAATTTCCGGACAGACTATAAATACCAAAATACATTGGATATATGGACTAAGAAATGAGGAATAGAGGACTAAATACCACTATACATTGGATATGTGGACTAAGAAATGAGGAATAGAGGACTAAATACCACTATACATTGGATATGTGGACTAAGAAATGAGGAATAGAGGACTTCAAACCACAATACATTGGATATGTGGACTAAGAAATGAGGAATAGAGGACTAAATACCACAATACATTGGATATGTGGACTAAGAAATGAGGAATAGAGGACTAAATACCACTATACATTGGATATGTGGACTAAGAAAAGACCTTTGATAGCTTTAATAACGAACATCTTTGGAAATTACCAAACTCTGTGGTGAAGGTGTCACGGACATGATTCGTAATCCCGTACACCCGGGTTCGAATCACAGCGGCGCTGTTTTTTTTTCTTTTTTTTTCGAAAAAGGTATAGGTGCCTGTCATTCAGAAAGCAATGGCAAACTACTGAATAAACTTGCCCAGGAATCACGAACAGGCAAAATGCTGGGGTTGACTGCTACGTCCTGTGAAGGACATGCAACTATATTTTAGATTTATTTGGAAATTGATGAGGCATTATGGAAAACCACAGAAAATCATTGACTTAACTGATTCAGTGGCAAACAAAATGTAGGTTTGGACCAAACATGGGACACAATCAAATGAACAAGTGTTATAATGTAAAGTTCTGTTCACTGAGTTTTAAAACTGCAGAAGATACCACAAAACAAATCAAATAACATAGTGATCCTAATATGACGATATATCGTTCTTCTGTACAAATGGAAGGTCACATTTGGGCGATATATTATCCATCGGCACTGGATCAGTTAATAAAGGCAACATATGGAGACATGAGGTGTAGAGTTCTCCAAGAGGGAACAATAACTGAGGCATTCACAGTAGGAACAAGGGTGAGGCAGGGATGCCTTTAGTCATCTGTATTATTCTTACTGACTATAGACTGGATTATATACACTATTCTTATTGACTATAGGCTGGATTATATACACTATTCTTATTGACTATAGACTGGATTATATACACTATTCTTATTGACTATAGACTGGATTATATACACTATTCTTATTGACTATAGACTGGATTATATACACTATTCTTATTGACTATAGACTGGATTATATACACTATTCTTATTGACTATAGACTGGATTATATACAATATTCTTATTGACTATAGACTGGATTATATACAATATTCTTATTGACTATAGGCTGGATTATATACACTATTCTTATTGACTATATGCTGGATTATATACACTATTCTTACTGACTATAGACTGGATTATATACAATATTCTTATTGACTATAGACTGGATTATATACACTATTCTTATTGACTATAGACTGGATTATAAACACTATTCTTATTGACTATAGACTGGATTATATACACTATTCTTATTGACTATAGACTGGATTATAAACACTATTCTTATTTACCATAGACTGGATTATAAACACTATTCTTACTGACTATAGACTGGATTATACACACTATTCTTACTGACTATAGACTGGATTATAAACACTATTCTTATTTATGATACTATAAACACAATAATAACTACCATCATAAATGGTATTCCTCTGAGAGAGAAGCTTCATGATCTGGACTTTGCTGAAGACATCGCCCACCTGTCCCATAAACAAATAAGAAACAAGGTAAACTGCAGGAAGTGGATCGGAGCTCACAACAATTAGGTCTAAAAATTCATAGGGAAAAGACAATGAGAATAAACCAAGCAAATGATAACCCAACCTCCTTAGTGAATCCTCACTCCCAGAGGCAGATTCATAAATAGGGTGTATATATGTAATGACTGTGGGGTCTTTGAAAATATTGCAGTTTCAAGTTTTGTATTTACCTTTTATATTGCATGAACTCCACAGAGGGTGAATATAAGACTTGGAACAGCAATATTTTCAAAACACCACCACAGTCATTAAAAATACACCCTATACATATTCAGCTCTAACAATGTAGACAGCGGTGGAGTAACAGACAAATATATTAACTGATAAAGTGCCATAGGATGATTTATCATCTTAAGTGACTTTCTGTATCTGCCATGGGCTTATATACAGTAATTTTAATTTGCTACCATATTAACAGCTTTTAAGTCTTAACTGTGATACACCCTTTCTTCCCATTTACCGCCATTCATTTTTGTTTGGTCTAAACCTATTTTGTGTTTGGCACTGAAGCAGTCAAAATAAGAATACAAATGGCAGGAGCAGGTGTTTGAGACCTAGGACAATTGTGGAAGTCCAAACAATAAATGTAGCATTAAACTTGGGAGACCTAGGACAATTGTGGAAGTCCAAACAATAAATGTCGCATTAAACTTGGGAGACCTAGGACAATTGTGGAAGTCCAAACAATAAATGTCGCATTAAACTTGGGAGACCTAGGACAATTGTGGAAGTCCAAACAATAAATGTAGCATTAAACTTGGGAGACCTAGGACAATTGTGGAAGTCCAAACAATAAATGTAGCATTAAACTTGGGAGACCTAGGACAATTGTGGAAGTCCAAACAATAAATGTAGCATTAAACTTGGGAGACCTAGGACAATTGTGGAAGTCCAAACAATAAATGTAGCATTAAACTTGGGAGACCTAGGACAACTGTGGAATTCCAAACAATAAATGTAGCATTAAACTTGGGAGACCTAGGACAACTGTGGAAGTCCAAACAATAAATGTAGCATTAAATTTGGGAGACCTAGGACAATTGTGGAAGTCCAAACAATAAATGTAGCATTAAACTTGGGAGACCTAGGACAATTGTGGAAGTTCAAACAATAAATGTCGCATTAAACTTGGGAGACCTAGGACAATTGTGGAAGTCCAAACAATAAATGTAGCATTAAACTTGGGAGACCTAGAACAATTGTGGAAGTCCAAACAATAAATGTAGCATTAAACTTGGGAGACCTAGAACAATTGTGGAAGTCCAAACAATAAATGTAGCATTAAACTTGGAATATTTAACTGGAATGTTAAATCAGTACTTCTTCTTCTTCTTCGTCTTCTGCGTTCATTCTGAGTTTTTTTTCCCGGACGTGATTGCATTGTGCCTGTTTACAGCAGAGCTGTGCTCTTGAGCCGTTAGGCCGAAACATCTGACTTCTGCAGGCATTTGTTGACCGGGTTAACCTTCCCAGGGAAATCAGTACTAGTGTATAGACATGTCTTTTCCGTAATTGTGTACTGTAAAGCTGCATTACTTTGTGCTTTTTATATTCTTACAGAAATACAGCGAACGACAAAAGCAATTATTACTTGCCATGATGTTAGTGTGGGGGTGTTGATTTAAGGATAATACTGCTGACAAGATTAGTTGAAAGAATGGCTCGTACACACAAGCATCTGTCAGATGTTCAGATAAAAGGATCAACTACAAAAATTCATTAATTGCCTGCGAAGAATAGAAGATCTAAAATGGTACAGCACAATCACCATTGTAGAGCTCATAGAGATAACTAAACAGATTTAGGTGAATGAAGAGGAAAGGAAAAGATGCTGACGCTGGATATAACATACAGTGAGACATGCTGAGGATAGTATAGCTAGAATAGTCTTAGTCAGGGCAGACGACATAGGGGAAGAGTTTAAACACATGGAGAAGGGAATTAAACAGGAATGAATAATACAGGAAGTTGTTGTTTTTTTGTTGTTGTTGACGAAGCTGCATGAGCCAGCGAAAGATAGGATGCCTTGAAATAAGTTGGTTGAAGACCTATGATCCAATCAGGGTCAAAGTGCAAAAGAAGACAAACCACCAAGTTATCACGTCTAAGCAAGTGAACTAGCCACTAAATTACCATGTCCCTACTGTAAGGGAATGAATTAATCACTAAGTTATCATGTCCTTACTGTAAGGAAATGAACTAACCACTAAGTGAATTAACTAACAGCTGAGCTACAATGTCCATACTCTAAGGGAATGAACTAACCACTAAGTTACCATGTCTAAGGGAATTAACTAACTGCTGAGTTACCATGTCCATACTTTAAGGGAATTAACTAACAACTAAGTTACCATGTGTAAGGGAATTAACTAACACCTGAGTTACCATGTCCATACTCTAAGAGAATGAATTAACCACTAGGTTACCGTGTCTAAGGGAATTATCTAACAGCTGAGTTACCATGTCCATACTCTAAAGGGAATGAACTAATCACTAAGTTACCATGTCCATACTGTAAGGGAATAAACTAACCACTAAGTTACCACGTCTAAGGGAATTAACTAACAGCTGAGTTACCATCTTTATACACTAAGGGAATGAACTAATCACTAAGTTACCTTGTCCATACTGTAAGGGAATGAACTAACCACTAAGTTACCGTGTCTAAGGGAATTAACTAACAGCTGAGTTACCATGTCCATAGTCCAAGATAATGAACTAACCATTAAGTTACCATTCCTAAGGAAATAATCTAACAGTTGAGTTACCATGTCCATACTCTAAGGGAATGAACTAACCACCAAAATTACCATTTCTAAGGGAATTAATTAACAGCTGAGCTACCATGTCCATACTCTAAGGAAATGAACTGATCACTAAGTTACCATGTCTGCACTGTAAGGGAAAAAACTAACCACTAAGTTACCATGTCTAAGGGAATTAACTAACAGCTGAGTTACCATGTCTATACTCTAAGGGAATGAACTAATCACTAAGTTACCTTGTCCATACTGTAAAGGAATGAACTAACTACTAAGTTACCATGTCTAAGGAGATTAACTAACAGCTATGTTACCAAGTCTAAGGGAATTAACTAACCACTAAGTTACCATGTCTAAGGGCATGAACTAACCATTAAATTACCATTTCCCTGCTCTCAAGTCGAAATAATGTAGAGTATTTACTGCTGATTTTATCACTGAAAATTAACATTTTTTTACTTTTTACTTATTATTCAAGGTATCTTTACACTTTCCTCCCATGGACAAAAATCCATTTCACATTAATATCCGAAATGTGGCTGATTCTGTTATAGGGTTATTAATCTGAAGCTGGGATGGGCCTTAATTATAACTTCTCATAAAGGGTGGGGATAATGGAAGAACAACGACTGATAGTGGCAGTAAATATATGAATCAATGATAATATTCCAATACTGCTGTTAACTTGGCCAATAATATTCTACAATTGACGTTAGCTTGACCAACAATAATAATAATAATAATATTCTAATACTGATAATAACTTGACCAACAATGTTAGGAGTTTGTTATTTCTGTTAACTTACTCAACAATGCCAATATTCTATTACTTCTTTTATCTTGTCTGACAATGCCACTATAATGTTTATATTGTAAACTTTACAAAGAATGATAGTATCTTATCACTAACATTAACATGTATAACAATATAAGTATAATGTTACTATTGTTAACTTGACCAGGAAAATTAGTACTCTATTATTGATGTGAAATTGTCTGAGAATTCTAGATAATATTATTTTTGTTAACTTAACCAAGACTGTCTGTACTCTATCATTACAGGTGGCATGACTAACAATAACTGTATACTATTACCGCTAACAATGGTCATATTCACTTATTGCTGCTAACATGACTGACATTGATAGCATTCTATTATTGCTAAGATTTTCACTTATTTTGGCAGTATCACATTCCTCTGTTATCTTGTCTGGCAATCTTAGGGTTTAATTATTGCCTTTATCTCAATGACTTGATTCTATTAGTGCTGTTATCTTCTATTTCTTCTCTTGCCTCATTCAGCTGTTATATTTGATTGACAATAGCACATTAATGTGTTAAATATGATTGACAATATTGTATTACTGCTGTTATATTTGTCGGCTAGTATCACATCACTGCTGTTATATTTGTCTGACAATATCACATTACTGCTGTTACATTTGTCTGACAATATCATATTATTGTTGTTATATTTGTCTGACAATATCATATTATTGTTGTTATATTTGTGACAATATCACATTATTGTTGTTATATTTGTCTGACAATATCATATTATTGTTGTTATATTTGTCTGACAATATCATATTATTGTTGTTATATTTGTCTGACAATATCATATTACTGTTGTTATATTTGTGACAATATCACATTGCTGCTGTAATATTTGTAACAATATCACATTGCTGCAGTTATATTTGATTGATAACATCACATTATTGCTGTTATGATTGAATGATACTATCACAATACAGCTGTGATATGTGATTGATAACATCTTATTACTGCAGTTATATTTGTCTGACAATATCATGTGGTGCTGATGTTATCTTTGTCTGACAATATCATATTACTGTTGTTATATTTGTGACAATATCACATTGCTGCTGTAACATGTGTGACAATATCACATTGCTGCGGTTATATTTGATTGATAACATCACATTATTGCTGTCATGTTTGAATGATACTATCACAATACAGCTGTGATATGTAATTGATAACATCTTATTACTGCAGTTATATTTGTCTGACAATATTAAATTATCATTGTAGTATATGATTGGTAATTTCACACTATTGCTGCTATATTTGACTGATAATATCATGCTTATGTTGTTATGTTTGATTGATAATGGACACTGTTTCATGCATATACGTCTATGCGCTCACACACACACATACATACATACACACACATTGACACATATGCACACATATAATGCAATCTGTGTGTGATATCTCATTACATTATGTGGGGTCTACATACACAGTACACAATATCCTCCAGTAATAATTGATCTATTATTGTGTTATCAGAAGACACTCTGCAACTCTACCAACATACGACAGCAACTCTACCAACATACGACAGCAACCAGAGTTCAATACCTAGATTAGTAGGTCAGCATGACTGAAAGGATAAGAGTGCTTGCTCATAAACTTCCAGTGTGCTGATGCTGAGGTCAATGGATTAAGTGTTGACTTCTCGTCCTTGACTAGTGGATGTTAATTACAAGTATCTCAGAAGCTGGAGTGGGTTCGTCTGTTGGCGAGAGATACTAGTAATGGAGAAAGCTAACCCACAAGCTAAAAATCAGTCCAGTGCATTAAAAACAGTAGCATGGACTACACTTGAGTTCAAAGTGAGGGGCGAATGCGCGCACACACACACACACACATTACCCAAATTAGATTATTATTTTATTATGGAGGCTCACATGCTTAAGAGATATGCAAAACCTCACTGTTGTGCTTTAAAACGGCTATGTACAAGCAAGTGCATGCACACACACACACACCCACACACACAAACATACACATGTGCACACATACATACACATGTGCACGAAGTAGGAAATATATTAGAAATCTTTGGTGGGTATTATTCAGGTGGTAGATTATGACTCAATGGTGGACATTATGTAGGAAGTAGGTTATGACTCAATGATGGACATTATGTGGACAGTAGACTATGAATCAATAACGTTGAGCACGTCACAATGTAACAAGAGTCTGTACCACACGTTTCCTACCTGCTTCTTTTGACGAAACTCAAGGAACGCCTTTTGCAAATTGTGTTTTTGATTCCTGGACTCAGCATAAGTGGAGTCTTTTACATCAATGTCAAAAGTCAGGGGAAGTTTCTTTGTAGAAATATTATCTCCAGCATTATATTCTAGACTGGGCCTCAACGGAGTCTTTACATTGACAGTTTTACTTTCAACAAAATCAACGAAAAGTTGAGGCGAATCATTCATTGAATATACTACTGGACAATCGCAGTGGGTTTCAGGTATAGGTAGGCTTTTCTTACAGGAGGCAGGTTCGACAGAGCAGCAGTTTCTCATCCACAACTTATTGTCTGTATTAGCGAATTCTTGAATAGCAGAAACATCTGACACAGGTATATTTTCTTTATGAAATATATCTGAGTGTGTAAACGAATTCTGTTCATACTCCGCCATATTTATCAGCTGTTCTATAAAACTTTACTTCAAACAGAATTCCAGGACCATAATGTATACATCCCACCCCACAAATTTACCATAAACAAGCTGCAATTCAGCCGTGCACTTTCCTACTTAAGTTCTCACTTAAAATTATCGAAGCAGGAGAGCAATTCGGCCTGGCTTCATTCCAGATTGGGGGAAACGTTAGCGATATTTTCAAGCTGAGCGTCCTTGACGATACCCAAACATTGCGCAGACATCAATATTTCTATTGTTCATCGTGATTGGCTAGAATCAGATCGATAATCCAATCACCTAACGCAATACATTTACATCAGACTTATATAATGTTTTATCGCAAGAGAGCTAGTGTAAGGGAAGCTACTATTGAAATATGGGGTACAACTTTCTAAAGTAAGAGTTAGTGTTATTTCGGTTATTTTCATGTAAAGACAAAGTACATTACTCTTAAATATACTCGAATATTCGAAGACATTAACTCTTAAATACACTTCTCTATTCGAAGGCCAAATACTTCAATCCCAACGGCAATATCTGCTATGAGAATATTGCAATGTCTGTTCAAGTGGGTTGACGAGAAGCGCGATAATCCGAACTGAATTAACCCAGCGGGTTGTGTAACAGATAATGATTGATGTTTATGGAATTAGACAAGCTGAAGATAGTTTCAGAGAACAAATTGATAGTGGGACAGACCAGGATTTTAGAGGATAAAGTGGTATTGGGATATAAGAGGAAATTAGAGGACACATTGATAATGGGACTCACGCGGATGGCAATGATGGGTGTGTTGTGATGGGTTTGCATCTCTGTTGTTAAATAAAAAAAATCACACATATACTGGCCAAAGCATTATAGAGGTTAATCAGTATCAAGAGCCCATGACACTACCACAGCAAGCAAATTACAGTACAATTCTCGAGTACATGCATCTTTCCTGTGGCAACAAGCAGATCCAAGACATGGACCATTTGATATTCACTAAAAAAGAAACTCGCGGCTTTCGAACTGAACTGTTTCAGACATTCGTTTTTGAATGTCGTGGACCAGGGGGAAGGAAAATGTTGGTATTCTATCAGAAATGAGCATGGAGGAAAACAGACTTATAAACAGTGTTACATAATGGAAACTAAAATACATTAGCCATGTTAACGTAGCTGTGCTTGGAAAAAACAAGAATAGAAGAAGAGACAGCGGTTGGCTAGCACGAAGCCGGACATAAACACTGAACATACATTACGCATATAAATGCATTTGATTCAGCGCTAAATAAACCGTAGGTTTGGCCCAACCATTGCGCACATTTAAATGAATAAGTATTTATAATCTAAATTCCCATTCTATGAGCATTGAACTTGTAGAAAATACCACGAAACAAACAAATAACACGATGACTCTAATATGGCAATATATCGCCATTCTTTCCAAATGGGAGGTGGCATTTTGCCATATATTATCCTTCGGCGCCGAATCAGTTAACCGGGGGAAGTGGCGAAGGATCGAGAGTCTTCTTCAGCAGGCCATGATGACCACGACGGGCCAGACTTGCTAGATAATAGGATACAATCTGAAATTGCTTCAAGAATGCTCCCAATGTCGGAAATCAGCTCGCAACACCATCATCATTCGTTGTGTTCTTGTAATAAGTACACCCATACAATATAAATTTGGTTTAAAGACAAGAGCATCGACTTCATTGTACCGAATTTGGTATCCAAAGGCTCGGCCTATATCCGCATGGAGCATTAAAAAGGTAGCTCCAGCGACGATCTCCCAAGTGTCTCCGGAAAAACTGCGATCGTGAACAGAAATACGGAGTGCGAAATCGAACCGAGGACCTTTGAAGCGCAAGCCATACGGCTTTACCATTTCGCCGCGGATACCCCCTACACATATATCATTAACTTGCCCTTACAATTGACAATAACATGATCTTCAAAACAAAATAACAGTTATGTCGTAGAAACTCGGAAGTATACCTTAATATTAATCGATAAGGTAAAACAACCATACAGTTTTATTTATCGGTGAAGTATACATTCATACCTTTTTATTTATTGACCAGGCTAATATAACTGTACCTTTTTTTCTGTATCGAGAAACTTATAAAATTGCTTCTATTTGTCAACGAATTAAAAGATTTGCTTTTGCCTGTCGATTAAGAATAATATTGCACTCTTTAAAAAGTCTTATTGACAAACTACCCGCTAATTTCAGCGCTATCATTCACTTACTAAGCAATAATCGACGTAAGCATCACTAAAAGATAAAATAAACAACGGAATGATACCGCTATCTCAAAATACTAAACGGTGGAGTTGATAACCAAAAAATACAACGATATAATTATAAAGTGTGAATGACGAGCTCAACAGAAACGTCACAAAACAACCCGACCAAAGTCTTTCCCAACGGTCAACAGACAAAATAGCAATAACATATAACGAATATAGCAACAATCAAATACATAACACCAAATTTTCTCAGAAAGAAAAACAAAAACTGAAGGAAGATGGGAAGTACAAAGGATTATTTTATACTTCCCGTTTCCATTGAGTATTCGTTTTTCTTTCTCATTTTTGTCCGTTGGAAAATACTGTGGTTTAACACTTCAAGTTGTTTTGTTTGATGTTTCTGGAGAATGTATGAACATATAAACTCTTTATCCAGTCAATACTTTGTTTTAAAACATGTCTTTAAATCAACATTTTTGGGAGGTTTCAAGCATGTAATATAAAACAGAAATGCCATCGTGTATTTATTGATTGTTTTAGCCTACACAGGCATTCACAATTTACTGGCTTTCCCCTACGATGTTAAAGGTTTGAGCATACAGAGTGACCGAAGCTCTAGATTTAGCCGTTAGTTTGTCTTCAATGCATGCTCTGATTCCATTTCAATGTCCTTTAGTTTTGCAACCTCGTAATAGTTTTTTTTTTTTTTTTTTTAATTTATTTGTAAAGGCTCGCGGTTCCCTAGGTGCAAGAGTCGCCCGTTTAGGTTCCATGTCCCAAGGTCACTGCCTCTGCTGGTGGTACTGGCCAGATTAAGTGCAGCTATTTTAATGGGCCCTTTATTCCTACTATGTGTCTTTACGGTTATGTTATTACACCTTTCTTGTCGTTTCTCTCTCTCTCTCTTCTCCCTCCCCCCCCCCCCCCCTCCCCCAGTTCTTTTCTCTCAGCAGCTTGAATTTTCGGATTATTAAAATTTACCTTACGCTATCGTTGGTTATTAAACATAGCCAATAGTTCGCGCATTTTGCTAATAAAGTGTCTGACAGCTTGTGGCGTACTTTGCAGCTTCGTATATTGAATATTAAGCCACCAGCCAATCACAGGCTGCAGCATCAACTGGATAAAGAGTTAATACTCATTGCATTGATTATGAATATTTTCAAAACATGTTGATCGAGTTGTCTCCCTGGATCGGTGTTTCTCATTTCCACTGAATATTGTGTACATTACAAAACGCCTGGAAACTTACTAAACCCTTCTATAAAATCGTGGAAAAGAAAAAACCCACTACATAGGCATCGATTAACTGCCATAAAACACGCATTAGTTACAAAATAATTGGAAAGACGAAATGTATTATAGAAGGATATGCAAGCGAGATACAAGCAAGCGTTTCGACAAGTCTTTATCAAGGAACAAAAAAAAAAAAGAAAAAAAAAAGAAGAAGAAACACTTTGATCTAAACGTTCGCTTGTATCTGTGAATATCTGGGTTTTTTTTTTTTGTGTGTGGCTCTAGTTTCCTAGCTACATTTTACGTGCATTCGTTCTTCGCTTTATGCCTCGCAGCATTCAAACAGCGAGATTTAAAATAATAATAATAATAATAATAATAATAATAATAATAATAATAATAATAATAATAATAACAGTTGGCAACGTTCACCCTTAAAAATAATTTTGCAACTGTTTTGCTGCATTAACCTACTTTGTTCTAAAGATGACATAATTGCTTTTCCCTAGACATTTAAAAGATTACAAGTTTCTGACATAGACAGCTGTTACTACAAACCTTAAAGTAACAACTGTCTGGAACAGAAGTTGTAAAACATGGTTCTTCAAAAGAACTTTCAATGGGGTCTCAGGGAAACAACTAGATCAGGCATGCCGGCAGGTTAAAACTGAAGCCAGGGTTAATAGGAAACAAGTGACAGAAAAGGCAACAACGTAGCTGCACTACTAGAAGTACTTACCTGGCCTGGTCCAGCTGCAAATGTGATGATATATTGCTTGGATGTACCTGGTGATTTGTCTAGTTAGACGGGTCTTTGACAATGTCCTGCTTGAAAGTAATCTGTGCTTTGTCTAGTCAGACAGGACTTTGACAATGACCTGCTTCAAAATAACTAATGTTTTGTTTCGTTGGACAAGTTTCTGACAACGTCATGCTTGAAGACAGCCTGTGTTTGGTCTAGTTAGTCAGGTCTTTAACAATGCCATATTTCAAGGTAAGCAGTGATTCGTCTAATTATACCGGTCTTCCTTTGGCAGTCTAATTGTACAGGTCTTTGGCAATGTCCTGTTTGAAGGTAGCCGGTGTTTTGTCTAGTTAGACAGGTCCTTGACAAAGTCTTGCTTGAAAACAACCTGTGTTTTGTCTAATTACACGCGTCTTTGACAATGTTCTACTTCAAAGTGGCATGTGCGTTGTCTAATTACATAGGTCTTTGACAATGTCCTGCTTAAAAGTAGTCTGTGAGTTTGTCTAGTTATACAGGTCTTTGACAATGTCCTGGCTGAAAGTAGCCGGTGTGTCGTGTAGTCAGACAGGTCTTTGATTATTGCTGTAAACAGAGTTCATAGGAGGAAGAAAAGGACGGTAACAAGGATGAGGGGACAAGGTAGAGGAATAGCAGGTGAGGGACAAGGTAGAGGAATAGCAGGTGAACAGAAAATATAAATGATGAATGCAAAATCAAGATAGAAGACAGATTCTATAATAATAATAGTAATAATAATAATAATAATAATAATAATAATAATAATAATAATAATAATAATAAAATAATAACATAAAAGATATGTTAACAAATAGAAAACTATATAAAACACGAACATATAAGCAATTTCTTCTTCTTCGTACACCTTCAAGCAAAGTCTGAAGATTCGTACTTGTTCCGTTTTGTTGAACTGGTAATATGGATCACCTCTCTGGTGGTCTGAATGCTCTGATTTCCTTTTAGTTCTATAAACTATTCTAATAAATCTGCTGACCTTATTATAGGTTATGTCTGTATAAGGCTGAGTTAGTCTTCCACCTTCCTTTGCCAGACTGTCGTCTTCTTCATTTTCAGGTATGTTGCAATTTGAAGGAATCCATTGCTTTACAACCTTTTTGGATTTCTGGCATAGTCCGTGCAGTGCTGCCCTAACGTCTACTAATTCTATACAGTTTCTGCTCTTCAGTATTGAAACAACTGGCTTTCCATATATAAAGAGAGCTATCTTATAATCTCCTGATCGTGTGAGATGGCGAAACATGGCCGACCACGTTTATCGGCACGGCATGTGATGATAATGATCATATAATGTGTCCCAGTCATCATTTCTGCTGCAGTTTTCGAGGCCTCTGTCTCTGCTCTGAAGTTACTTGAAAATATTCAAATTGACTCTGACTTGTCTTCTTTGCTCCATGTTGTTGTATTTAGAAGAATACCTCCACTTACATTTTCTGTTGAGCTTTGTTTCTTTGTTTGTTTATTTTAAAAATTTTTGGTGGCTAGTTCTGTCCATTTTGATGTTGCATTTGCGAAGATATTGTTATAATTGCAATTACCATGATATTCGTTTTTCTGTTAATACTAAGACATTTGTTTTGACTTTCGTTTCATTTTCAGTGATTAAAACTATGTCATCACCATAACGTATATTGCTTTCATTAGGCCGACCAACTGATATTCCTGGCATATCTTGTATGGATCTCATTATCATTTCGCTACCGTTCTCCATTTTGCTACGCTACAGACACTATGTCTTCGATCTCCTGCACGCTGTAACCTTTCTGGTCTCCAACATTGAAATACAGTTTCCGCGGCAAAAAACAAAACAAAAACGTAACAAAAACAAAGGGAAAGTATCACGATTAAAAATTCTAAAGGGAGATAAGAGCAAGAAAAAAGAAGTAGCTAACTGTATCTGTTGTTCTGTGACAAGAGCCATTTGTAGCAGGCAAGTAATTTTAGAATTATGACACACATTAGCAACTTTTTGTTTTTAACACAAGAAAGATTTCACTTACTGATTCTTGCTAAGTGCAAGTGCTGCTGACATTTCTCCTCAGCCTATGATTTGTTCTCACGTTAGAGGTCAGTTAGGGACAGAATCATTTGCGTGCAACATGGAACTCTGCAGCAGAGAAGAAAGAAACGTGTTATTATTGAGAAGATTCTTCTGATCGCTTCTCAGCCTTTTGACTAAGATCAAAGTGGAGTAATCTGCCCTTGATCATGTCAAGGCCACCAGCAGTGGCGGTTATCTGAATAACGTGGACAGTGGAACCCGTCATTGGCGGCTCTAGCCCCTGGGGAACTGCAAACCCGTATTAAAACACACACACACGCACGCACGCACGCACGCGCGCGCACACACACACACACACACACACACACACACACACACACACACACACACATCTGATTTTTATTTTTTAAGGGCTCGCGGGTTCCCAGGGACCAGAGCCGCTCCATGAGGGTCCCACGTCCCTGTGTGTCATCCGGATTACCGCTTCTATTGGTTGGCCTGCAAGATCAAAAATCAAGTACACTTTGATCTTAGCCAAAAGGCCGATCGGCCTTTTCGCTAAAGTGAAAGTGTATCTAACAATAAACAAAGGCGTATGAATAAGAGCGCTCACTGTTTCACTTCCGGTCTGCTAATGCCGAGGTAACGGTTACAAGCCCTACACCAGTCAGTTGGACTAATATGTTGACTTCTCGTCCTTGACTTGGGGACGTAAATTATAAATACCTCTGAAGTCGGAGTGGGTTCGAGAGGTACTGGCAATAGGGAAAACTAATCAGTCCAGTGCACTAAAAACTGTAGCACGTGTGTGGACTAGACTTGAGATCCAATTGAGTGAACACAAATTGAGGTATGTCATCTACAGGACACCCCAGTCAACCACAACATGCAATTGCTGTTTGCGAATTCTAGGCAATTTTACGCTTAGTAGTTTGCCATTGCTTTCTGGACGACCGACGCTCATACCACTGAAATCAACTCAGGACAGTCTGCTTCCTGATAGTCTGCTGGTATAAAAAGGCGGATTAACGCCCATTGTCTAATATTAGAGGCGTTGGTAGCGTAATGACCAGCACGTTTGCTCGCCTGCCTGTTAGCTAAGTGTTCGAATCTCGATCCATGGAGATTACAAAAAAAAAACAAAAAAAAAAACAACAACAACAACATTGAGCTGCGTTATTAGGTCGAGTCAGTTTGAAATAGGTATCAGCAATTTGTATGGGGAGCAAAGGCGGCCAGTATGGATCAGAAACACGGAACAGAACGAAAACAATTACAAATAAACTACAAATATCCACTAACTGGTGCCAGCACAAAATAGAAGGAATAAAATGGTATGACAGAATCACCAACATGGAGCTCACGGAGAGAACTAGACAAATACCAGTCAACCAAGAGGCAAAGAGAAAACACCAGCGCTGGATGAGGCACATATTGGAAAAAAAAAACACACCTGAGAATTGTATAACTAGAAAGGCCTTTGTCTGGAATCAACATGGCGAAAGAAGTAGAGGTAGACCTATAACACACGGAGAAGAGAGGTATACACATATATGACACATATGGGGCAGGGGGGGGGGGGGGGGTTGTGGGACTATGGAGGGAGCAGAGCGTTTAGCTAAGGACAGTTTGGTTGAAGGAATATGCCCGAATGGAGAATAGCGGTTGAAAAGAAGAAGAAGAAGAAGAAGAAGAAGAAGAAGAAGAAGAAGAAGAAGAAGAAGAAGAAGAAGAAGAAGAAGAAGAAGAAGAAGAAGAAGAAGAAGAAGAAAGGTTGTATTCCTTTTTAACCGAAACGTTTATTGTTGTTGTTGTTGTTGTTGTTGTTGTTGTTGTTGTTGTTGTTGTTGTTGTTGTTGTTGTTACTGTTGTTGTCGCTGTTGTTGTTCTTGTTGTTGTTATTGTTGCTGTTGATGTTGTTGTTGTTGGTGTTGTTATTGTTGTTGTTAATGTTGTTGTTGTTGTTGTTAATGTTGTTGTTGTTGTTGTTGTTGTTGTTGTTGTTGTTGTTGTTGTTGTTGTTGTTGTTGTTGTTGTTGTTGTTGTTGTCCTCGTGTCTGAGTTTCTCAATCCTTGCCGACTCTCGAAGCTCCTCCAAGGCAGGACACCGTGACCTCTCCGTGTCGCTCTCAGAGCGCTCGTCCTGGTTTTCTTCGGATGTCTGGCGGGGTACTGTCGTGGCTTGGAGGAGCTACGAGAGTCGGCAAGCCATGCCGGCACTGTATTCTCTAGCGAACTATAAATAGTGTTGGTACGTCGATTTGTTACAGATGTATCGTTCATGGTAAATTGCCATGCTATTATGTACTTCCTTAACGGGCCCCATTAACACACGGATTATTCCACTACCTGACGAGATGCAGTAAAATAAGTCAGGCAAGAAATCGTGCAATATATTTTAAACGGCTTCTGTGTTAAGATTCCACTACTGCTAGTTTTTAAATATTTTCAAAAGTTTCAATCACAGAAAATTTCAGTTAAGAAAATTTGCAGTGTTGAGACGAGGTCTCATTTCTTAACGAAACAAATTGCCACTTTCTACAAATAATATGACTTGCCAATAAAACGAAGGCGGAACATCGTCAAACGTTCACAGCGAATTCAGCTATTCATAACGAAACGGGCAATATTGTGAAAACAGAAAGGAAACGGAACAAAACATTCAAACGCCTACAGTTTAAAATCCCAGCAGATGATTTTTCAAGCAGCCGAAAGAATACGGAAAATACAACCGGTTCTTGAAAGAACTTTTTGGCAGGCGGGTCTTTTCATAAATTGTTTAATTTGTCGAGGAAAAGAAGTTCTTTCCCCCTTCTTTTCACGTGGTAACGCCCAACTGAGGTGTGTTATCATGGGTTACCTGTGGGAGATTGACGAGTTCTCTAGAGATCTTGTAAAACTGCTGGAACAGCTGCACGATGTACCTGTCTTAGTGGTATTGACAGTCGGTACAAACAAACGGACTGTGTGAAGTTTCCTGCTGGCTTCTTTCCATCTTCATGCTTGTTCATTTGCTTCCATCTTCAAGCTTGTTAATTTCCTTCCCTTTTTATGCTTGTTAATTTCTTTCTATCTTAATGCTCAAGCTTTTCCATTTCTTTCCATCTTCATGCTTTTTCATTTCTTTCCATCAGCATGCTGGTTATTTCTTTCCATTTTACTACTTCCACTACCACAATTACTACCACCACCACAAATACTACTACTACTACTACTACTACTACTACTACTACTACTACTACTACTACTACTACTACTACTACTACTACTACTACTACTACTACTACTACTACTACTACTACTACTACTACTACTACTACTACTACTACTACTACTACTACTACTACTACTACTACTACTACTACTACTACTACTACTACTACTACTACCCATTTTACTACTTCCACTACCACAATTACTACCACCACCACAAATACTACTACTACTACTACTACTACTACTACTACTACTACTACTACTACTACTACTACTACTACTACTACTACTACTACTACTACTACTACTACTACTACTACTACTACTACTACTACTACTACTACTACTACTACTACTACTACTACTACTACTACTACTACTACTACTACTACTACTACTACTACTACTACTACTACTACTACTACTACTACTACTACTACTACTACTACTACTACTACTACTACTACTACTACTACTACTACTACTACTACTACTACTACTACTACTACTACTACTACTACTACTACTACTACTACTACTACTACTACTACTACTACTACTACTACTACTACTACTACTACTACTACTACTACTACTACTACTACTACTACTACTACTACTACTACTACTACTACTACTACTACTACTACTACTACTACTACTACTACTACTACTACTACTACTACTACTACTACTACTACTACTACTACTACTACTACTACTACTACTACTACTACTACTACTACTACTACTACTACTACTACTACTACTACTACTACTACTACTACTACTACTACTACTACTACTACTACTACTACTACTACTACTACTACTACTACTACTACTACTACTACTACTACTACTACTACTACTACTACTACTACTACTACTACTACTACTACTACTACTACTACTACTACTACTACTACTACTACTACTACTACTACTACTACTACTACTACTACTACTACTACTACTACTACTACTACTACTACTACTACTACTACTACTACTACTACTACTACTACTACTACTACTACTACTACTACTACTACTACTACTACTACTACTACTACTACTACTACTACTACTACTACTACTACTACTACTACTACTACTACTACTACTACTACTACTACTACTACTACTACTACTACTACTACTACTACTACTACTACTACTACTACTACTACTACTACTACTACTACTACTACTACTACTACTACTACTACTACTACTACTACTACTACTACTACTACTACTACTACTACTACTACTACTACTACTACTACTACTACTACTACTACTACTACTACTACTACTACTACTACTACTACTACTACTACTACTACTACTACTACTACTACTACTACTACTACTACTACTACTACTACTACTACTACTACTACTACTACTACTACTACTACTACTACTACTACTACTACTACTACTACTACTACTACTACTACTACTACTACTACTACTACTACTACTACTACTACTACTACTACTACTACTACTACTACTACTACTACTACTACTACTACTACTACTACTACTACTACTACTACTACTACTACTACTACTACTACTACTACTACTACTACTACTACTACTACTACTACTACTACTACTACTACTACTACTACTACTACTACTACTACTACTACTACTACTACTACTACTACTACTACTACTACTACTACTACTACTACTACTACTACTACTACTACTACTACTACTACTACTACTACTACTACTACTACTACTACTACTACTACTACTACTACTACTACTACTACTACTACTACTACTACTACTACTACTACTACTACTACTACTACTACTACTACTACTACTACTACTACTACTACTACTACTACTACTACTACTACTACTACTACTACTACTACTACTACTACTACTACTACTACTACTACTACTACTACTACTACTACTACTACTACTACTACTACTACTACTACTACTACTACTACTACTACTACTACTACTACTACTACTACTACTACTACTACTACTACTACTACTACTACTACTACTACTACTACTACTACTACTACTACTACTACTACTACTACTACTACTACTACTACTACTACTACTACTACTACTACTACTACTACTACTACTACTACTACTACTACTACTACTACTACTACTACTACTACTACTACTACTACTACTACTACTACTACTACTACTACTACTACTACTACTACTACTACTACTACTACTACTACTACTACTACTACTACTACTACTACTACTACTACTACTACTACTACTACTACTACTACTACTACTACTACTACTACTACTACTACTACTACTACTACTACTACTACTACTACTACTACTACTACTACTACTACTACTACTACTACTACTACTACTACTACTACTACTACTACTACTACTACTACTACTACTACTACTACTACTACTACTACTACTACTACTACTACTACTACTACTACTACTACTACTACTACTACTACTACTACTACTACTACTACTACTACTACTACTACTACTACTACTACTACTACTACTACTACTACTACTACTACTACTACTACTACTACTACTACTACTACTACTACTACTACTACTACTACTACTACTACTACTACTACTACTACTACTACTACTACTACTACTACTACTACTACTACTACTACTACTACTACTACTACTACTACTACTACTACTACTACTACTACTACTACTACTACTACTACTACTACTACTACTACTACTACTACTACTACTACTACTACTACTACTACTACTACTACTACTACTACTACTACTACTACTACTACTACTACTACTACTACTACTACTACTACTACTACTACTACTACTACTACTACTACTACTACTACTACTACTACTACTACTACTACTACTACTACTACTACTACTACTACTACTACTACTACTACTACTACTACTACTACTACTACTACTACTACTACTACTACTACTACTACTACTACTACTACTACTACTACTACTACTACTACTACTACTACTACTACTACTACTACTAGGACTGATGCTGTTAGTAGCAACCCCAAGTCAAGGACGACAGGTCAACATTTCAGTCCAGCTGTCTGGTGTAGGGGTTGAACTGCTTACCTCGGCATCATCACACCGGATGTTTAAGAACACGCGTTCTTATCCATTCGACCATGCGGACCTGCACAGGTTTTTATCATTTTAATCAAGATCATCATCATCATCATCATCATCATCATCATCATCATCATCATCATCATCATCATCATCATCATCATCATCATCAACATCATCATCATCATCATCTCTGTGACGAAGGTGTCATGGGTGCAATTCGTAATCCCGCAAACCGCGTTCGAAACACAGCTGCGGGCGATTTGGAAGTAGACTGCCTTGCGCTGATTTTAACCTTAATGATATGTGTGCCGGTCGTTCAGAAAGCAATGGCAGACTACTAAATGTAAACATGATGAGTTTAGTTTAGTTTAGTTTAGTTTAGTTGATGGATCGAAATCACGGCACGAGGGTGTAACCCATGAGTGCTCCGTTCTCCTCATAACTCAAACCTGACTGGAGAAACTCAACTCAGTGCACGAACTCCGTAGCACCGGCGAGGATCCTGAAATACTTTGAGTAGATTTTTAACACGAAATTTTGCCCGTAGTTGTAGTAGTAGTAGTATAGCAGTAGTAGTAGTAGTAGTAGTAGTAGTAGTAGTAGTAGTAGTACTAGTAGTAGTAGTAGTAGTAGTAGTAGTAGTAGTAGTAGTAGTAGTAGTAGTAGTAGTAGTAGTAGTAGTAGTAGTAGTAGTAGTAGTAGGCTACTCTTTTTCGATTTCCAACTGCTAAGTGATTTTTTACGTGCGCAACAATACACACGGGCGTCCGATTTCACTATCCAGAGACCAGGGTGAATTTTATTACTAGAAGTCCACGTGAATAAAATCCCGGTCCTTACCGGGGCATAAACCCAGGACCTCCAGCACTCGAGACGGACACCATACCTCGAGACCACGCAGCCCCCAAACATGATGATATCACAAACAACCAAAAAGGGATGGATTTCACTGCGACGTCCTGCAAAGGATTTGAAATTAACATCATGATCACCGCCATCACCACCAACAATATCACCGTAATAATCATCATCATCAAAGTCGTCATCGCTGTATTCAAGTGCCGTCAACAAGCAGCAGGTATCAGTTAGTTAGTCGTTAGTCGCTTTTCCATTGTGCCAACGGCTTCGGGCGGAAGAGCGCAATTGAGAGGGTACAGGCCTTATCCTGGTGTGAGGAAATGCAACCTAAAGACTAAATGTCATGGCAGGGCAGACCAGGCCCTAAGCCTTGGTTGGTAATTGGTCTAGGATCGAAGCTCCGACAGGTGGACAGTTAGAGCATTGCTTTGCTGATCCGGCAGCTTCTGCAGCTTGTCTTGTTCCAGACGTTTTGGTGTTACCTTTCCTCTGGAGTAAACTAGACAGGCCGAGAGAGGGATCATGCTACATGGGCAACACATGGTCTCTAAATTCAGCCCAAATTTGTGTTATGGAGAGATAACCTCATTTTACAAACTATTGTATGTCAAGACGGCAAGGTGCCAGTCAGTCAGTCAGACAGTCAGTCAGTCAGTCAGTCAGTCACTCGCTTTTCCAACTTCGTGGCAAAGGGGTGCCCCATAATGCGCCTTTCCTGTGCCAGTGAATATCACACAAAATGCTCCTCACTGCTACATGAGAAAAGTGGAACAGACAGGAGTCTCGACAAACCAACAGCCCGCACAAAAGCGTGTGATGATGTCATTACATGCCAGTACTGTCCATAATGTAAAGCGGGGGGTTACAGCAGCGCTAGATGTCATTAGAAAACAGCAAGTAAAATGGTTCAGCCATATAACTAAGCTATCAACTGACACTATACCATAACAAGCAATGATGTACAGACCACATGGAATCAGAAAAGGAGGCATGTAAACGATGGACAGAGGGAAGAACAGTGTCCAAGGGAATCTCTATATATGAAGCGGGCACTTTCCAGCTGTTTATGTTTCACTTCGACACTGCATTGTATAAGAGGAACAAGATGCAATGAGCTGAGACTGTTCGTGATCTTCTCTCTCATACCACCAGGACGCTGTGTGCGGACAATGCAGGCAACCAGCGGATAGACAAGGCAACAATACAAATGAATGAAAACTGATCGCAGGCACTCGAAGAAAACATTCACCACTTTTTGTCACAACGTGAGAAGTCAGTAACCGATACGTATTGTAATAGAACATATTGTTTTCCCGTAGTAAATGTGAATAACGAAGAAATACTCAGTATGCTACACAATTTATTGTCTGCCATATTTCTCTTTGGGAATATATGTATTGTATAGTTCAGCTTACAGGCGACTGTGGATTAGGGGATATTTAAACGCAGTTTCTGAATTCCCCGACATATAGAGTCCAGGGTTCGAAATCAGCAGCGGGCGATTTGGAAGCCGATTGCTTTGTGTTGATTTAGATGGTATGAGGCTTCGAGGTGTTCAGAAACAATGGCAAACTTCTTCTTATAGTCCATGCCTTATGGCTGCAATTTATAATTGTCAAACGAGATGAGGAAAATGGTTCTTAAGAGGTTTATAGAACCAATCCTGGTAAAGAAAAGTGAATCATGGACATTAGAAGACAAATGAGGAATTAAACGAAAGCTGCAGAGTTGTGGTTTTATGCAAGAATGACGAGAACACTCTGGACGGATAAACCTTTGGTATTGTGCGTCTTGGCTTGTTGTTAGAAATGAGGGAGGAGTGCAAATGGCCAAAATAAGCAATCTGGACTTTTTATGGGAAGCTCAGTCGCAAAGACAGCTACATCAGAAAGAGGCAGTCGTCGTTTTTTGGCCACGTAATGAAAGGATAAACACTGGAACATGTCGTGACAATCGGAAAGATATGCGAAAAGATAGAGGAAGACAGCGGGAGAAGATTCTTAATAGTCTTGTGTCATGGCACGGAAGGAAGTCAATACACGAATTGATCCATGTCGTCGGAGATCGGAATTTGTGGAGAGGCATGATCGGCCACGCCAGCCGGTAAGTCTCTATATGATGATGATGATGAGATGATGAGTGTATATGGGAATGTCCCCAGAGCTATAATGTCGCTTCTGGTCTCAACACAACTCAACTGAGCTCATCTAGGAAAAAAAAAAAACGCGTTACAGATATGAAGAAATAATCAGCACTCTTTGGCCATACCCGGAGAGCGTAAATACTCGAATAAGTGTGTCGTCATGAAAAGCCATCCCTGTGTCACCGGAGCCTTAAGGGCAGCCAAGAATATTAACACTGCAGCATCTAGTACATGTCGTAAGAGGCGATTTGAGAGGGTTTGGCGTGATACCGACAACCTCATTCCGTGAACACCAGCTGCACAGTCTAATAAATCATGAACAAGTCTACAAAATGCTTTTGGTGTATAGGTGGAGGGCCTATGCTTCTAAGGTAGAAGAGAAAGAAGAGGAAGAAAGAGAAGAAGAAAACATGTTCGGTAAATGAACACGATCGGAGAACAGCACAGAGAATAGATAATAGACAGCCTTACAGCATAACTTATGCAAATATCAGCGAATGAAATGATAAACCACAATATTAGACAAGTTGTTGGGGGACATGGTTTCCCACTCCAGTCAGTCGGCACACTCACTTAAGAACGAAGATACCACTGGGCAGAGGATGTCAGGCTAATAAAAGCACTCATAACATTCACCTGGAGATTTGTAAAAGTTTCTCATAAGATACAAGTAAGAGATTAAGGCAGAATATTTACATAGGCAAAACCTCAAGTAAAATCCTGAAAAGAAAGGGGAAAAAACCGTGGGAAATGTCGGTAGGCAAGTGACAGCCCTTGTTGAGTGTGTGTTTGTCCATACTTGACATGTATTTAACCAACATGGGAATTTTATATTACCAGTGCTTTGCGTAGAGGGAAAAATGTCAGTTTACTTATTACAAAAGGAGTTATAGAATTAACGTTTCTGCAAATTGGAACAAGGGGAAGTATGAATAAGGCCTATAGCTGAAATGACATAAAAGAAGAAAGACAATTTTTGACAATTGAATTCCAGTCGCTGAATAGAGTCATTGTCAATCATTTTTGACCCGAAGGCCTTGCTGTTTGTGGGTGAATAGTTGGTGAATAGTGAGGGAATAATGGGGAATAATATGTGGGTTCTTGGTTGGAGCAAGCGAAGTTATCAAGGGGAGGTTGTTAACTTTTCGTCAGCCCAAATCCGCGATCTACACACATATGCCACAAGTACTAATAAGCGATGGACTCCTTGAAGTGTTTAAAAAAAATCCCCGCACTTTGGCACACTCTAAATAGAGTCGGTACATTACTTCAGACTCTACGAGTCCCGATTCACTCTAAGTTTAATAGGTTTGTTGTATGCCATTTAAAGAACGTCGCAATATACTCCACCATTTATTGACTATTTGTAATTTATAAGGCAATTTTACGTTCAGCATTATGCCATTGTATTCTGAACGAGGCCGAGTCTAGGGTTCGAAATAATCTGCAGACGATGTGGAAGCAGATCGGTTTGCTTTGATTTCATGAGTGTCGGAGGTTCGGAAATCAATAGCCTACTACTAAGCAAAGTAATTGCCTAGTGAATTACAAACAGCCAAAATATCTTGGGGTTGATTACGACTTTCTCTTAAGGATATGCCAACAACCTTTAACTTTTTAACCAATTCTACTTAACGTTTTCGTTAAAATACGCAGTGCAGCGACATAATGGTTTACACGATCCATTGAAGTGATAGAATGGTTTACATGATCCATTGAAGTGATAGAATAGTTTACACGATCCATTGAAGTGATATAATGGTTTACACTATCCAACGAAGTGATAGAATGGTTTACACGATCCACTGAAGTGATAGAATGGTTTACACGATCCACTGAAGTGATAGAATGGTTTACACGATCCATTGAAGTGATAGAATGGTTTACACGATCCACTGAAGTGATAGAATGGTTTACACTATCCACTGAAGTGATAAAATGGTTTACACGATCCACTGAAGTGATAGAATGGTTTACACGATCCATTGAAGTGATAGAATGGTTTACACGATCCATTGAAGTGATAGAATGGTTTACACGATCCATTGAAGCGATAGAATGATTTACACGATCCATTGAAGTGATAGAATGGTGTACACGATCCATTGAAGTGATAGAATGGTTTACACGATCCATTGAAGTGATAGAATGGTTTACACGATCCACTGAAGTGATAGAATGGTTTACACGATCCACTGAAGTGATAGAATGATTTACACGATCCATTGAAGTGATAGAATGGTTTACACGATCCATTGAAGTGATAGAATGGTTTACACGATCCATTGAAGTGATAGAATGGTTTACACGATCCACTGAAGTGATAGAATGGTTTACATGATCCATTGAAGTGATAGAATGGTTTATATGATCCATTGAAGTGATAGAATAGTTTACACGATCCATTGAAGTGATAGAATGATTTACACGATCCATTGAAGCGATAGAATGGTTTACACGATCCATTGAAGCGATAGAATGGTTTACACGATCCATTGAAGTGATAGAATGGTTTACACGATCCATTAAAGTGATAGAATGGTTTACACGATCCATTGAAGTGATAGAATGGTTTACACGATCCACTGAAGTGATAGAATGGTTTACACGATCCATTGAAGTGATAGAATGGTTTACACGATCCATTGAAGTGATAGAATGGTTTACACGATGCATTGAAGTGATAGAATGGTTTTCACGATCCATTGAAGTGATAGAATGGTTTACACGATCCACTGAAGTGATAGAATGGTTTACACGATGCATTGAAGTGATAGAATGGTTTACACGATCCATTGAATCGATAGAATGGTTTACACGATGCATTGAAGTGATAGAATGGTTTACACGATCCATTGAAGTGATAGAATGGTTTACACGATCCATTGAAGTGATAGAATGGTTTACACGATCCATTGAAGTGATAGAATGGTTTACACGATCCATTGAAGTGATAGAATGGTTTACACGATGCATTGAAGTGATAGAATGGTTTACACGATGCATTGAAGTGATAGAATGGTTTACACGATCCATTGAAGTGATAGAATGATTTACACTATCCATTGAAGTGATAGAATGGTTTACACGATCCATTGAAGTGATAGAATAGTTTACACGATCCATTGAAGTGATAGAATGGTTTACACGATCCATTGAAGTGATAGAATGGTTTACACGATCCATTGAATCGATAGAATGGTTTACACGATGCATTGAAGCGATACAATGATTTACACGATCCAGTGACACCAAACTGGATGCCGACGGCAGTAGTTTATCTACTAGCATTGTCCCTCTCTAAAGCATTAACCAAGGGGTTAAAATGCAAGGTGATCGACTTCATTGCACCGAGTTTTATCCCATATCGCATGTTCTCTTTCCCCACGGCGACCTGCCGAAAGCGTCGCACAAAGCACGAACTCCGTAGCTCATGCAACGACCCCTAGGAACCCCTCGTGAACTGAACGTCGTGGCATGGAATCGAACCAACAGCCTTCAGAGAGGGAGGCTTTCGGCTTAACCATTCGACACTCCCAGTCTCCAAAGCCGAACGGGTGGACAGGCTGGCGGACCAGGCCAAACGAGACACACAAACCTGATGCCTTGACATCAGACCATAGGTCAGACAGGTCATAGACTTGGAAATGCAAACCTGGAAAATAAAAAGCCTGTCAAAATGGTTTGTAGAGAGCCACTAACATATAGCGATCAACCCCAGGTTGAATTTCTCAGCAATTGTATGCTCAGGCTATTGCTTTCTGAACCAGAAGACAACATAAGGTTACATCAGCCTATCAACGGTAAGTGGGAAGATTCTGCAATAAATGTGCCATGTTACATCAGCCCATCAACAGTAAGTGGGAAGATTCGACAACAAATGTGCCATGTTACATCAGCCCATCAACCGTAAGTGGGAAGATTCAGCAAGAAATGTGCCATGTTACATCAGCCCTTCAACCGTAAGTGAGAAGATTCAGCAAGAAATGTGCCACGTTACATCAGCCCATTAACCGTAAGTAAGAAGATTCAGCAAGAAATGTGCTATGTTACATCAGTCCATCAATCGTAAGTGTGAAGGTTCATCAAGAAATGTGCTATGTTACATCAGCCCATCAACCGAAGTGGGAAGGTTCATCAAGAAATGTGCTATGTTACATCAGTCCATCAACCGTAAGTGGGAAGCTTCATCAAGAAATGTGCTATGTTACATCAGCCCATCAACCGAAGTGGGAAGGTTCATCAAGAAATGTGCTATGTTACATCAGTCCATCAACCGTAAGTGTGAAGGTTAATCAAGAAATGTGCTATGTTACATCAGTCCATCAATCGTAAGTGTGAAGGTTCATCAAGAAATGTGCTATGTTACATCAGTCCATCAACCGTAAGTGTGAAGGTTAATCAAGAAATGTGCTATGTTACATCAGTCCATCAACCGTAAGTGTGAAGGTTCATCAAGAAATGTGCTATGTTACATCAGTCCATCAACCGTAAGTGATAAGGTTCATCAAGAAATGTGCTATGTTACATCAGTCCATCAATCGTAAGTGTGAAGGTTCATCAAGAAATGTGCCATGTTACATCAGCCTATCAACAGTAAGTGGGAAGGTTCATCAAGAAATGTGCCATGTTACATCAGTCCATCAACCGTAAGTGTGAAGGTTCATCAAGAAATGTGCCATGTTACATCAGCCTATCAACAGTAAGTGGGAAGGTTCATCAAGAAATGTGCCATGTTACATCAGTCCATCAACCGTAAGTGTGAAGGTTCATCAAGAAATGTGCCATGTTACATCAGCCTATCAACAGTAAGTGGGCAGGTTCATAAAGAAATGTGACATGGTATATCAGCCCATCCACCGTAAGTGGGAAGATTAATCAAGAAATATGCCACGCAACACTGCTGCCATTTATACCCGCTGTATATCACGCAAAGTATTAAGTATATATCAAATGGCAATGAGAACATATCTATACAGTCATCATCAAGTGCCTTGCCGACAATCATGGTATATTGGTATATCTTCTTTGTCTGACTTCGATCCGCCAACTTCTGAAAGGTCTGCCCAGCTTCTCATAGAAAGCATAAGAAACGAGTAGAAATGAGCACGTGATAGACATTTAAAAAAAATTCAAATCTGACAACACACAGGGATCCAAACCGTTCACCTCCAAATACCGTAAGCGCATGACTGAAGGAACATGTGCACTTCTGCGCATGACCGACAAGACACCTTTCACTATGATGCCACAACGACATAATCTCCCCATACCCCTGAACCCACAAAGGAATATGGACAAAACTCGAGCCAAACAATTGTAAATGAACTAATTCATTCATTCATTCATTCATTCATTCATTCATTCATTCATTCGTTCATTCATTCATTGGCATGTCCTTTGCAGAACCTCGCTCCCATAACAAACTTCCGGAAAACCTCTCGATCATAAACAAGATGTTACGCGTCTGATACACCCATCTGGAGATCATCTGTCACATCTTGCACCCATCTTCTCTTTGACCTTCCTCTTCCTCTCTTCCCAGGGATATACCCCAGTATTATTGTCCTCTCCAATTTTTCATGGTGTTTCAAGAGACCACAATATTTCAATTTTCTTTGTTGTATCGTCTTTAATACCCAACCTTCTTCAATATTCAGCTCTTGAAGTATGGATGCATTTGTTATTTTCTGTATCCAAGATATTCTTAGAACCCGTCTATAACATTTATATTCAAAGGCATTCAAAGGTAAGTGAACTAGAAGATAAATAATGAAGACTCAAACACCATATTGTACAATTTATTTCTGGCATTTTGCTAGAGCTTTTCATGTGCATACTACAGAAAGAAGTTCAACAAATGATGACGTTAACAGTGAGTTGCACATCCTTTATAGGACGTTGAAGCCAACCCCAACATTATTTGGCTGTTTCAGATTTCTTAGCAAGTTGACATTCAGTAGTTTGCGATTGCTTTCTGAACGACCGGCACTATATCGTCGTATGAAAAACCAACCCAAGGATGCCTGCTTCCAAATTATTACGAATTACGGGATTACGAATTACGCCTGTGACACCTTCGCCACAGAGCAGGTATAATGAAGTAGCATAATGAATTATGTCAGCCGAAAGGAACAAACCACATGGTCATATATATAAATGTCCCAATGGTAGTTTTAAAGATACCATTTTGGTTTACTAGCTGACATAACCGTGGTTTACCTGAGTGAATAGCTGCCGCCTCGACATATCTTAGTAACGTTTGGTTGTTTGTAGAGAAAAGCACGTTGCAATTCTCTTTACCTGCAACATGTCCAGGGTTGATTGATTGATTGATTGATTGATTGATTGATTGATTTAAGAACCGACATCACAGCATTCGGGGCATTCCTATAAGCTCTCCTTCCCCATCCCCAGAAGCCAGCGAAGAGTTCCATACCTAATAGTACCAGTAGCAATCTGATTATATGTGCGTCTCACCTTTCCTCTAAGCGTCGAGCATCGGCCAGATCCCCTCGTCACTCCTCGCTGTCGCATTCTTGCCAGACCATGGTGATCCATTTGCTCCTCCGTGGTGTACACGTGCTTCCACAAGGCCGCAGCCACGTCTGCCTTATCATGCATCAACACTCCACCAAATTTTGCAGAGCCAGCCAATCTGTCTGCCTGTTCATTCCCCAGCACACCAGCATGCCCCGGAGAAAAGATTCAGACCATGTTTGCCACCCGTAACTTCCGAAGCAAAGCAAGCCACTCGGCACGAAGCTTGCCTGTCCTCACCCTACTCAGCATGAATTCTGAGTCAGTTAAAATCACGAAGTGTGTGTGTATCGTATTCTCCATCCAGCGGAAAGCTGCACTGACTGCCTCCACCTCCATTCTTAAGCTGGATGTTGTGGTATCATATGCCAAGCTCTCCTGCACCAAACGTCGACCATTAGCCGTTGCCAATAAACCCCAGGCACTTCCCCTACCTCTTGACACCGAACCATTTGTGTAGATAATCACATCACCCGGGCATTATCCTGAATTAGTTGCTGGATTTCCACTTCTGTGGCCCCTGCTGGCCACTCTCTGCACTCCCTTCTCAATGTGATTATAACTCTGCACAAGTCTAACTGCTCCGCTGGCACTCTAACCCACTCCTTTCCTCGCATAATGTCCTCCAAGATGCACACCTGTCTGATCGTATCCCCCGCCTGAGCCATCCATGATTTCCCTCTTATCAGTCGCTGACCCTTAACTGCGTCCAGCACCACATGCAGTGGGTGATCTGTGTCTGCAGCTATATAACAGAGTAGGTTTGTAGGGGAGTGTTGGCTGGTGTGCAATGGGAAGATTATTTAGTATTGCACGGCCGAGCACTCTGCTGGGGGGTAGCTAGGGATTTGTCATGCTGTGACGACGGGATAGGGAACAGTTAGTTACTACGATTCCATCAGAGACGGAGGTCACAAGAAGTGTTTGGATGCCAGCTGGAATGTGAGATGACCTCTGTTGTAATTTCATCATGAATGATTGTACTAAGGATTTGGCAGTCCTACATTGTAATGAGAACTGTTATGAGAACTGAACTCTATAATAAACTAACAAGTCAAAAGGCTGATGGAATTGGATTGTCGTCTGGTGTTATGTTTGGCCTGAATGTCATTACCTCCTCCTGCACTGTTATAGCTACTCTGAGATATGCCTTCGCCTGCATCACCTTGAGCCTACCAGCAACAGTCGGCAAACCAAGGATATCTGTACAGGATCTATTAAATGGCGCCTTTCAAAGATCTGCCGAGGCGTCTTATATACACTCGGCTAAACCACACTTATGTAACCAAAAAGACATTATGGTATTATTAAACTACCATGGTGACATTTCAATATATGACAACGTGATTTGTTTATTTCGGTGGAAAGAATTCATTATGCTACTACATTATATGTTGAAAATGTTGTATGTATAGTATGCAAATGACAAGACACAGCGACATATGCCATGCGATAAATTGTGCAATATCTTGTTGTGTGTCTTCATTATTCAAATTCACAATAGGAAGACGGAGTTTTAGACAATGCAAGTGATTTTAAAATCCGACACAACTAAACAAAATCGACCGAGGCATTCACAACTAGTCGGAGATTGTGGCTTAGGAAATAGTGAACTGCATTTCACAACTCCCCAACATACCGATTCGAGGGTTCTAAATCCGCCCAGCGCAATGTGGAAGCAAATCGTGTTGTGTTGATTTTGATGGTGTGAGGCGTCCGCCCGTTCATAAAACAATAACAAAATACTGAACATAAAACAATTGCCTAGCATATTACAAACAAATTATGCTGGGGTTGACGGCAGCATTATGTAAAGGACATGCAATTAACTTAAGTTGCAATTAATAACCATCAGTCTTCAGACGAGCAACCCGATCTTGCCGTAAACATGACGTCTGCAGGATGCAGAACTAAGACTCGGTGCCCCTGACCTTCCGCTAGTCGCATCCAGATAGTTGCCATGACAACCAACCACTTATTTTGCAGAACAAATTAGGCCTCCAGCGTAATATTCGATAATGATGTAGCGAAATGCGTGATACTATAGCTAAAACATATTATGAGACAAATATATACGTATATTACTGAGATGGCAACGAAGACAGGTTAGGAATAGTCAACAAAATTAACTCTATTGTGTTAGACCCGCGGCATCCGAAAAATTGATGCATGCCTTACAAATACGCGGCGAATGGGTTACGGACGCAGTTCGTAATCCAGCATACCCGCGTTCGAAACACAGCTGCGGGCGATTAGGCAGCATACCACCTTACGTTGGTTTTTATCAAATGGTATGGGTGCCGGTCGTTCAGAAAGCAATGGCAAACTACTGAATGTAAACTTGCCCAGGAATCACCAACAGCCCAGAAATGCTGGGGTTGACTGCTACGTCATATAAAGGATATGCAACAACGATTTACAAATTAAAATCACACAGTAAGACATGAAAGATTTCAAATTATTATCTTGGAAAAATACAGCAGAATCATTTTTTTTTTTGGTTTTGTTTAGGTAATAAAAATGACACAGTATTTGTTACTTAGGGATATGAACATTAGAACATCGTGGAAATTTGAATAAGAATCGCTTTGGCAAAGATAGCCTTTTGCTAGGTCAGTGGTTCTCAACCTTTTTTGGCCCATGCCCCCGACCCCTTTACCATATGTTCAGAATGTCACCCCCCCCCCTTTCGAATTTCCTCCCTATAAATTCCCCCCCCCCCTTACACAGTACATAAAAATGGAAGCTAAATTTAATAACACATACTAGAACAAGTCTAGACATCTACATAAAACGTGATTTGCGGGTCTACTTACGTTATAAAACAAATTTCATTAGGGCGAGAAGTACAGAATCTTAAAATTTAGAGGGGGAAAAATATCAAGTAACTGGTTCTTGTATTAATTATTAATGCGATCTTGAAATAATCTTAATCCCCCCCCCCCCCCCGGAAAACCTAAAATCACCCCTGGGGGGGGGAATTCTCCACCGGTTGAGAACCACTGTGCTAGATGGAAAACACTTACCAATAAAAAGCTATCAGTTGCAGCGAGAGAAAACAGAGTCTGGAAGTGGTATAAAGAACCCATACTGTTGTATGCGTGTGAAACGTGGACACAAAGCAGGCAAGCTTAGACACATCTAATGGCAGTGGAAATGTGTTTCTGAATGCAAAGAACACCATGGGCGGACAGGAAAACGAATGAATAAGTCCTATAAGAATAAATAAGTCCTATTAGAATGAATAAGTCCTATAAGAATAAATAAGTCCTATAAGAATAAATAAGTCCTATTAGAATGAATAAGTCCTATAAGAATAAATAAGTCCTATAAGAATGAATAAGTCCTATAAGAATGAATAAGTCCTATAAGAATAAATAAGTCCTATAAGAATGAATAAGTCCTATAAGAATGAATAAGTCCTATTAGAATGAAGAAGTCCTATAAGAATGAATAAGTCCTATTAGAATGAAGAAGTCCTATAAGAATGAATAAGTCCTATTAGAATGAAGAAGTCCTATAAGAATGAATAAGTCCTATTAGAATGAAGAAGTCCTATAAGAATAAATAAGTCCTATAAGAATGAATAAGTCCTATAAGAATGAATAAGTCCTATAAGAATGAATAAGTCCTATTAGAATGAAGAAGTCCTATAAGAATGAATAAGTCCTATTAGAATGAAGAAGTCCTATAAGAATGAATAAGTCCTATTAGAATGAAGAAGTCCTATTAGAATGAAGAAGTCCTATAAGAATGAATAAGTCCTATAAGAATGAATAAGTCCTATTAGAATGAAGAAGTCCTATAAGAATGAACAAGCCCTATGAGAATCAATACGTTCTAAAAGAATGAATAAGTCCTATAAGAATGAATAAGTCCTATAAGAATGAATAAGTCCTATTAGAATGAAGAAGTCCTATAAGAATGAACAAGCCCTATAAGAATGAATAAGTCCTATAAGAATGAATAAGTCCTATAAGAATGAATAAGCCCTATAAGAATGAACAAGCCCTATAAGAATGAATAAGTCCTATTAGAATGAATAAGTCCTATAAGAATGAATAAGCCCTATAAGAATGAACAAGCCCTATAAGAATGAATAAGCCCTATAAGAATGAATAAGTCCTATAAGAATGAATAAGCCCTATAAGAATGAATAAGCCCTATAAGAATGAATAAGTCCTATAAGAATGAATAAGCCCTATTAGAATGAATAAGCCCTATTAGAATGAATAAGTCCTATTAGAATGAACAAGCCCTATGAGAATCAATACGTTCTAAAAGAATGAATAAGTCCTATAAGAAACAAATGAAAACCTTACATTGCATAGAGAACAAACGTAGTTAAGATGTTTTGGGTACGTTACGAGAAGAAATAAATCGGGGAACTTGGCGTCAACTGGCAACCTTGTAGAGAGCAAGGGGATTTCATAGAGGTGAATACCTGGATGGCTTGGCCATGTGGAATTATCGGGACAAGAACACTGACCTGACTCACGACTGGTGATCACGTGAGATGGTTAACCAAGACCGCCCACAACCGATGTCTACATGATAGCTATGCAATTCCTATATGACTATACGACGACTATATTGTGACTATACGATGACTATTTGATAATTAGACAATGGCCTTATGATGAATATATGATGACTATATAATGGCTATACAATGACTCTACGATGACTATATGAGGACTATATGATGGCTGTATAATGACTATACGATGACTAAACAATGATTATATGATGACTCTCTGATGTCTATACTATGACTCTATGATGACTATACATGAATTTACATGATTATGTGATGACTATATGTTGGCTGTACTATAACTATACGTTACTCTACGATGAGTATAGGGTGTCATTAAAAGTGGAAAAAGTGTCCGAGTGGTACGAACTGGAATATTGCTTGGATAGCAATTCCATTATGTGGAAAGACCGAATCGAAAGCTCACTGTGTGGATGTCATCTGCAGACTGCATTCTTCTGGTTTCCGGAGGAACAGCCTACGATGAACGGAAGGCCCAATATACGGACGTGAGGCTAAGCAGCCATGTGCAGGACATGACGATTCCTTGGGTGAGCCCAGTACCAGAGCGCTATGTGTCGGCTCTGCAATTATGGAAGCTTCCTCGGATGGCTAGGAATTTCCATGGTCTGCACCTGCCTTCCCAGGAGGGTTGACCAGGATGTCTTCGGCTGTTCTAAACGCGCCAGGAGGGACGGGGGATAACACAACAACATTGAGAGTCAAATGTCCTACGAAACCCCCGGGAAGGTTAACCCGGTCAACAATTGCCCGCAGAAGTCGGATGTTTCGGCCTAACGGCGCAAGAACACAGCTCTGCTGTAAACAGGCAAAACGCAGTCACGTCGGAAAAAAAAAAAAACTCAGGATGAACGCAGCAGCAGAAGAAGAAATTGCTGTGGTATGGCTTAGCGCCACACAGATATCCCGCACCTTGAGGGACAAGAAGTTGTTGATAATAATCCAAGACAATAATTCCCGCAGTTAATTAAATTATTTGGACATATCGTGCTAGCTCGCTATTTTTATACACCAATCGATACTCGTTAGATCACGTGGTCAGTATCAATCCTGTCGTCCCTACTTCTTGCCAATGGGATTATCTATACCGATGGCTCTGTGTTAGTAGGCAAACAAAGTGCCTGGGGATTCATAGCAGAAGCCAATGGCCGATGTCTAGTAAAGGAAAGATTGGCATGTGACACCACAACCTCAAGTCTGAGAATAGCGGTGGAGGTGGTTACTACAGCTTTCCACTAGTTGGAGAACAAACTGAATACGTGTGTGGGATTGTGAGTGATTCACAAAGCATGCTGACAAAGGTGAAAACTGGCATGTTACGTGCTAAATGATATTTATCAATTTAGGTGTCGCGGGTTGTGAGCATTCGTTGGATCTATTCTCCAGGACACTTTGGTGTGGTTGGGAACGAACAAGCCGACATGTTGGCTGGTGCTGTATCATTGACAGGTGATTTGATACATGATAAGGCAGGCGTGTTGAACGACGTCTAGGAGCGCGTGAATAATGTAGAAGAACAGTTAGACTATCATGGGGTAGAGAGAATGCGACAGCAGGGGGTGGTCAGAAGATCTGGTAGCCAGTCGTCACTCAGAGATAAAGCTAGACCTATATGTAATCAGATTGTAACGGGCACTATTAGTATTGCAACTCTACGCTGGCTGTTGAAGATGAGGACTGCGCGCTTATGGGAATGCCCCGAGTGCAATGATGTCGGTTCTTGACTCAACTCAACTCATACTTCCTGATGTATTTTCGAGTACCCTGTTTAGGTTTGTTGGACTTTGAGCCCACGTCACTGAAAACTAAATCCTCATATGAGAGAACACAAATACAATAATTAGACTTACATTTTCTTCCTCCGCCTGTGATTGGTCCTGTCTGAAGCGAAAATAAGTAATTGCTCTGTTGTGTTTCTGGGCGTGACTTGAAAAACTGCGAAACCTGTAACGAGACGGCAATAATTTACAGTTATAAATATAGTTCTAATAGTACAAGACGTTCGATAATACTTTTGTAACTGTTATAGAATATAAACAGATGTCACCAAACCGATCGAATAAACGTGTGCCGATAGGAACGAAAAGAGCATTGACCCACGTATGTTCCCCATCAACATTATCCTGGCAGTGGAAATCGAGGTGGTGTAGTGGCTAGAGCACTCGCCTGCCGGATTAGTGGCTATCTGTTCGAATACCCTTCGAGGTGGGGTTTCCTTTTCACAAACACTAATATGCACTCACTCACTCACGCACCCACTCACTCACTCACTCACTCACTCATCCACCCACCCACTCACTCACTCACTCACGCACTCACTCATCCATCCACTCACTCACCCACTCACTCACTCACTCATCCAATCACTCACTCACTCACTCACCCACTCACTCACTCACTTACTCACTCCCTCCCTCCCATGGCTCGCTCATTGGCTCGCTTGCTCACACACTCACTCACTCATTCACACTCACTCACTCACACTCACCCACTCACTCACTCCCTCCCTCACTCACTCACTCACTCACTCACTCACTCACCCACCCACCCACCCACCCAGTCACTCACTCACTCACTCACACTCACCCACTCACTCACTCCCTCCCTCCCTCACTCACTCACTCACTCACTCACCCACCCACCCACTCACTCACTCACTCACTCACCCACCCATTCACTAACCAACCCACTCACTCACCCACTCACTCACACTTACCCACCCACCCACCCACCCACTCACTCACTCACTCACCCACCCACCCACTCACTCACTCACCCACTCACTCACTCACTCACTCACTCCCATCCTCCCTCTCTGGCTCGCTAGCTCACACACTCACTCACTCATTCACACTCACTCACTCCCTCACTCACTCACTCACCCACCCACCCATTCACTAACCAACCCACTCACTCACCCACTCACTCACACTTACCCACCCACCCACCCACCCACTCACTCACTCACCCACCCACCCACCCACTCATTCACTCACCCACTCACTCACTCACTCACTCACTCCCATCCTCCCTCCCTGGCTCGCTCATTGGCTCGCTCGCTCACACACTCACTCACTCATTCACACTCACTCACTTCCTCACTCCCTCACTCCCTCACCCACCCACCCATTCACTTACCAACCCACTCACTCACACTCACCCACTCACTCACCCACTCACCCACCCACCCACCCACTCACCCACCCACCCACTCACCCATCCACCCACTCACTCACCCGCCCACTCACTCACTCACTCGCACACACTTATATTCTTCTTCTTCTTCTTCTTCTTCTTCTTCTTCTTCTTCTTCTTCTTCTTCTTCTTCTTCTTCTTCTTCTTCTTCTTCTTCTTCTTCTTTCGTTCGCTTGAAATACATCTATAACTGCAATGTTGTCTTCTGTATGAATCTTAATCTAACAGTCTTTTTTAGTTCACTCAGCGGTCCATAGAGTTTATCTTCCACTGGTGTCTCTCTAGGCCAGAATGTTCGCCTGTTAGTTAGTTAGTTAGTTTAGTCGTTGGATCCACATCACGGCACACGGGTTTAACCCATAAGTGCTCCGTTTTCCTCCTAACTCAAACCTGAGTCTGGAGAAACTCAGCTCAATGCACGAACTCCGTAGCATCGGCGAGGATCCTGCAATACTTTTTGTAGATTTTTAACTCGAAATTTTGCCCGGCAGCGCCGTTAGGCTACTCTTTTTCGATTTCCAACTGCCAAGGGATTTTTTTACGTGCGCAGCAATACACGCGGGCGTCCGATCTCACAACCCAGAGACTGGAAGTCCACGTGGATTTTTTAAATAAATCCCGGTCCTCACCGGGGCCTGAGTCCCGGGACCTCCAGCACTCGAGGCGGAAACCATACCTCGAGACCACTCAGCCCTCCTATGTTCGCCTGGATATGTTGTAGTTTGGGCAGTCTTGGAGTATGTGCTCTGCTGTCTTATATCACCCATATGTTGATGATACATGGTAAGGGTAGCCCCAAGACTGATACTGCCATTGGGGTGTGTAGTGAAGGCCACCGCATCACGAGGTGTTGTGACCAATTTCCTTTTCTAGTCACATCTCTTCCTAGATCTTCTTCTTCTTCTTCTTCTTCTTCTTCTTCTTCTTCTTCTTCTTCTTCTTCTTCTTCTGCTTCTGCTGCTGCTGCTGCTGCTGCTGCTGCTGCTGCTGCTGCTGCTGCTGCTTCTTCTTCTTCTTCTTCTTCTTCTTCTTCTTCTTCTTCTTCTTCTTCTTCTTCTTCTTCTTCTTCTTCTTCTTCTTCTTCTTCTTCTTCTTCTTCTTCTTCTTCTTCTGCTTCTGCTGCTGCTGCTGCTGCTGCTGCTGCTGCTGCTGCTGCTGCTGCTGCTGCTGCTGCTGCTTCTTCTTCTTCTTCTTCTTCTTCTTCTTCTTCTTCTTCTTCTTCTTCTTCTTCTTCTTCTTCTTCTTCTTCTTCTTCTTCTTCTTCTTCTTCTTCTTCTTCTTCTTCTTCAGCGTTCCGAGCCATTGAGGTTCTTTGCTGCAAATACAATCCGTCTCCATTCGTCTCTCTGGTTGACCTTCTCTTGCCAGTCGTTGATTTCAAGTGCTTGTAGGTCTGTACATGTATTATCTCTCCACCGCCTTCTTGGTCTACCTCGGGGTCTACGGTCATTTATTTCCTGAGTGTAAGCGAGTTTTGTTTCCCTATTATCTTCCATTCTTTCTATATGCCCCAGCCATTGTAGTCTATTAGCCTTCATGATACCAGTGATTAGCGGGGACTTAAACAGATCATAAATGTCTTTGTTACTTCTTCTTTTCCATTCTCCACTTTGTGTATCCCTAATGGGTCCAAAGATGCGTCTTAAAATTTTGTTCTCAAAGGTTTGTAACAAGGCTTCGTCTCCTTTCGTTGTACTCCAGGTTTCAGAGCCATACAGCACAACTGGTCTGATCAGTGTTTTGTATATTGTGATTTTGGTGTTACGAGATAGCGCCTTTGATTTTAGTAAATGTTGTAGTGCATAGTATATCTTATTTCCAGAGTTGATTCTAGTTTGTATTTCTTCCCTTATGATGTTGGAGCAGTTGAAGATTGTACCCAGGTATTTGTATGTTTCCGTTCTTTTAATGGTCATATTATCTATTTGTATGTGGTCAGAGTTTCTAGCCATTCCGTCTCTTGAAATTACCATATATTCTGTCTTATCTTGGTTGATAACCAGCCCCATCTGTTGGGCTTTTCCCTTTAAGTGAGTCAATATTTCCAATGTCTTTTGTTCACTTTGCCCTATAATATCTATATCATCTGCATAACCAAGCAGCTTGGATGTTCCTCCAATATCACATTCCTCCTTTACCTTCCTTACAACTTTCTCTAGAGCCAGATTGAAGAGTAGCGGCGATAGTGCATCACCCTGTTTCAAGCCAGATGTTATTTGGAAAGGGTCTGATTTCCTGCCTTTATATGTTACTATATTATAAGTATCTTCCATGCATAGTCTGGTCATGTTGATTAACTTCCTTGGTATTCCAAATTCCTGCATAGCATTCCATAGACTATTCCTATGGACACTATCATAAGCCTTTTTAAAATCCACAAAAATGTTATGGAGATCTCTTTTATATTCCCAATGTTTCTCGGCTATTTGTCGTAAGATAAATATCTGATCTATTGTTGATCTGTTTTGTCTAAAACCCGCCTGGTAGTCACCTAATATGTCTTCTGAATATGGTTTTAGTCTATTTAGTAATACTGCGGATAGTATCTTATAGCTTGTGGACAGTAGTGATATTCCTCTATAATTTCCACATTGGAACTTGTCTCCTTTCTTAAAGATAGGTATCAATAATGACTCTTTCCAGTCATGGGGTAATTCTTGTCCTCCAGATTTTTATTATTAGTTCGTATAGCTTTAGATGTAATGCATGGCCACCTGCCTTTATAAATTCAGCAGCAATTCCATCAGTCCCAGTTGCCTTATTGTTTTTAAGTCGTCTTCCTAGATAATTCCGAAAATTATCCACAGACTGCAGGGGAACTAAAAACAATGTAGGGGAAAGGGGGAGGGGGGTTGTGAAAGAAGAACATTATATACAACTATAATAAAGAGTGCTATGAACGTGGAATGTCAGGATACTAGCCATGAGATAGGAAAGTTAGATAATGTAATGAAAGAAATAAAACCTGAAAATTAATATTCTAGACATGTATGAGATCAAAGGGATCTGGTAAAGTAACAGAAAAAGACACAATAATTAATTCAGGAGGCGACAGGCACGAAAAATGAGTATGACTACTGTCTGGCGAGGTACCAGCTAAGTAAATGAAAGTTATTAGAGTATTTCAGACAGAGTTTTTGTGATCAAAATCAAAGCTACATCCATGGATATAGATATTATACAAACGTATGAACCAACAAGAAACAGCTGTGGGGAGGTGAAAATGTACGATGAAGTACAAATGGCAGTCCCTCAAACGCAGTAAATTCAAATAAAACTAACTCTTAGAGATTTCAACGCAAAGTAGGACAAGAAAGAATGGAAGATATAGTGTGTGGCTATGGTTTGGGAACAAGAAAGGAAAGATGAGAAACATTGATATAATGGGAAAAATAAATAATATCATGATTGGACACACCTGTCTTAAACACCATACAGAGACGACTTTACACATGGAAAACCCTGATAAGGAAATGTCCAAACACATTTAATACGTTCTGATCAGTAAACAATTTAGAAATGCGTTAAACAATTTGAAGAAAATCATCGGCGCTGACTGTATCAGAGTTCACGTCCCACTTTGTGGTCAAATAAAAGTAAGGTTAAAGAGAGGCAAATAGAGGTTTAAACCATGCGACTTAATAATAATATCCTAAAATCAGATAAGCATGAACAACATAGAGTGACTGTGAAAAAAATATAACGCAATAACTAAAACACAAAGATTAAACTAACAATGATGAATGCTAAAGACTCTTTTCACACAGAAAAGTAAATTGAAATTATTGGAGAAAAGACAAAAGTCTAAGAAAAAATGGTTGACTAAAGTTGATAGTCAACGGAAACGAAATAAATGTAACAGACGACTATAATAGGATAAACACAGAAATAAATGATACGTGCGTAAAGATAGTTGCGTGTACATTACGCGACGTTGTAATGAACCCCAGTTTTCATTGGATGATTTTGATGTACAGCGCAAGTTGAGATTAGTATCAGTCGTTTGCTACTGCTTTCTGAACTGTTGACGTCTTATAGTATGGAAATCAACGCAAAGCAGTCAGATAGACAATAGAAAATGTGTTCAACGAGCAGTGCAACCACACTGAATTAAATTCTATTAAATATATAAACAATAAACACAGGTAAGTGAGCTGACAGGAACAAAAGTAGGAAGATATTTGAAATCAAACACAAGAGAAGTATTAATGGGAGCAGATGTTATAATACAGAGATGGAATGAATTACATAGGGTAGTTGTATTGTAGAGAAAGAGCAGAATTAACAATTAAGTAACTTAGAAGGTTCATCTATACTAAAAGAAGAAATCACGAACACTATTAAACATATGAAGAAGAAAAACAAAACAGCTGGGCCAGATAGAAAATTAGAAGTACTGCGAGAATTTGGAGTGGAAATATTAACTATAATGTTGAGTGATGTTTACATTAGTGAATATATATCTAGTGATTTGCTGAAATTTTCATTTATAGTTCAGCGCAAACTAGCAGGATAAATTGAATGCGGTGAATTTCGTACAATCAACCTAACAAAACAAACGTCAACTAACTTCTACTCAAAACAATAACGAGAAGAAAAAAAAAGAAGATATAGAAGAAGATTAGTGAAGAACAGTTTGGATTTGGAAATAATGAATATGCACATTAGGAACACTAATATAGAGATCAACAGATACACAGAAAAACGCATCTGTGCTTAACATATTATACTATTAAACCTGGTAAAGTTGAATATAGTAAAATGATCAAAATATTAGTTGATATTGAAATTGATGAAAAATATCTCAGAATAATAAAGAATATTTCCTGGAAACAAGTAGCAGCAATTAAAATGGGAATAAAGAAGGCAATTGTGAGCAGATAAATCATGGAGTAAGAGAATTATGTGATTTGTCGCTGAATCTATTCTATTTAAGTTGGTGGCATGTCTGTTACAGCCTATTTGTGATATACTAAGCAATTGTTACTTTAGGTAGCTTGCCGACACTCATATAATCGGAAACAACGAAAGGCGACATGCTTTCAAATAGTCTGCGGCTGACTTCGAAGCCTCGACTCGGTGTGTCGGGGAATTATAAGCCGCTTTCACTGCCCCTGAGCCACAACGCCAGCTTCTCTCTCTACAAAAAAAGTTAGTTGCATATCCATTACAGGACGTCTCAGTCAACACCAGTATTTTTCCTGTTTATGATCTCTTAGCAAGTTTACGTTCAGTAGTTTGCCATTGCTCTCTAGACGACCGGTACCCCTACCAATTCGTAAAAAACCAACGCCAGGCTGTATGCTTCCAAATCGCCCACAGCTGTGTTTCGAACGCGCATGCGGGATTACGAACTGCGTCAGTAAATTCTTCGCCACGGAGCCGGCTCTCTCTCTCTCTCTCTCTCTCTCTCTCTCTCTCTCTCTCTCTCTCTCTCTCTCTCTCTCTTTCTCTCCTGCGCGCGCGCGTGCACGAAATAATACTGAGAGAGATCAAAGCGAGGCCAGGAAAACGAGTTTGAGGTTATAGTATAAACAATTCCCCGGGAAGGTTAACCCGGTCAACAAATGCCCGCAGAAGTAGGATGTGTCGGCCTAACGGCGCAAGAACGCAGCTCTGCTGTAAACAGGCATACGGCAATCACGTTCGAAAAAAGCAACCTCGGGATGAACGCAGAAGAAGAAGAAGTATAAACAATCTACACTTAGTAGATAACACAGTATTGAAGTCGGAAAATGCAAAAGATCTACCTATTTTAGACGGTGTAGTAATAGAGCATGCAAAACAAGACTTTGCTTTGAATATGAAGGAAATGGAATCAATGGTAACACCAAAGAAAAAATATAACAATAGAAGGGATCATGTTTAACTAAGCTGATAAATTTAAATACCTATGGGGCAACCAAAACATCACACGGAAGATGCATAACAGATTCAGAGCAGAACAGGTCCAGTAAAAGCTGCATTTAAGAAAATGACAAGTATCTTAGGCAATATGTCGCTATCATTGAATGTCATAAAGCAAGTACTGAAAGGTTATACAAAACCTGTTTGTCTGTAGGAAGGTGAATGAACAAAGTGAGACAAGCTTTAAAGCAACGGAGATGTGGTTACTGAGCTGAATATTGCGAATAGCTTTGACTGCCAGGGTATCTAACAATGATTGTTTGAAAAATGATAATTTAGGTAGAACATTATACAGAATTATAAGAAAGCGGCAAACATCGTTATGTGGTCCAAAAAAAAACAAAAAAAAACGAGAAGTGAGGCATTGGAATTGGACAATACAACGACGACAGGAAAGATCATTAGGAGAAGAGGCAGAGACAGATCGCGAGAAACTATGCCAGGTGGACTGAGGCGGTGGCATGGAAGGATATGATCAGCAGAGTTGATAGAGAACACCAAGAATCTGTGGAGTTTCTGTCCTTATATGTGGAAACACCATGAGGCAGTTTCATAAGTGATTAAACCATATGGTAGGGCAGATGATAGTAACGATAAACGTGTCTCCATGCGAGAAATATAATGCTGTGCTACCCGTTAACCCATTCTTGGGAAATTATTGTGGTAGTTTTCTCTTAACTTCGTCCATAATACATGTGCATAGTTTAATATCCTTTTGTCAGTAGCTATTTTACTTTTTGTAAAACTTATATCATGGCAGCGGACAATGTAGGCTCAACATTAGAGTGGGTGAAAAGCGTTACAATTTAAATAAAGATTAGAAATTCAAACAACGAAATGTTAAAACATGAACAGAAAGCAAAATTTAACAGTGGCATAGAGAAATGATGCAACACCATTAGCAGACAAGTGAGGAATGATTTATGTGGAAACTGCGGAGATGCGGTTTTATAGTAGTGATGAGAAAGCGGAACATACAGAAATAGTAATAAAGAGTTCTTATAAAAGTTAACTCACAAAAAGAACCGGTCACTTACATCATAATAAAACAGTTCAAATTCTTTGGGCATGTCAAGAGAAAGGGTAAGCTGGAGTATTTCGTCACAAAGGGAAAGTTGGAGGGACAGGGAGTCTGGGAGAGACCAAGAGAGAAGATGTTGGACAGTTTGACATCATGACATGGGGGGCGGGGGGGGGAGGAGGGGCGAGGGGGGCGGGGAACAACAGTATCAGTAATGATTAGAAGTACACGAAACAGAGAGCTGTAGAAATTCACGATCGCCAATACCATACTGTACGAACAGACTTTGTATGGACTATAAGGAGAAGAAGAAGAATGCAACATACTAAGGGGAGAAATATACAACATGGCAATCAGACATACTAAATATAAATCCCTATTATCAGTGTCCCAAGCCAATAGATGAACCCACTCCGACTTCTGAGGCACTTATAATTTACGTCTCAAAGTCAAGGACGAAAAGTCAACATTTTAGTCCAACTGACTGGTATAGGAGTTGAACCCTTTGGCTCGGCATCAGAAAACCGGAAGTTTTATAGCGAGCGTTTTTATCATTTCGGCCATGATGGCCTCTAGTTGGTACACCTGTCTTGGAACAGGTATATCTGACGGAAGATGCCTTGCGGGGGTGATAACAAGAATCACCGTTGCAAACTTGGCGATTTGCAAGAGCGAAACACATACTCAACAACAAAATGCTGTCAATTACAATTAGAAAAATAGTGTTAAACTGCTATACAGAAAATATACTCTTGTTTAGAGTGTAGACAATAAGCAGGCAAGATGAGAAACATCTAATGGCAGTGGAAACATGATTTCCGAAAAAAATTGCAAACAATATCATAGACGGACAGAACACCTAATGAGACAATCCGCCATGAAACACATTCATTCATTCATTCATACATTCATTCATTCAGTAGCATGTCCTTTGCAGAACCTCGCTGCCATAACAACCTTCCGGAAAACCTCTCGATCATAAGCAAGATGTCCCGCGTCTGATACACCCATCTGGAGATCATCCGCTACATCCTGCACCCATCTTCTCTTTGGCCTTCCTCTTCCTCTCTTCCCAGGAATATATCCTTCCATTATTGTTCTCTCCAAACTTTCGTGACGTTTCATGTGACCAAAATATTTCAATTTTCTTTGTTTTATCGTCTTTAATAGCCAACCTTCTTCAATATTCAATTCTTTAAGTATGGATGCATTTGTTCTTTTCTTTACCCAAGATATTCTTAGAACTCGTCTATAACATTTATGTTCAAAGGCATTTATGCGCTGTTCAGCTTGTTTAGTAAGTGTCCATGTCTCACAGGCGTATGGTGCAATGGGAAAGATGCATGCTCTTAAAAATCTAATTTGTGTAGTTCTGTATGTCCCACTCCATAATTTATTCAGCTGTTTTAGTCTTTGAAGAGCAATTGATAGTCGTCGCTTAATTCCTGTCATTGTGTCACCATTGTTGGTAATCAGTGATCCAAGATATTCAAAATTTTCCACCACCTCCAATTTTTCCCCATTAACGTATATTTCTTTCTCCATTGCTGTTTTGTCTGTATGCATTATCTTTGTTTTTGCTATAGTAAATTGATTAGAGAAATTATATACACGATTTGTGGACATAATATGATGAGAAATATGTTCGAAAACTTAGTGACAACTGACTCGACATTACGGGACAAGAGCAAGGGGAAGGTAAACAGATACATACCTGGATGGCTTAGCCATTTGGTTTAACTTGAACAAGAACACAGGTCTGATCCAAGATTCTGGTGATCGTGTGAGATGATGAAACGTTCTGCCTACAACTATCGACATGGCTCATGATGATGTTATGATGGTTCTCGTAAAGACACCCACGAGAGATAAACGCAGATTAGAAATGGAACAGATCACAACACCTCAAAATGTGGTGATCTAGTGTATAGAAATATGGTAATCTAGTGTATAAAAATGTGGTGATTTAGTGTATAAATATTTGGTGATCTAGTGTATAAATATTTGGTGATCTAGTGTATATACAAAAAGACCAATTCGTTTTAAAATACCCCAACGGTTTGCAATGGGATTTCCATTGTTGCAACCTAGTTATATATATATATATATGTCCCCCCCCCCCCCCTGCATCGTTTCTCTCATTGCAATGTGTTTATAACAGTAGCATTAATAAAATTATAGTAAGAATTATAGAAGTGTTAATAATTATAGAAGTAGTAATAGTAGTAATAATATTAAAAACAATTCTCGTAGTATAAATAACAGCAGTTATAATTAACAATAATAACGTCAATAATAATAGTGCTACATTAATCACAGAATAAATCATAATAATAGTTTAGTATTAATAAGAGTAGTATTAGTAATTATAGTAATAGTAGTACCAATAAACGGTGTATTAGTAGTAGTAGTAGTAGCAGCCGCAGCAGTAGCAGTGGTAGTAGCCGTAGTAGTAATAGTAGTACTTGTAGTAGTAGTTGTGGTGGTGGTGGTGATGGTGATAGTAAAAAGTACCAACACTATAATAATGATGATGATAATATAATTTTTTTCCCGCGTTTCCATCCTGTTTCAGGATATTGCGGTCAACATCAGCATCTTTCAGCTGTATGTTGATTCCTAGGCTAGATTACGCTCATCAGCACGCCACGACTTTCTGAGCGACCGGCTCCATACTCTCATAAGTCACTGGCGCGACTCGAACCACTTCTAATTCTCGTGCGCTTACGTCAAACACGAGAGTATTCGGGGTTAACTGAGAAAGCTGCTAACTCCCTCGCCCAGGGAGCCGGCATGATAATATCATTACTCATAATAAATGTAATAATAATAATAATAATAATAATAATAATAATAATAATAATAATAATAATAATAATAATAATAATAATAGGAAGAAGAAGAATAATGAGTAAAACGTGATTCTGCACACGTGATAAATACAAGATGTAAATGACGTTACTGTATATGTAAACATATAAACATTATTAAACGTATTACTAAACGAGCAGTGATAAAACAGGGAAAAAAATTATAAAATGCAAGTAATAAGACACGTTGAACAGACAGATAAAATAATAGCAGGAGGAAGAAATGTAGTAAATACCCAGTTGCATCAATTGTTATAACAAGAATACATTGGACAGTCAACACATTTTTTATGAATACAATGAAAGACACAATGTTGCCATTTAATGTAAAACCTCATGAAATATAATTAAATTAACATGACAGTACTTGAATATATGAACATGTTTTGTTGTACATTTTGAAATCTCTTCAACCTGAACGGTTATTAATTAATTTTAAATGTTGTGCTGGCCCATCTCGGTCTCTTTTTGGAACAACACCAACCATTATATTTCTTTCCAAGCTAGTATAGCATTTAATATGAGCAAAGTATTTCAGCTTCCGAGACAAAATGCTGTTTGAGCCAGCTTTCTAAGAAGCTCGATACCACTACAATGACAGTATGTTCTTCTTCTTGTTTTAGGCTATTCTAAGAATGTTTCTTGACACTTCAGCTCCAAAGCCCGGGAAGGCAACCAGGCCAAGAAATGCCTAAGTCGGATGTGTCGGCCGAAAGGTGCAAATATCGCAGCTCTGCTGTAAAAGGCACAACTCAATTACGTATATAACAACATTCCGGACCAACGCAGAAGAAGAAGAAGAAGAAGAAGAAGAAGAAGAAGAAGAAGAAGATTGATTGATTGATTGATTGATTTAGGAATCGACATCACAGCATTCGGGGCATTCCCATAAGCGCTCCGTCCCCATCCTCAGCAGCCAGCGAAGAGTTCCAACACCAATAGTACCAGTAGCAATCTGATTATATGTCCGTCTCGCCTTTCCTCTGAGCGTTGAGCGTCGGCCAAATCCCCTCGTCACTCCTCGCTGTCTCATTCTTGCCAGACCATGGTAATCCATTTGCTCCTCCGAGGTGTACACGTGCTCCCACATGGCCGCAACCACGTCTGCCTTGTCATGTATCAATACTCCACCAAGTTCTGCAGAGCCAGCCAATCTGTCCGCCTGTTCGTTTCCCAGCACACCGGCATGCCCCTGAAAAAAGATCCAGGCGATGCTTGTCACCCGTGACCTCCGAAACGAAGCAAGCCACTCCGCACGAAGCCTGCCCGTCCTCACCCTCGTCAGCATGCTTTCTGAGTCAATTACAATAACGATGTGTGTGTGTGTGTGTGTGTGTCGTATTCTCCATCCAGCGGAGAGCCGCAGTGACTGTCTTCACCTCCATTCTTAAGCTGGATGTTGCGGTAGCATATGCCAAGCTCTCCTGCACCAAACGAACCCACTATGAACCCCCAGCCACTTCTCTCACCTCTTGACACCGAACCATCTGTGTAGATAATCACATCACCCGAATGAGCATTGTCCTGAATTAGTTGCTGGATTTCCACTTCCGTGGCCCCTGCTGGCCACTCCCTGCACTCCCGGCTTAATGTGATTATAACTCTGCACAATTCTGACTGCTCCGCTGGCACTCTGATCCACTCCTCTCCTCACCTAATGTTCTCCAAGGGGCATAACTGTCTGATCGTATCCTCCGCCTGAGCCATCCATGATTTCCCTCTTATCAGTCGCTGACCCTTAACTGCGTCCAGCGACTCATGCAGTGGGTGATCTGTGTCTGCAGCCACCCTGATGTATGCCTCTGAGGAAGAAGAAGAAGAAGAAGAAGAAGAAGAAGTAGTAGTAGTAGTAGTAGTAGTAGTAGTAGTAGTAGTAGTAGTAGTAGTAGTAGTAGTAGTAGTAGTAGTAGTAGTAGTAGTAGTAGTAGTAGTAGTAGTAGAAGAAGAAGAAGAAGATGAAGAAGAAGAAGAAGAGGAAGAAGAAGAAGAAGAAGAAGAAGAAGACGTTTTCCAATGATTGCCACATGGTCCATGACTCACGGCCGCATGTTGCCAGACCAGAGATGCAAGGTCTCGACATGTTTAGTTTGTATTTCTGATGTTGTACCATGGGTTCTTAATGTCAGCGTGTGTGTGTGTGTGTGTGTGTGTGTGTGTGTGTGTGTGTGAAGTGTGTGTGTGTGTGTGTTAAGTGTATATGCGTGTGTATGTGTGTATCGTGTGCCATGTCGACAAGCTTGCGTGATCATAGTTGTCGTCTCACTATCACTAGAGTTCAGAATCAGGTTTATGTTCTTGTCCCTATTATGTGATTTGGTCAAGCCATCCATGCATTTATCTATGTATCTGGCCTTTGCTCTGTTCCCTTCAAATTTGTCTGTTGTCACCAAACCAAACGTTTAGGTCTATTTATCCCCCTAACGTGCTCGCATAATCTTGACTGTCTATATTTAATTTCTCTAAGAAATATAAGGTCTTATTTATTTCTTGGTGAACTTTTTCATTCAGTTTTATGTCCATCCATGATATATTTTAAGCAATTTTTTCAGAAGCTAAATTTCCACTGACATTTGATATTTCTCGGCGTGTTTGCTTATTGTCCGAGTTTCACATTAATAGAACAGTAACGGTTGTATGTAGCACACTAGCTCTGCAGAAAGAAGACCGAGTCATTTTGAATAAAACTTGGTGCATTGAAGTCGATATTCTTGTCTTTAACCCCTTCAATGATATTACGTCAACATTCTTAATCTCCTACAGATGACATCATTTTAATGGTGAGTATGTTTCCAATCTTGCAAAAGACTTTTCCGCCATGTTGATTCTTGTTCTAACCTGTACAAGCCATCGTTCGTTAGATGTTACGATTCTTAAATGATAAACGCATAGATATACTTTATACGAATTTATCCTTTTATTTAGGTGTTAACACTGCGGTATTTCCTTCTTATTTGAAATGACCATAATTTATTTCTTGTCGTTCATTGTGTACAGAAACAGCATCCACTAAATGCTGCAGACACTGTTCATTGTCTGCAATCAGTACTTTATCATCAGCATATCTTACATCGTTGATGCTACGCACTCTAATTCTGCTCTTTATTATTATGTTGAATGTGTTCACTATCTCTTTCAAATTCATCAACACACAAGATTTAATTTAATGTATTTTGGTTTCCATTTGACATTCTTTACATGTATATGTTTTTATATGTATATTTCGGTTTTTAACTATAAACTGCAATAATTTTGGGTTAACTGCTGCTACACATAGATGTGATATAGAGAACAACACAGAGAAAATGACAGAACATCAATTTCCATACCTTGAACTGTCCACGCCCACATTAGTATTCAACGCAATGACCAGCAAGACATCGGACTTTCATCGCCATAACCACGACAATACCACCGTCAATGACGTCCACATATCAACTTTCTTCGATGATAATATTAACAACTATCAACTATCGGAACTAAGACCAGCAGCTGGGCTGGAAGTAAATTTCCCGAACGCTGCCGGCACAGAAAAACCAACGCGCATTGAAAGTCCCCAGGATGTGAAAACATCTTGTCACAGTCGAATGAACCAATCAAACGACGCTCTTTAGTTCAAACCCAAAATTGTAATAAAAATTATCTTAGCGGTAAAAATATTTATAAATGCACCCGTAATTCCCCTCCCTCCATTTTTCTATAATTAATCGAAGCGGCACATATAAGTCGACAGGAAGACGTACCTGGCTGGCAATATGCTGTGTTGAACAACCCGTGACGTCTGCAGGGTTGCATCTGGCAGCCATCTTTGTTTACAATCATATGACCTTAATTTATTCCGCACGTAAAGTTAAAGCTAGTCTCACGTCACTTATGAGCACTGTATAAAGGGCTGCTGTGACTAGTTCCCTTCCACACCACTTTGATTTTCCGGACAATTTCAATAGAAGTCTCAGTTTCAATGGCCGATGCGACCTGAGACCAATATTGTAAAAATTAAAAGTAAAGGGCAGTGCTTACGCGCCTTGATGCGTGCATTGCAAATTCTGCTAACTTCATAATTGTAAATATCAATTGGCACTCAAGAAATGATGTGTTTAATTTCACGCTAATCATCATCATCATCATCATCATCATCATCATCATCATCATCATCATCATCATCATCATCATCATCATCATCATCATCATCATCATCATCATCATCATCATCATCATCATCATCAAGTGCAGTGCTAGCTGGCGTAGGCGTTCATGTCTCTCCATATATCTTAGTCTTTGGTGTTCTGGATCAACTCTGCTGATTATATTCCTCCATGCCACCGTCTCAATCCATCCAACATCATTTCTATGGGTCAGCTTCTGCCATTCTTCCTCGCGATCTTTCCAGTCCTCACGATGTTCTCCAATACCTCTCTTCCCATCACATGATCAAAGAAAGCTGATTGTCTCTTTTTTATTATTGTATATAATGTTCTAGTTTCATTAGCCTCTTTCAGGCAATCGTCGTTAGTTACTATAGCAGTCCAAGGAATTCGCAACAATCGTCTCAGGAACCACATCTCTATTGCTTCCAAGTTCTTTATAATTTGTTAATTTACATTCCAAGATTCACAGCCATACAGAAAAACATGTTCTATATAGCACTTCAGCACTCTCGTTCTTACATTTAATGATAGTGACACATTACATAAGAGACCTAGGTCAATTAAAAAATTAGCCTCGACGAGTTTCGACAACACGACAATGAGACCGTCGGGCAATTGTGCTAGCCACTGAGCTACGGCGGAGAGCTTTATATGATTATATTATATCGTTGCAGGGTATTGAACCCGCACCATCGTCTTTTTTTTTCGCAGCTCAGTAACCACTTTAAAGCCGCGTACAGAGTGTGAAACGATGTCTGTTCTGTCTTCTCGCGTGCTTAAAGTATTTAAAATTTTTTATTAACCATGTTTTGGGGGGCAGTTATTGAAAGATTGTGGGAAGAAATAAATTGAAAAACTTGGTGACAACTGGCAAGATTGAGGGGAAAAGAAGAAGGGGAAGGCAGATAAGTACATACCTGAATGGCTTGGCCACGTGGTATGGTTGAGACTTGGACAAAGAGCTGATCCACGACTCTGGTGATCGTGTGAGATGGTGAAACTTGACCGCCCACGCTTATAGGCATGGCACTTGATGGTAAAGATTGAAAGATTGTCTGCGCCTGTGACCTAGGAGGTTTAGTGAAACGCAGTTTTATAATTCCCCAATATACGGAGTCGACGGTTCGAAATTCACCATTGGCAATTTGGAAGCAGACCACTTTCAATCAATCAATCAGGTGCCGTCTCCACAATGAAGGTTGGCTGCAATGGATCTACAACACTGTCTGCCTCTTGCCTTGACTGTACATTCTGTCAGGCTGATGTTCGACCATCTCTTGATGTTATCTTCCCACTTGTATCGTTGTCTACCTCTTGCTCGCTTGCCCTCAACCCTGCCTTCCAGTATGGGTTTTTTTTATAAGGGTATCATGTCTTTTAAAGTGGCCGAAATATTTCACTTGTCTCCTCTTTATTTCTTTCATCAATACTCTCTTCATTCCCAGTTTTTCTAGAACCTTTGCATTTGACTGTTATTGTTTCCATGAAATACGACATATTGGTCTGTATATCCACATCTCCAGGGCTTCTATTCGACATTCTCGTACTTTGCGTTGATTTCCGCCATTCAGAAAGCAATGACAAGTTAATGAACGTAAAAGTGACTGATAAATCATAAACATCCAATAAATGCTGGGGCTGACTGCAACGTCATGTAAAGGACATGCAAATAATATTGTAATATATTGTCAACGAGCTTTCACAAGCATCGATAAAGTCAATAAATAAATTGAAAAAGTCACAAACATTTAATACCCTGGCCTCATAAATTAGCAACAATGGGGGTTGTACAAAAACATCATAAAGAGACTCGCCCTAGTGATGCAGAGGTTAGACACCATTTATAGCCTTTAACACAACGCCAACAAACACACGAAAGACAGAATGGGACCATGCATCTTTCTAGTGACAACATACGGATATGAGTCATGCACCACTTTAATAACGTGGCAAGCACCTTGCCATCTCGACTACAGATGATAGTTTGAATAACGAAGACACAAACAATAGATTGCACGCGAAACGTTTCGAGTGTTGTTTAACTACACAAAATGGACGCATGTTAAAGATCGCTGAAACAATCGCCATTAATCAGCAGAGTCCAGTCTTATGCAAACAGAAAGACATGATAGTCAGTTTAAAATTTCCACGGTAGAAGATTGAAATTACGGTTTGAATATGTGTATATTTCAGCTTGAAGGAATTATCTAATCACTTTAGTTTATGCTGTGTGATATCTGCAGTATGCACCTAACGAGATGCATCGAAATATGCCAGGCAATAAATCGTGCAATCTATTGTTTGTGTCTTCGTTATTCAAATTCACTGCTCGAAAACATTGTTACATTGTGCTTAACAAATAAAAAGGCGCAATAAATAGTTTAGTTTAGTTTAGTCGACGGATCAACATCAGGGCACACGGGTGTAACCCATAAGTGCTCCGTTCTACTCCTAACTCAAGCCTGAGTCCAGAGAATCTCAGCTCAGTGCGCGAACTCCGTAACACCGGCGAGAATCCTGAAATACTTTGGGTAGATTTTTAACTCGACATTTTACCCTGACAGCGCCGTTAGGCTACTCTTTTTCGATTTCCAACTGCCAAGAGATATTTTATGTGCGCAAAAAATACACACGGGCGTCCGATCTCACTACCCAGAGACCAGGGGAAATTTTGTTACTAGTAGTCCACGCGAAAAAATCCCGACCCTTACCGGGACTTGAGCCCGGGACCTCCTGCACTAGAGGTGGACACAATACCCCGAGACCACTCAGTCTTCCAAGCGCAATAAATACAAGGAGCGAATGTGACCTCTCCAAAGCACAAAGCCTGGACATAATTGTAGAGACCAAGTGTTGCCCATGCGGCATGATCCCTCTCTCGGCCTGAAGATGCGGCACGATCCCTCTCTCGGCCAGCCTAGTTTATTCCAGAGGAAAGGTTTCACAAACATCAATAAAGAAATTGAAAATGTCACAAGCATTTAATACCCTGGCCTCATAAATCAGCAACAATGGCTATTTACAGAAACATCAGAAATATATCTGGAGCAAGACAAGCCGAAAAAGCTGCCGGATCAGCAAAGTAATGCTAAAACTATCCGCCTATCGGACCCTACCCCAGGTCAGGTACCTATTTTAGACCAGGTCCAGCTGAGAGCCCAGGTCAAGTACCTATTTTAGACCAGGTCCACCTGAGAGCCCAGGTCAGGTACCTATTTTAGACCAGGTCCAGCTGAGAGCCCAGGTCAGGTACCTATTTTAGACCAGGTCCACCTGAGAGCTCAGGTCAGGTACATATTTTAAACCTGGTCCACCTGAGAGCCCACGCCATTTACCTATTTTAGACCAGGTCCACCTGAGAGCCCAGGTCAGGTACCTATTTTAGATCAGGTCCACCTGAGAGCCCAGGTCAGGTACCTATTTTAGACCTGGTCCAGCTGAGAGCCCAGGTCAGGTACCTATTTTAGATCAGGTCCACCTGAGAGCCCAGGTCAGGTACCTATTTTAGACTTGGTCCAGCTGAGAGCCCTGGTCAGGTACCTGTTTTAGACCTGGTCCAGCTGAGAGCCCAGGTCAGGTACCTATTTTAGACTGGGTCCAGGTCAGGTACCTATTTTAGACCTGGTCCAGCTGAGAGCCCAGGTCAGGTACCTATTTTAGACTGGGTCCAGGTCAGGTACCTATTTTAGACTGGGTCCAGGTCAGGTACCTATTTTAGACCGGGTCCAGCTGAGAGCCCAGGTCAGGTATCTATTTTAAACCGGGTCCAGCTGAGAGCCCAGGTCAGGTACCTATTTTAAACCGGGTCCAGCTGAGAGCCCAGGTTAGGTACCTATTTTACACTGGGTCCAACTGAGAGCCCAGGTCAGGTACCTATTTTAAACCTGGTCCACCTGAGAGCCCAGGCCAGTTACCTATTTTAGACCAGGTCCACCTGAGAGCCCAGGCCAGGTACCTATTTTAGACCAGGTCCACCTGAGAGCCCAGGCCAGGTACCTATTTTAGACCAGGTCCACCTGAGAGCCCAGGTCAGATACCTATTTTAGACCAGGTCCACCTGAGAGCCCAGGTCAGGTACCTATTTTAAACCTGGTCCACCTGAGAGCCCAGGCCAGGTACCTTTTTTAGACCAGGTCCACCTGAGAACGAACGAACGAACGAACGAACGAACGAACTTTCATTTGACAATGTTTTTTTTCTTTTCCCATGTGAGTGTACCATGCATAATATGCATTGTCTATGCTTACAAAATCCATTTGACAATTTTTTTCCCCTAAGTAAATGTAACATGACATTTGATGAATGAAAGATGAGTGATCGAAAGGGCCGAATGTAAGACGGGCCTGCGTGCCCAATTTGTTACCCTTTTAAAATAAAGTTCGTTCGTTCGTTCGTTCATTCGTTCGTTCGTTCGTTCGTTCGTTCGTTCGATCTTAGACCAGTTGCTGACCAAGGTTTAGGGCTTGGTCTGCCCTGCCATGACAGTTTTGTCTTTAGGTTACATTTCCTCGCTCTAGATTAAGGCCTGTACCCTCCCAATTTCTCTCGTCTGCCTGAAGATGTTGGCAGATTTAAAGTCCCTCCCAATCGCTCTCTGATGAGTGATTGGAAGGCCCGAATGTAAGACGGGCCAACGTGCCCAATTTGTAACCCTTTTAAAATAAAGTTCAATTCAATTCAATTCAATTCTACTCCGCCCGAAGATGTTGACACAATGCTGTCTGAGATGTAAATCTCCCCCCCCCCCCCATTGCTCCCCTCCGCCCGAAGATGTCGACACAATGATGTCTGAGATGTAAATCTCTCCCCCCTCCCCCCCCCCCATTGCTCCCCTCCGCCTGAAGATGCTGGCACAATGCTGTCTGAGATGTAAAGTCCACTGGCATGATACTAACCACATAGCTTCTACAGATTTGAAAAAAAAAAAATTCCTTTACTGATTGTGTCAAAGGTCAAAGATTCTGTCTACATTCTACATGCTGTTTAACGGCAGCTTAATCTCCATATTGCTGTAGGCAACATTCTAGCCGGGTATAATGTATTCTGACAAGTTCCAAGGCCAGAAATGAAAACATGCATTCACCCCAAACATGTCTCATTAATCTTCGTTGCTGTTTACAATCAAATAAATCACGAGTTCCTTGTTGTTTGTGTTATAAGTGAAATCAATGACCTATTATTTGTTGAACTGTTGCTATGACAGCGATCGTTATAATCTGATTTCGGTGTTCTCGGTCCAGTAGAGAGATGGTGGAGCATCTCCGTGTCCCCCGTGTGACTTTTACAAAGTGTGGGGTTATATGTGGTGGTTAGTACTGATGTTCTGTCTGTTCCCTTAAAGTTAACACTGCCGCTGGGGGTTACCTGCTAATTGATAAGTTCGGGTTGTTTGCTTAACAGTAAAGTAAATAAACAGGGTTAATGTGTAATGTGACGAATCAAAATAGCATGCAAATCCTGCAGCAGATGTTAGCAACATCAGTTAACACAGAACAGATCACCGCGAACCAATGGTTTGGTCTATTCTCGTTTAAAAAACATTGGGAAAATGTTATCGCCAAACACAGATACATATCCTGTTTTTTTAGCTCTCAACCTAGATATTTATAGATACCATTACTTATTATTACATACATAGACGCATAAGCGATTGTCTCTGTGGCTAAGGGCTTACGGACGCGATTCGTGAGTCCGCTTACCCGAGTTCGAAATACATCTGTGACCGATTTGGCAGCAGACCGCGTTGCGCTGGGTTTTAACGTGTTGGTATGGGAGCCGGTCGTTCAGAAAGCAAAGGCAAACTACTGAACGTAAACTTGCGAAGACATAGACAACACCAGTAAAATGCCGTTGTTGACAAGGATGTCCTGTAAGTAGGATATGAAAACAGACACATACGTACGCACGCACGCGCGAGCGCGCGCGCACACACACACACACACACACACACACACATATATATATATATATATATATATATTCACACACATTTCTTGTATAGCCCTTGAGACGTATAGGGCCAATGATACTAATCCTACATTTGCTATAGACCAGTTGGCCAATGATGGGTGATATGGTGAATATCAAGCCGACCGCTTTTATTTCGTAAGACATTTCTTGGCACTTATTTCAGTCTGGCGAGTCGATGTAAGGTAGTGGCTAGACGCTCGCCTACCGTACACGGTCATAGTTCGAATAATCATAGCAATAAATTTTTATAATTGACCGAAATTCTTATGAGGACATATTGTGGGAAATCACGTCTTCTGGCGTGATGCAGTCCACATCATATACCTGTTGAGAGGTCAGCATGGCTGAACGGATAAGACGACGTGTTCTTAAACATCCAGTGTGCTGATTCCGAGGTACGGGGTTCAAACCCTTCACCAGATAGTTGGATTAAAATGTTGACCTCTCGTCCTTGACTTTGGGGTGGAATCGTAGTGGGGTAACATGATGGCGAGAGGTACTGTTAATAGAAAAAGCCAATTCAGTCCAAAACTACTAGAAGTATTTGTATGGACTACCCTTGAGTTAAAAGCGAGCGAGCGAGCGCCATAAAAATAAATATACCTATTGCCGATTGGTATACGAAAATATGGGTCTAGCACCAAATTTCCAATGCGTCATAAAAAAAAGTCGCTTAAAAGTCGACATGGTCGACTTCATCGCACCGGGTTTTATCCCATATGGCTCGGTCTCTTTCCGCAGCGCGGAAAGCGTCGCACAAAGCACGAACTCCGTAGCTTTTAGCGACGACCCACAGGAGTCTCCGAAACATTTAACTCGTAAACCGAAGGGTGCGGCCCGGAATCGAACCCACAACCTTCGGATCACAAGTCAAACGGCTTGACCACTTCGCCACAGTTATAAGGCGTGTAAACGGACTCTTTAATGATTTACTTTGGTTTCTGATGATATCGCACGGCCCTGTTAGTATCTGTGATAGTGAATTCGCATGCTTAGGTGTCTCTGACAAGGACGATAAACGGGAAGTCGGGTGCGCATATGCGAATCGCATGGAGCAGGCCATCAGGCCCATTCCCTGGCAAATTTGCTAGTAGGAACTTTTACACAAATCTGAACAGATGACATACTTGGGTTTTGTCCCATTGGCTCCATTACCTTCCCGCTCACGGTCTCCGTATCTCCAACGACGACCCCCAGGAGTCTCCGAGAAAATTGCACTCTTGAACCAAATGACGTAGCCCGGAATCGAACCCACAACCTTCGGAGTGTGAATTAGGTGGTGTAACCACTTCGCTAAAGAGACTCTCTTCCCTTCATGAATGAAACGGGAAAAAATTTAAAAGAAAAATTGGACTCATTACTATTATTATGTTTTTTTTAAAACCGATCTTGGATGACTAAGAAATCAAAGAAACTCACTTTGATGTGACTCTATCGTCGATATAAATTGAAGTACAAGTTGGAAAATGTCACGTTACTTAATCAGTTCAATTTCAGAATATTCCACACAAAAGTCCGGGCCAGGTAAATAGATGTGCTGTTTGAACTTGCTACAAAAATACCTTTCATCAGTCATCTGCCTTGGTCTCTGCCCATTTCTGCAAAATTCAATTTCCACTGCCTGGGGGATTTCAGCTCTTCAAGTCATTAAATTGCCCCAGATCTGAAAATTGTTAAATCGATGAGTGAATCTTAAGCCTGGGATGCCGCTTCCCGCCTCCTCCATCCATACAGTCGTTAAAAGAGGTAGTGAAACTATTCTAGAACTTGCCTTGTGGACACGTGACTATTTTATTGTATGTTGTATGCGGGCAATATTGGATTAATGTGAGGATACGGTACAGCCGCCCAAATATCGCACACTTCAATCTCCCGCCCAAATATCGCACACTTCAATCTCCCGCCCTGTCCTTTCGTTTATGTTTCGTTATAATTTAAACTACATGAATTTGACGAGGAGAAAATAATTATTTAACACGATCTTCAACTGTAACAGACAGCTGATTCTAAGTCAGCGACTTCTAAATTATTGGGAGAATAAATGACCTGCAAGAGAAGGTTTTTACTTATTAAGAAAGGATCGATCCCAATTTAGAAAGAAGTCAGGAAATAATTTCAGCACTAGGAAATTCAATAACTTGTGTCTGAGAACTCCATAGAAAATACAAAAAGGCTTCTATGTGACAATGTTACATTGTTTCATTTTTTCAAGGCTCCACCTCCAGAACGATTTCAGATATCACTTCGTGGCCTTCTCTTCTCTTCCGTCTCCTTTAATCTTCTGTTGGGGCATAGACTCCGTGCCATTGTGTCCATGGCTATCCCTTGCCATTCCGCCTACATGCTATCCATTTTATTCATTTCCGTCTCTACTTCCTCTCTCCAATTCTTGTTAGGTCTAACTCTATTTCCTTAGCCGTGTTGATTCTAGAGAAAGGTCTTTCCAGATAAAATATTATTAATCCGGGTAGATCACAAGTGATAGCCAAGATCATGCAGTATTTGAACAATTCTCCGTGATCTCCACATTGGCACATATTTGTTTAGTTCTCTCTGTAAGCTCCACATTGGCACATATTTGTTTAGTTCTCTCTGTGAGCTCCACATTGGCACACATTTGTTTAGTTCTCTCTGTAAGCTCCACATTGGCACATATTTGTTTAGCTCTCTCCGTGATCTCCACATTGGCACATATTTGTTTAGTTCTCTCTGTGAGCTCCACATTGGCACATATTTGTTTAGTTCTCTCCGTGATCTCCACATTGGCACATATTTGTTTAGCTCTCTCCGTGATCTCCACATTGGCACATATTTGTTTAGTTCTCTCCATGATCTACACATTGGCACATATTTGTTTAGTTCTCTCCGTGATCTCCACATTGGCACATATTTGTTTAGTTCTCTCTGTGAGCTCCACATTGGCACATATTTGTTTAGTTCTCTCTGTAAGCTCCACATTGGCACATATTTGTTTAGCTCTCTCCGTGATCTCCACATTGGCACATATTTGTTTAGTTCTCTCTGTGAGCTCCACATTGGCACATATTTGTTTAGTTCTCTCTGTGAGCTCCACATTGGCACATATTTGTTTAGTTCTCTCTGTGAGCTCCACATTGGCACATATTTGTTTAGTTCTCTCTGTGAGCTCCACATTGGCACATATTTGTTTAGTTCTCTCTGTGAGCTCCACATTGGCACATATTTGTTTAGTTCTCTCCATGATCTCCACATTGGCACATATTTGTTTAGTTCTCTCCGTGATCCCCACATTGGCACATATTTGTTTAGTTCTCTCCGTGATCTCCACATTGGCACATATTTGTTTAGTTCTCTCCGTGATCTCCACATTGGCACATATTTGTTTAGTTCTCTCCGTCATCTCCACATTGGCACATATTTGTTTAGTTCTCTCTGTGAGCTCCACATTGGCACATATTTGTTTAGTTCTCTCCGTGATCTCCACATTGGCACATATTTGTTTAGTTCTCTCCGTGATCTCCACATTGGCACATATTTGTTTAGTTCTCTCTGTAAGCTCCACATTAGCACATATTTGTTTAGTTCTCTCAGTGATCTCCACATTGGCACATATGTGTTTAGTTCTCTCCGTGATCTCCACATTGGTACATATTTGTTTAGTTCTCTCAGTGATCTCCACATTGGCACATATTTGTTTAGTTCTCTCTGTGAGCTCCACATTGGCACATATTTGTTTAGCTCTCTCTGTGAGCTCCACATTGGCACATATTTGTTTAGTTCTCTCTGTAAGCTCCACATTGGCACATATTTGTTTAGTTCTCTCCGTGAGCTCCACATTGGCACATATTTGTTTAGTTCTCTCTGTAAGCTCCACATTGGCACATATTTGTTTAGCTCTCTCCGTGAGCTCCACATTGGCACATATTTGTTTAGCTCTCTCCGTGATCTCCACATTAGCACATATTTGTTAAGCTCTCTCCATGTTCTCCACATTGATACATATTTGTTAAGCTCTCTTCATGTTTTCCACATTGGTACATATTTGTTAAGCTCTCTCTATTTTCTCCACATTGGTACATATTTGTTAAGCTCTCTCAATGGGCTCCACATTGGTACATATTTGTTAAGCTCTCTCCATGTTCTCCACATTGGTACATATTTGTTAAGCTCTCCCAATGGGCTCCACATTGGTACATATTTGTTAAGCTCTCTCCATGAGCTCCACATTAGTACATATATGTTTAGCTCTCTCCGTGAGTTCCACATTGGTACATATTTGTTTAGTTCTCTCCATGAGCTCCACATTGGTACATATTTGTTTTGCTAACACCATGCAGTAAACAGGTTGGCGGAGTGGTTCAAGGATGCAGGAACCGTTATAAACACAGACAAGACATCGGTTGTGTGGTACTCCCTGGATTAGATGGTTGTGAAGGCAGATGTCCCACGTATTATGTTTAATGGATGTCCTCTTAGTAGAGAAAGTAAATTGAAGTACTTGGGTATCACCTTCGACAGGTGTTTGCCTTTTAAAGATAATATGGAGGCTTTGGTGGTGAAGGCTGGTAGGGGACTTAATGCATTGAAAAGGAGGGGGGGGGGCGTTGGCAGAGGGTAGAGCAGAGAATGCTTTAAGGGCTCTTTCAACAGTTAATAATTTCTGTCATTGAGTATGGTTTGGGCTCCTGACAGTATCAAAGAGTCAGACAGAAAGGTTGGAGTGCATAAAAATGCGGCCATGCGGGTGATCCTGGGTGCACAAAGGACACACCAAATATATGCTTGAGGCATATCCTGGCGCTACCAAAAATGGTGGATAGGCATAGGGTCCTTCAAGCCAAATGGTACCGGGGAGTTTCTGCAAACAGGAATCTCCCCCTGCATGAAGCCATGGATATGGTCAAGGGTCATAGACTAAAACTAGGCAGGTCCTGGATCGCACAGGTAGAAATACATATAACTCAGGTGTGTGATCTAGAGACCATCAGTCGTGAAAAAGAGTGGGTTGAAGTACCAGCAGACAGGACGGACTTGGACAATGTAATAGTAACACTGGGTCGTGAATGCAGAGAATGGACAGCGGGCGGCACAGAGTTTGAGGTGCAGGAACTGATCCAGAGTAACACACATCAAGGTGGCATAGTGATCTAGACTGATGGGTCAGTGGTGAGAAACAGATGGAGTGGTTGGGGTTTCATTGCGAAGGCTAATGAACGATTCTTGAAAAAGGAGAGTCTGGAATATGAGGCTGTGACCTCCAGCATGAGAATGGAGGTGGAAGCAGTAACAGTGGCATTCCGTTGGTTACAGAAGACCCCTGCAACACATATTGTCTTCATCACGGACTCAAGGAATATGCTAAGAAAGGTGGAGAAAGGAACGTTTCGTGTGGAATGACTCACCTCGCTTCAGAGGTCAAAGATTGTGAGAATTGTATGGATATTTTGCCCTGGCCATGCGGGGGTACGGGGGAATCGACAGGTTGATAGGCTGGAAGGGAGTGCACCTCTTGGTGGTAGATTACCTATGGACAAGGGGAAGGTGGTCATGCGCCTGTGGAGAAATTGGAGAAACAGATTGAGAACCCGTATGTGGAAAGGATGAGATTAGAAGAGGGTCTTGTAGAATCTCCAAACTGAGAGGGAAGACCAGCAGAACTTTAAATCAGATAGTAGTGGGAACGATTAGTAATGTTATTCTTCGCTGGCTTTTGAACGAGGTGTCGGAGCGCGTATGGAAATGTCATGAAGCAGTGATGTCAGTTCTTAGCTCAACTCAACTTAGTTCTCTCCATGAGCTCTACACTGGTAATATTTGTTTAGCTCTCTCCATGAGCTCCACATTGGCACATATATGTTTAACTCTGTCCATGAGCTCCACATTGGCACACATTTGTTTAGCTCTCTCCATGAGCTCCGCTTTGGCACATATTTGTTTTATTCTCTCGGTGAGGTCCGCATAGAAATAGAGATTGTTGGTTATCTGGTTGTTTGGTTGGTTAGTTGGTTTGGGTAGTTGGTTGATTGGCAGGTTGGTTGAATGGTTGGTAGATATGTTGATTGATTGATTGGTGGGTTGAATGATTGATTGATTTCGGTAGTTGGTTGGCTGAATGATTGGTTGAATTGTTAGTAATTAGGTTGATTGATTGATTAGTTGGTTGGTTGATTGATTGGTTCGTTGTTTTGTAGGTAGGTCGACTGGTTGGTTGATTTGGGAAGTTGGTTGGTTGACTGGTTGGTTGATTTTGATTGGTTGGTTGATGTTAACTGGTTGATTGATTGTTTGAGTGGTTGGTTAAATGATTGATTGGTTGGTTGATGTGGAAAGTTGGTTGGTTGACTTGTTGGTTGATGTTGATTGGTTGGTGAATTGTTTGATTGGTTAGTTGATTGATATCTTGAGTGGTTGATTTGGGAAGTTGGTTGGTTGACTGGTTACGTGATTTGATTAGTTGGTTAATTGTTTGATTGGTTTGTTGATTGTATGATTGGTTGGGTGATTACTTGATTGGTTGATGATTGTTTGTTTGATTGGTTGATTGATTGTATGATTGGTTGATTGATTGATTGAGTGGCTGGTTGATTGATTGATTGGATAGTTTATTGCTTGATTTGTTGGTTGGGTAACTGACTGGTTGATTAGTTGGTCTATTGGTTGCTTGGCTTGGTTTTGTTGGTTGGTTTGTTGGTTGGTTTGTTGGTTGGTTTGTTGGTTGGTTTGGTGGTTGGTTTGGTTTAGTGGTTGGTTTGGTTGGTTGATTTGATGGTTGATTGGCTGATTTATTGTTTGATGGGTTGGTTGATTGCTTAATTGGATGGTTGATTGCTTGATTAGTTGGTTGATTGATTTTTTTATTGCTTGAGTGGATGGTTAGCCGGCTCCCTGGCCGAGGAGTTAACAGCTTTCTCCGTAAACCCAGAATACTCTCGTGGTTGACGTGAGCGCACGAGAATTGGAAGCGGTTCGAGTCGCTCCAGTGACTTATGAGAGTATGGAGCCGGTCGCTCAGAAAGTCGTGGTGTGCTGATGAGCGTAATCTAGCCTAGGAATCAACCTACAGCTGAAAGATGCTGATGTTGACCGCAATATCATGAAACAGGATGGAAACGCGAAAAAAAAAAATTGAGTGGTTGGTTGGGTAACTGATTGGTTGATTAGTTGGTTGATTGGTTGATTGGTTTGGTTTGGTTGGTTCGTTGATTGACTGGTTGGTTAATTGTTTCATTAATTGGTTTGGTCGGTTGCTTGGTCTGGATGGCTTGACCACGTGGCATGGTCTAGACAAGAACACTGAGCTGATCCACGACTCTGGTGATCGAGTGAAAAGGCGAATCATGACCGCACACGCTTACCGGCATAGCACATGATGGATAGCATTCATCTTCCATCTGCTGTCATTAAAATACCCACATACTTAAATATATTGACTTGTCTCAGACTTTAATGTCGCATTTGGATAAATCATAATTTAATTACAATATATTTATTAATAAATATCTCATCTGTTCATCACCATCTTGGCATGCACAGCGACGCTATGGTGAGACTGCTGTCTATGTTTCTGATAGGTTCAGCCACTGATATTTTCCCTTCTAGTTTTCCAGTGTTGGAGCACTTTGTTGTTCCCTATGTGGACCAGCCTCACACATCGACTCTCTGTGGAGGTTCCGCCTTTCAGCAATAAACAAATAGACATCACAGCGACGCCCCTGGTTTGTGGCAGTGCTGTTCTGCATTCGTGTTATTCTCAGTGCTCTTCTGGCGGGCATGTCGATAATCAATCAACTGTCGTGACTGGGATATCAATTTTAGTGAAGTATGACATACTCCATGCACATACTGGAAACTCCTGGAAGATAGATTGGGGAGGAAAGAGAGCTAAAGAGAGAGAGAGAGTGAGAGAGAGAGAGAGAGAGAGAGAGGGCCAGAAGAGAGAGAGAGAGAGATAGAGAGAGAGAGAGGGTCAGAGCAGAGAGAGAGAAGATAAAGATACTAGATAGAAAGAGAGAGAGAGAGAGAAAGAGAGAGTGAGAGCGAAGATAGATAGATAGATAGATAGAGAGAGACAGAGAGAGAGAGAGACAGACAGACAGACAGACAGACAGACAGACAGAGACAGAGACAGAGACAGAGAGACGATTGAGAAGACCGATAAAAAAGAGAAGTTAGAGAGAGAGACAAGATAGAATGAGAGAGAAAAGATAGATAAATTGAGAGATAAATACAGAGAAACGGAGAGTGTGTGTGAGAGAGAAATGAAATAAGAATCCTCGTTGGCAACGTACAATATACTTCAATTCCATTACAATGACGTCAACAAACAGGACTCAGTTGCTAAGCACCAGAAAATGCGTCCATTAATGGCGTATATATTTCTTGCGCACATTAGGCACCTAACATTTGCATCAGTTAGCATTGACGTATTCAGAATTCAAGTGTGTCAGTGTCAACACGCGACTCGTCTCAATAATCGAAGCACCATTCCTGCATCTAACTCGAAAGATTGGAATCAGCCTCTCAGTTGTTTGCTTCGTGTAATCGTCGAGGCGTTAGTTTGTCATATGTTTGTCAGAATCGTCAAAATATTGATCAAAATTGAGGGAATGCTATTTTGCAAACTACGCTTGTAGTTTGATTTAGAATATCTGATGCTGTGATTGTGTAGGAATTGATTCAGGTTGATTGTTCTTACTTTAGAAACATGGTGTCGTCAGTATATTATCTACCCATTGAGGCGCATTGGGTATGTGGTGCTTACGCCTTGGTTTTTTATAGATGAGTCGGCACTGGGTAAGAGGTGTGGTCAGTTGTATGAGTCGGCACTGGGTAAGAGGCGTGGTCAGTTGTATGAGTCGGCACTAGGTAAGAGATGTGGTCAGTTGTATGAGTCGGCACTAGGTAAGAGATGTGGTCAGTTGTATGAGTATCACTTTCACTTCCCAGAACATTTCATGGTATAGCCATTTTAGGTTGGGGGTATTTGGGAACCTAGGTAAACACAAACCTAAACAAACAAAAATACACTCCCATCTTTAGTGGGATTCAAACACTAGACTACCGGCCAGCAGGCAAGCGTTCTAGCCACCGCGGGCTGGCAAGCAAGTATTCTAGTCACCGCGGGCTGGCAGGCAGGTATTTTAGCCACCGCGGGCTGGCAGGCAGGTATTTTAGCCACCACGGGCTGGCAGGCAAGTATTTTAGCCACCACGGGCTGGCAGGCAAGTACTTTAGCCACCACGGGCTGGCAGGCAAATATTTTAGCAACCGCGGGCTGACAGGCAGGTATTTTAGCCACCGCAGTCTGGCAGGCAAGTAGTTTAGCGGATTTTAGCCACCACGGTCTGGCAGGCATGCATTTTAGCCACCGCAGTCTAGCAGGCGAGCGTTCTAGCCACCACGGGCTGGCAGGCAAGTATTCTAGCCACCCCGTTATGGCTGGCAAGCATTCTAGCACTTCGGGCTGGCAGGGAATTGTATTCTAGCCACCACGGGCTAACAGGGAATAGTATTCTAGCCACCGCGGGCTGGCAGGGAATTGTATTCTGTTTGGCAGAGTCGCCAACCATTATGGCCAACCGCCGCAGAGGGGTCTATGACAGCCGGATCGTATAGCAGTTTGGTGGATGGAGACATATTACTTCTGCGTTGTTAAAGATGAACAATCTAACTTCCCAGGCAAAATCAACATGTAATTATGAACTTCGTCGAATCCAACATCGACAATGTAACGAAGAGAGGCATCTTCCATCAGGTTTTGAATTGTAGTTTATTAGTTCCAATCTCATATGGTAGTTTTACATTGACGACCGATCATACAAACACAGGTCCATCAATTGCAAGTTGCAATACAAAAGAAAGATCATGCATCCATACAGGTAATTAGATTATATCCATCGCAGAGTTAACAAAAGATGTTATTCCTTATCCATCCATCATGTGCCATGCCGGTAAGCGTGGGCGGTCATGTTCTGCCATCTCACTCGATCACCAGAGTCGTGGATCAGCTCCGTGTTTCTGTCTCGACCATGCCACAAGGCCAAGCCATCCAGGTACTTGCTTCTAGGTCTTCCCCTTGGTCTGTTCCCCTCGATCTTACCAGTTGTCACCAAATTCTCCAATCCATTTCTTCTCATAACATGCCCAAAAAATTTTGACTGTCTACGTCTAATTTCTCTAATCAATTTACGATCTTCATTTGTTTCTTGAAGGACTTGTTCATTGGTCTTTCTGGCTGTCCATGGTATTCTTTGCATTTTCCTCAGAAACCACATCACTACAGCCATCAGATGTTTTTCAGCCTGACTGCTCATTGTCCACGCTTCACATCCATACAAAAGTACAGGTTCAATGTAGCATCTCAACACTCTTTTTCTCGTTTCAATTGACATCTTTTTATTGGTCAATATGTTTTTCATCTTGCTAAAGGCTACCTTTGCCATGGCGATTCTTGTTCTAATCTCTTCAAGGCATCTCCCATCAGATGTTATTACTGTTCCGAGATAATTGTACCTGCTCACTTGTTGAAGAATATTCCCATTTACTTGTATATTACATTGTGGTATTTCGTCCTTCCTAGTGACGACCATAATCTGTGTCTTTTTACAATTTAATTATAACCCTAGTTGTTCACTGTGTGTAACAATCGCATCTACTAAATTTTGCAGGTCCTGTTCATTGTCTGCAATCAAGACTGTATCATCTGCATATCTAATGTTATTGATGCATCGTCCCCCAATGTTGATTCCTTCCATATCTTCAATATTTCTGAAAATACTTTCACTGTACAGGGAAAACAGATCTGGAGACATTACACATCCCTGTCTCACACCCCTTTTAATAGGCTGATATTGGCTTACTTCATTATCAACTCTTATGGCAGCTTGTTGTTTCCAATATATGTTTTTTACAAGTCTAAGATCTTTTCCATCAATTTGTAGATCTTCAAGCATCCTTATCATGTTGACATGTCTCACTTTATCAAAAGCCTTTGTGTAGTCAATAAAGCAAAGGTGTAGATCTTTGTTTACTTCTATAGATTATATTTCTCAGTATATACACAGCATTTACTGTACCCTTGCCTTCCACAAACCCACATTGTTCTTCTCCTATTTCAGGTTGTATTTTCCTCCTAACTCTTTGCATGATAATTCTTAGCAAAATCTTCGTGATGTGACTCATTATACTAATTGTTCGATGTTGATCACATTCCAAGGCTCCTGATTTCTTTGGGATTGCAATAAATACAGAATTACATAACTCCTGAGGTATATTTCCAGTATCATATATTGTATTAAGCAGACTGGTAACTTGATCTATTCCATATTCTTCTAAAGCATTAATCATTTCTGTTGTGACGCTGTCTGGACCGGGGGTTTTGCCAGATTTCATATGGTTAAGAGCATTCTGAACCTCCATCTTCAAAATTGCTGGTCCTTCATTATTATTTTGAACATCATACTGTTCGTCACTGTTATCGTCATACAGGTTTTTCACGTAATCTGACCATTCATGTAATATCTAATCTTTTTCTATTATGACTCTTCCATCTTTTGTCTTTCGGCAGCCTGCTGATGTACGTGTTCTTTGATTAGTAAGCTCCTGAATTCTTTTGTGCATTAGTTTCGCATTGTTACTGTTGTGTTGTTTTTCAATTTCTCTGCAATTCTTCTCAAGCCATGTTTCTTTTGCCTCCTTACATAAGGTTCTCACTTTTCTGTGAATTTCTTCATATTTGGCAGGATTATTTTTGTTCTGTCTTCTTGTTTCCATTAGTTGTTATCGATGATTTCACACAACATGATTTTCTTGGCATCTGTAAAGAAGGTAGTTTGCCATTGCTTTCCTTCCTAGCAGTGACCATACTGGTCAGTGACCGTAGCCATTGTCTCCTCAAAATAGAGATCCTCTGCCTACCGTCGTGAAGGTGGAGACCATAACCTACAACTATCTGTTGGCTGCTCTCCATCTTCATCCACCACCTGCACCCATGGCTTCACGTAACCCTGATCGGGGGGCTAAACGGGTACTCCACCTTGCCCAAGGGTGTCCCGTAGGCTAGCGGAGGGAAGGAGGCGCCTTACTTCTCCTTTGATAGGGGATACCCCTACCCCGCTATCCTTATACTATTCTTTATTATTTCTTCCAAGTACAAAAATCTATTACTACCTTCTAGATGTTATCAATTCCTCCTCTTTAATAATACGTCTGTCTCCTTCCCTGCTTAGATGGCTTCTGTATCGTTTGTTTATTGTTGACAAGTTACGTCGTATTCTTTACGTCAATTTCACTAACACCCTTGTGCTTACCAGTGCACCGCTTGCTAATATTTGGATTGCACGGTAATTCTCTTCAATATTTAGATTTGAACCACGACCGTCGACTGTGCAATTGCTATAACAGATGGTCTGTTATATCTGGCCACCGCGGGCTGGCAGGGAATAGTATTCTAGCCACCGCGGGCTAGCAGACAAGCGCTCTAGCCACTGGGGGGTGGCAGGGAATTGTATTCTAGCCACTGCGGGCTAGCAGACAAGCACTCTAGCCACTGGGGGGGGGGGGGGGGGCAGGGAATTGTATTCTAGCCACCGCGGGCTAGCAGACAAGCGCTCTAGCCACTCGGGGGTGGCAGGGAATTGTATTCTAGCCACTGCGGGCTAGCAGACAAGCGCTCTAGCCACTGCGGGCTGGCAGGGAATTGTATTCTAGCCACTGCGGGCTGGCAGGGAATTGTATTCTAGCCACTGCGGGTTAGCAGACAAGCACTCTAGCCACTGGGGGGGGGGGGGTGGCAGGGAATTGTATTCTAGCCACTGCGGGCTGGCAGGGAATTGTATTCTAGCCACTGCGGGCTAGCAGACAAGCACTCTAGCCACTGGGGGGGGGGGGTGGCAGGGAATTGTATTCTAGCCACCGCGAGCTAGCAGACAAGCGCTCTAGCCACTGGGGGGTGGCAGGGAATTGTATTCTAGCCACTGCGGGCTAGCAGACAAGCGCTCTAGCCACTGCGGGGTGGCAGGGAATTGTATTCTAGCCACCGCGGGCTAGCAGACAAGCGCTCTAACCACTGGGGGCGGGGGGGGGGGTGGCAGGGAATTGTATTCTAGCCACTGCGGGCTGGCAGGGAATTGTATTCTAGCCACTGCGGGCTAGCAGACAAGCGCTCTAGCCACTGGGGGGTGGCAGGGAATTGTATTCTAGCCACCGCGGGCTAGCAGGCATGCATTTTAGCCACCGCAGTCTGGCTCTAGCCACTACAGCACGTGAAGGAGACTAAACTACATTGAGCGCATCAAACATCACAGTTTGTTAGGCACAACAGTGTGCATACACTAACACACACACACTCACTAACACACCCACAGACACACATACACGCTATTACACACACACACACACACTCACTCACGCACATAGACACAAACACACACACTCACTAACACACACACACTCACTCACACACTCACTAACACACACTCACACATACACACCCTGTCACACAATGACACACACACACACACACGCTCACTAATAAACACACATTCACTCCTACACACACTCGCTCACACAACACACGCACATTCAACCACCCATTGATAAACCGTTACATCCCACCACCCATCAAGCATCCATTCATCCACCCATTAATGCACCCTTCTATCCAACCACCCATCGAACATCCATGCATCCACTCATTGATGCATCCTTCCACTCAACCAGTCATCAAGTATCCATTAATCCACCCATTGATATACCCTTTCATCCAACCACCCATTAAAAATCCATCCATCCATTCATTAATACATCATTTTATCCAATCAGTCATCAAGCATCCACTCATCCACCCATTGATACACCCTTCTATCCAACTCCTCCCCTCCCATCATGCATCCATTCAACCACCCATTATTACACCCTTATATTCAACCACCTATTGATGCACCCTTCTATCCAACCACCTATTGATGCACCCTTCTATTCAACCACCCATCAAAAATCCATTCATCCGCTCACTGATGCACCCTTCTATCCAACCACTCAACAAAAATCCATTCTGCCACCCTTTGAACACCCTTCTATCCAACCACTCAACAAAAATCCATTCTGCCAATCATTGATACACCCTTCTATCCACCCACCCATCAAACATTCATGCATTCACGCATTTATGCATCCTTCTATCCAACCACCCATCAAACGTTCATGCATCGACTCATTGATGAATCCTTCTATTCAACCACCCATCAAGCATCCATTCATCTATGGACAAGGGGGAGGAGGTCGTGTGCCTGTGGGACCAGGCGGAGAAGGTTGGAGAACAGATTGAGAACCCGTACAAGTATGTGGAAAGGATTAGATTGCGGGGGATTGGTAGGGGTTCTGGTAGAATCTCAAAACTGAGAGGGAAAACCAGGAGAACTTGCAATCAGATAGCGGTGGAAAACGTTTAGTAGTGTGACTCTTAGCTGGCTGTTGAGCGAGGGGACAGAGCGCATATGGAAATGTCCTGAGGCAAGTGATGTCTGTTCTTAGCTCAACTCAACTCAACAACTCTGATACACCCTTCTATCCAACCACCCATAAAAAGCATCCATTCAAACACACATTGATCCACTCTTTTATTCAACCACCCATCAAGCATCCATTCAACCACTCATTGATACATCATTCTATCCAACCACCCATTGATACATCCTTCTATCCAATCACCCATTAATACATCTTTCTACCCAACTACCAATTGATACATCTTTTTATCTAACCACCCATTGATACATCTTTCTATCCAAGCACACATCAAGCATTCATTCAACCACCCATTGATACACACTTCTAACCAACCACCCATTGATACATCTTTCTATCCAACCACCCACTGATACATCCTTCTGTCCAACCACCCATTGATACATCTTTCTATCCAATCACCCATTAATACATCTTTCTATCCAACTACCAATTGATACATCTTTCTATCTAACCACCCATTGATACATCTTTCTATCCAAGCACACATCAAGCATTCATTCAACCACCCATTGATACACACTTCTAACCAACCACCCACTGATACATCTTTCTATCCAACCACCCACTGATACATCCTTCTGTCCAACCACCCATTGATACATCCTTCTATCCAACCTCCCATTGATACATCTTTCTATCCAACCACGCATTGATACATGCTTCTGTCCAATTGTCATAATCTCCCCACCAGTTCTACCGCGTCGTCGTCAACGACGCCTGGCAATTACGGCCAGGTCCGCCAGTGAGCGACACTAACCACGCTGTGACAGGAATGGTCAGTCGGTGCATGCTTTTGACATGAAGTCCACGCAGGGACACAACCACCGACTAGCGAGAACTCACAGCGGTTAGCGCCAGACGGCTTGGGACGGTTGTACAGGACAGACGGATTGAATGGTGCTCGTATGACTTGTGTGTATGAACGCCAATAGATAGAAAGCCTGTGTGAGTATAGGAGACTGTGCGCCTGGTATGTAGGATTGTGAGTTGTATACATTGCATCTATATATCTTTTGATTGTATTATGGCACCGTTATTGTAATTGTGCTATGCATGTAATGGTTGTGATGAGTGAGCAGTGCGAATAAAGTGTTTGAATTGTATTTGCAGTGTGTCACGTAAAGTCATTCTGTGACAGTGTTTGTATCACACCTGTTAGTGATTACGAGCCTGTGTTATTGCTGAATGCAAGATTCTGACAGGTGTGAACGTGGGTGCACGTCCAGCTTGAACCAATTATAAAATAGGTGTGAACGAGGGTGCATCGTCCAGCTTGAACCAGTTATAAAATAGATGCGAATGAGGATGTATCGTCCATCTTTGAACTAGTTGTAAAATAGGATTGAACGTGTGTGTAAGCGGAAAGTTTTGGAAAGAAAGCAACATGGAAAGTAAGTTGTTGAATGTGTTGAACGGACGACAGTACGACTAATAAACATACTCGACAACACACAAACCTACAAAACTTAGTTGACAACGCATACACCACATAAACATACATGTCCTAATATTTTCTTCTTCCAAAAAGCAACAGGTTTTTGTGTCATCCGAAACCGTTAGCAAGTAAAGTTCATTTTTTCCGGGCGAAAACTATCAAGCAGCCATTCTCTGGTACAGTGTTCCAACATACTCCAGAGCTCCAAAGTCACTTAAGTATTATCTTTTTTTCCATATATACTTTTGTGTGTAAGTCTAGGCACAAGCTGTATTTGATAAATATTGTACAGAGTATTGTATTTACTAACACCTGATGATTAACTTTTTTTTTGTACATTCATTGTATCTGAAATAGTTCATCATGTCCACATTGAACGATTTCATCGAATCTGGTTTGAAATTAAAGTTAACTGGTGATGAGTTAACAAAGTGGAGTGAAGCAAAATATGCAGAGTATGTCGTATTGCAGGAGAAAGCTAGAGAACGGGAAGATAGAGCTGCTGAGAGGGAAGCTAAAACTAAACAGGCAGAATTAGAGGCTAAAAAGGCAGAATCAGAAGCTGCTTTAAAACAATCAGAGTTAGCGGCCAAGACCAAACAGGCAGAAACAGATGTTGAGATAAGAAAAGCTGAGATCAAAGCCCAAAGTAAGAAGGAAGAACTTGAAATGCAGCTGAAAATTAAACAGCTGGAAGCTGAAACATCAGCAGATAAAGATTCTAGAAAGTCAGAAAGAGTAGAAAAAGAGAATCAGTACAAAAAGTACCAAGGGATCGTCAAAAATTTCACCACGGGCGACTGCATTGCAGCCTTCACCCAGAACTTTGAAACGAAAATGGAGCATTATCAGATCCCAGAGACTGAATGGAACATTATATATATATATGAGAAGTCTTTCAGGGGAACCTCTCAAAGTGATAGAGACCATTCCCAAAGATCTCAGGAAAGATTATCAATATATTAAGTCCAAAATTATGTCACACTTCCTGTTAGATGAAGCAGGCTACAGAGAACAGTTTAGTAAATTAGCTCCAAAACCTAAACAAACTTTCTCTGACTACGTCTCAGTAGTACATGATATATTTAGTAAATGGCTGTCATCAGCCAAAGTAAATAACAGCTTTGATAAGTTGAAAGATCTAATTCTTAGAGATAAAATCATTTCATCTCTACCACCACCATTTTCTAAATTTCTGCAAGAATGTGAGTGCGAGAGTGTGCAACAAATAGAGAAACGAGGTTCGGCTTATTTCACAGCCAACAAACAGTGTTTTACTAGTGGATTGACTGACACAGACTTTGTAGCAGCCGCTACCTATGACAGAACGAAATCAGGTCTCTACAGTAAACAGAAACCCTTTAAGCAATCTGCTAATAAGTATTACCAATTCAGATATTGCAATCTTCCACATAATGAAAATGATATGTGTGACAAACACCCAGGGTACCTCATATACTTGCAAAACTATATAAATAAGCAAGATAAGGCGAGAAAGCGCTATAAACGACTAACCAAATGCTTCCCTTGCAAGGCATATGGCCACTGGCGTCATGCTTGTAAAGGTAAACAAATGACCAGAAAGGCTAATGCAGCCATGTTTGATATCGCTTCCTCAGACGAGGAACAAGTAGAAAATCATCCTGTTAATGCAGCACAGGCTATTGATGTATTTCATCTTGAAAAATGTACCATCTGTGATCGTTTTCATGATGATGGCTTATTAAAATGCGGCAACTCAATACCTATTACCAATGAAGAAGCTAATTTGGTAATAAACTCAAAAGGTAAACTTAACATCCATCAAGGATTTGTAAATGGCAAATCTGCCACCGTTTTACGAGATAGTGGATGTACTCTTATTGGTTTGAAGAGAGACTTTATTTTACCTTCAGATTATACAGGCAAACATGTTACATGCAGAAATTTCTCAGGTAACATCGAGAAGTACCCACTTGCATGGGCATATATTGACACCCCATTTCTCACAGGAAAGGTTAAATGCGCAGCATTATCCAACCCATGTTGTGAAATAATCGTGGGTAACCTTCCTGAAGTAAATGATATGCCACATGACAGTATAACATCTTCTGCCGAATTTATTGTTGATAATGCAATATCATCTTCAACTGAATATATTGTTGACAATGTATTATCATCTTCGAATGAATGTATGTTTGCAAATTCATTAACTTCAGCACATGATTGTATTGGTCTAAATGTAACATCACCATGTCATGTTTTTGATATTTCAAATGCATTAACTAGATCTGTTGCAAAAGTTCAAGATCAAATTAACCAGACAGAGGCTTTGGAAATGTTAAGCCCAGTTATATTACCTCCTAAGACCATGATGGAAAATTGCATAACAGCCCAAAAGGCCGATTTATCTTTGCACAAATATTTTAATTTAATAGGCCAAAAGATAAGAATAACAAAGAATGCTAGATGACATTTTGCCCTCAAAGGTGGTATCCTTACACGGTACTACACCAAAGGTACCAACACCACTGAGCAAACGGTGTTACCAACCGAACACCGCAAACAAGCATTACATCTAGCACATGCCATACCCTTTGCATGGCATATGGCTTATTCGAAAACTAGATCTAGATTACTAACCCAGTTCTACTGGCCTAAATTCTGCAGTGACACCAAGCAATATTGCAGAACTTGTGACATCTGCCAGAAGCTTGTTAAGAAGGGTAAACACGCGCAAGCTGAACTACAAATAACAGATCTAGCAAGTAGACCTTTCGAAAAGATCTTTGTTGATATTGTAGGTCCTCTAAACCATGTGGCGTCAAGAAGAAATAAGTTCATTCTAACGATAATTGACCTCTATAGCAGATGGCCTGAGGCGATTCCACTTAAAAACATAACTGCCAAGGATGTAATGGAAGTTTTTTCCACATTTTTTCTAGAGTAGGGTTTCCTGATACCATTCTCTCAGATCGGGGAAGTCAGTTTATAGCTGCAGCCACTCAAGCCTTTACTAGAATGTTAGGGGTAAAGCAATGCTTTAATAGCCCATACCACCCTCATTCTACGGGGATTGTAGAAAAAATGAACGGTGATCTCAAGCATATGCTATCAAAAGTTACCCAGGAACACCCTGAAGACTGGGATACTTATTTACCTGCCACACTATTTGCATATCGCGAATACCTCATTCCAGTACAGGTTTCTCACCATTTGAACTTGTATATGGAGCCAAACCACGCGGCCCATTATCTATGTACCATTCTATGTTAACTGAAAGTGTAACTGTACATAAACCAGTATCATCATAAGAACATGTAACATCATTGCGAGATAGGATAATGAAATCTTGTGTATTAGCTAAAGAAGCACTGAAACAATCTGGTGCTATTTACAGACAGTATGCAAACAGAGGAAATAGGACAATAACACTGACACCTGGACAAGACGTACTACTTCTTTTGCCAAGCGACAGACATTTACTAACAGACTCATGGCAAGGACCATTTAAGGTATTGAGACAAATCTCGACAGTGGACTATGAGATCGCAATAAAAGACAAACACAAAATATTTCACACCAACATGTTAAAATCGTACTACAACAGAGACGAAGACCAAGACGAGACAGCAGCAAGCACAACGATAGTGGACCACACAGACGATGACGGACCCCATACAGAGACCGACAATTGCAGACAACTGTTACAAGACTACAGTAGTATTTTCTCCAACCATCCAGGACAGACATACTTAGTGCATCATCACATTATTCTGACATCCAACACACCAATAAAGTGCAGACCATACTCCATTCCCATACACTACAAAGAGAAATTACACCATGAAATTCTAGACCTAGAGAAGAATCACATCATCAGACGGTCACATTCACATTTTTGATCACCGATAGTGATTGTGAAAAAGAAGGACAACACCATACGACTCTGTGTTGACTATCGGAAACTTAACAATATCACACAGTTGGATTTAGAACCAATGAGCAACTGTGAAGACATACTGACTGAACTGACAGATTCAAGATACTTTACAAAACTGGACATGACTAAAGGGTATTGGCAAATACCGGTACATCATGACAGCATACATCTGACATCACTCGCCACACCCTGGGGACTATACGAATGGTGCAAGCTTTCATTCGGGCTAGTTAATGCCCCTGCGACCTTTGTACGGATGACAAGACTTCTACTGACAGATATTTGACCGCATAAGACACCACGGACTGACAGTTAAACCATCGAAAGTCGACATAGCCTACCAAGAAATTTCATTTTTGGGTTATAAAATTTGTAACGGCTGTGTCACTTCTGACGATAACATCGAGTCAAGAATTTTTAAATTGTCGCTTCCGACTACAAAGAAAAAATTGAGAAGTGTCCTAGGTCTGTTAAATTATTACAGACAGTTTATACCAAATTTTGCTACGTTGACTGAGTGTTTCACTAACCTACTAACGAAAGACAAACCTAACAAAATTGTAAACAGCGAATGCCTAAGACCTGCATTTACAAAAGTGTTATCCTACTTTTCTAGTAACCCGATTCTTAAATTACCAAATTTGGACAGTATTGTCAGATTGAGAACTAACGCGAGCTCCGTAGCGATTGGAGCAGTATTATTGCAACAGCACGACCAAATTCTTCACCCAGTGTACTACGTAAGTCGGAAATTAAAACCAAGAGAAGAAAACAATTGGCCAACGCTTGAAATTGAGGCCCTTGCTCTTCTGTACTCTGTTAGAATATTATCCAGGTTTCTTCTTGGGAAACATTTCATAGTCGAGACAGACAACAGTCCGTTGACAATCATCACGACTAGATCTCCTACTAACCACAGGGTAGCAAGATGGTCACTATTACTACAAGATTTCAGTTTTGAAGTCAGGCATAACCGCGGCACACAAAATACGATTACCGACCTTCTTTCCAGATGTCCGTACGACACATCCGAAAGCCTAATTGTGCCTGAGCGCACACAGCAGACCAATAAGTAATCTGCAGATTAGTATAGCGCTCAGCATCACAGCGAATAGTGAAATTATTTCAGAAACGCTGTGCAGAAATTTTGATAGGGACAATGTCCCAATGTAAATATAGTATATATATCTTATAATTATTGTAATAATTGTGATGAATACTTGTGTGGTATGTGATCGAAAGGTAATATTATTTTAAATATATATGAACATTGTAACGAACAGTGCTACGTGAATTCAAGACTTACTTTACTTGAACTGTTCGAGTATCCGTAGTACCTGCTGAGCAGAGTGTTCCGACTTGTTTTAATCTGTGCCAGAGGGACAGTGACATCTGAATTCTACAGAACACTTTAATCCATACTTCGAAAGAAAGAGTTAATCCAGCAGCTGTTCTTATGAACTGTGTACTCCGTTCGTTTATATAACATCCCGACGGAAGAACATTGTGTTAGCTACATCTTAACACATCAGCTGTGTACTTCCGGTTTTTGTGTAATTAATTTAAAAACTAGCAGACTATAGTGTAATTCTCACAAAGAATTGACGTTTTATATAAACTTTGTGAGAGGAAATTTTGCATATACAAACTGTATGTAAGGATTTTGATAGATGTAATCTGAGAATCATAAGTTGATTAACTTGTTCTCAATAGTAACATTTGGTTCATTATTGACAATAAGCATCAAACTATGACGCTTAGAAATTGATTTACCAATGTAATTTATTTTCTTTGAAAGCATGTTAAAATTATCGCCCATAGATTTTGTATTGTTTCACTGATTACAACCAAGGGAAACAATTGAAATTAGTGGTAATGTGTAACAGGTATAGAAACCGTCCTCATGTTGCCAGATTGGCGACACATCAAGATGACATCAACTATGCATGGGAGTAATTACCGAAGTTGTAGACCTACATGAGACTTTCCGACCATATGAGGTTAGGGTCAAATGTTGGAGTCATCTTATAGGGATAGGACTCGCGGCCTGACATGTCGTGTTTGTAATTTTTGTTTATTTGTCGCGAGGAGGTTGCGTGGCTTGAGAGATAGCATAAATCGCGGATATCTACCGGACTGGCTGTGTCAAATTACAACTAACGTAAGAATCCATCTAGCTGATTGTACTTGAGTAGTGTTGCTTGGTAGTATCATTGAATAGTGTGTGTATATATCTTACAATTATCTACATATTTCAAGATAAACCAAAGTGTCACGTCAGATGACAAACAATGGGTCGATTCTGACAGGTTCAATAAATAAACCCAAATGTATATAGCTTACATGAAAGGAAAGTCCTTTCATGAAAAGGAGGGCGGGAGAATGTCATAATCTCCCCACCAGTTCTACCGCGTCGTCGTCAACGACGCCTGGCAATTACGGCCAGGTCCGCCTGTGAGCGACACTAACCACGCTGTGACAGGAATGGTCAATCGGTGCATGCGTGGGAAATGAAGTCCACACAGGGACACAACCCCGACTAGCGAGAACTCACAGCGGTTAGCGCCAGACGGCTTGGGACGGTTGTACAGGACAGACGGATTGAATGGTGCTCGTATGACTTGTGTGTATGAACACCAATAGATATAAAGCCTGTGTGAGTATAGGAGACTGTGCGCCTGGTATCTAGGATTGTGAGTTGTATTCATTGCATCTATATATCTATTGATTGTATTATGGCATCGTTATTGTAATTGTGCGATGCATGTAATGGTTGTGATGAGTGAGAAGTGCGAATAAAGTGTTTGAATTGTATTTTCAGTGTGTCACGTAAAGTCATTCTGTGACAGTGTTTGTATCACACCTGTTAGTGATTACGAGCCTGTGTTATTGCTGAATGCAAGATTCTGACACCAACCACCAATTGATACATCCTTCTGTCCAACCACCCATTGATACATCCTTATATCCAACCAGCCATTGATACATCCTTTTATCCAACCACCCATTGATACATCCTTCTATCCAACCACCCATTGATAATCCTTCTATCCAACCACCCATTGATACATCCTTCTATCCAACCACCCATTGATACATCCCTATATCCAACAACCTATTGATACATCCTTCTATCCAACCACCCATTGATACATCCTTCTATCCAACCACCCATTGATACATCCTTCTATCCAACCACTCATTGATACATATTTCTATCCAACCACCCATTGATACATCCTTATATCCAGCCACCCATTGAAACATCCTTCTATCCAACCACCCATTGATACATCTTTCTATCCAACCACCCATTGATACACCCTTCCATCCAACCACCCATTGATACATCTTTCTATCCAACCACCCATTGATAAATCTTTCTATCCAACCTCCCATTGATAAATCTTTCTATCCAACCACCCATTGATACATCGTTCTATCCAACCACCCATTGATACACCCTTCTATCCAACCACCCATTAATAAACCGTTCTATCCAACCACCCATCAAGCATCCATTCAACCACCCATTGATACATCTTTCTATCCAACCACCCATTGATAAATCTTTCTATCCAACCACCCATTGATGCATCTTTCTATCCAACCACCCATTGATATATCTTTCTATCCAACCACCCATTGATACACCCTTCTACCCAACCACCCATCAAGCATCCATTCAACCACCCATTGATACATCTTTCTATCCAACCACCCATCAAACATTCATACATCCACTCATTGATGCATCCTTCTATTTAATCACCTATCAAGCATCCATTCATCTATGGACAAGGGTGAGGTGGTCGTGTGCCTTTGGGACCAGGTGGAGAAGGTGGGGGAACAGACTGAGTACCCGCATGTGGAAAGGATGAGACTGCGGGGGATTGGCAGGGGTTCTGGTAGAATCTCAAAACTGAGGGGGAAGACCAGGTGAACTTTCAATCAGATAGCGGTGGGAACGTTTAGCAGTGTGATTCTTCGCTGGCTGATGAGCGAGGGGACAGAGCGCATATGGAAATGTCCTGAGGCAAGTGATGTCTGTTCTTAGCTCAACTCAACTCAACAACTCTGATACACCCTTCTATCCAACCACCCATAATAAAGCATCCATTCAAACACCCATTGATGCACCCTTTTATTCAACCACCCATCAAGCATCCATTCAACCACTCATTGATACATCATTCTATCCAATCACCCATTAATACATCTTTCTACCCAACTACCAATTGATACATCCTTCTATCCAACCACCCATAAAAAAAAACATTCATTCAACCACCCATTGATGCCTTCTTTTATCTAACCACGCATAATACATCCATTCAACCACCCATTGATACACCCTTCTACCCAACCACACATTGATACATCCTTCTATCCAACCATCCATCAAGCGTCCATTCATCCATCATTGATACACCCTTCTATCCAACCACCCATAAAAAAAAAAATCAATTCATCCACTCATAATCCCCTTTATCTGTCCATTGTTTCAGTTTTCCGGTCGTCTCTCTGCCTATCACTATTTCTCCATCCATCTATCCTCCCATGCTTCAACATATCTGTCCGTTGTTCTGTTTGTCTATTTCGTACATCCACCCATTCACCTCAGCTGACTTTCAATCAACAGAGACACTCACGAACAGATACAAGTGCACTTGTGCAGTGGTTCTGGTCACGCCTGACTGCCCCGGTAAACAGCTTGTAAGAGAGACCATCAATTTTAGAGTTTTTGAAGTGCTGGTTGCTGAAGCTCACAACGTTAAGTGATGCATATGTGGGAAGAAATATTAATGAATTAAGTATGACCATGAGTGAAGTAATGTCCCTGAGTTATGTAGACTAACCGAGTGAAGTAAGTTTCCCAAGTGAAGTAATACCACCAGTGTATTAATGTTATTGAATGAAGTAATGTTTCTGATCAAAGTAACGTCCCCAAGTGAAGTAACATTTCTAGGTGAAGTAATAGCTGTGAGTGAAGTAATGTTTCTGAGTGAAGTAATGGTCTCGGTGGAACTAATGTCACCGAATGAAGCAATGTCACTGAGTGAGAAAATGTCCCTTAGTCAAGTAATGACCACGGGTGAAGGGATGTACCGTAATGATATAATGTCGCCTAGCGATGTGGTGGTGAGTGAAGAAATGTATCTGCGTAAAATAATGTCCCTGAGTGAAGTAATGTCCCCGAGTGAAGTAATGTCGCCGAGTGAAGTAAGACACATTAATGTAATGGTTGTGATGTTGAAATGGACGCTGAGATGACTGCGATATTTGTGCTCACAGGCATGGCTGTGACGATGGCAGCCGCAGTGATTACGATTATGATGATGATTCTGCTGATAACATACCTAAAAGACTGGACTTAGCCACGCACAGACTAAATAGTATTAAGAATGTAAGGCTTATCAGATAACAAGTACAAACACAATGTTTAAGAACATACGTCTTTCCAAAGGCAGCATTGGGAGGAGAGTAATGGACCAGCTGATGATAATTGGAGAAGAAAATTCGGGCTTTTGAACTTAAATGTTACAGAAAAGGATTTAGAATATCGTGGAACAAGAAGAAGAAATATACTGATGTTCTACAAGATTTGAACCGGCGTGGTAGTGACCCCATTTATCATGGAGTGTCAAGTGGTCTACGCAATAGATAAGAGAAGTCACAGCTGCAGCAGAACATGACAATAATAGATAAGAAAAGATCCATCAGGATACAACAATAATATATAACATATGTCACGGCTGCGGCATGATATAACAATAACTAATAGATAAGTCACGGCTGCAGCAGGATATAACAATAAAAGATAAGAGAAGTAACGGCTGCGGCCTGATATAACAATAACTAATAGATAAGTCACGGCTGCAGCAGGATATAACAATAAAAGATAAGAGAAGTAACGGCTGCAGCAGGATATAACAATAACAGATCTGAGAAGTAACGGCTGCAGCAGGATATAACAATAACAGATCTGAGAAGTAACGGCTGCAGCAGGATATAATAATAATGGCTCACATGTAAGTCAGGGGTGCAGCAGGATATAAGAATAATATATAAGAGAAGATCCAGCAGGATATAACAATAATATATAACAGAAGTCACGGCTGCGGCAGGATGTAACAAAAATAACTAATACATATGTCACCGCTGCAGCAGGATATAACAATAATGGATAAGAGAAGTAACGGCTGCTTTGTCACTTCTTTTCCCGGGAGGAATGTGGAATCAACAAGCACATCTTCAAACTTATTATCTGTTGGGATTATTGACTGACTTCTGTCTACACTCCTCCCTTCTGTCTTCCCTTCCATATATCTATTTCTTTCACTCTCTCGGTTATTCCCTCAACACATACTCCGACAACAGTTCCTTTCAACGATAAATAAAAGATTTATTAATAAAAAAAAACTATGTCTGGTGTATGTATGGACTGTGTATATGTAGTTGGTATTGTCTGCTAGTGTGAATGCAAGATAGGACGGTTGACTTCGTATGTGCCGTAGTTCTTCTCGCCTTTTCTGTCGGCCAAAACACAGGACAGCACACACAGAAATGGAGTGATCTCACCCTGAATGATCTCCTCCTGCTTGAGTCTGGACTTAATTCAATTCTTGAAGAAAACAACTGGTCAATGTCTTCAATCAATCATGTGCCATGCCGGAAAGCGTGGGCGGTCATGATTCGCCATTTCACTCGATCACCAGAGTCGTGGATCAGCTCAGTGTTCCTGTCTCGTCCATGCCATGTGGCCAAGCCATCCAGGTATTTTCCTCTCGGTCTTCCTCTTCCCTTCGATCTTGCCAGCTGTCACTAAGTTCTCCAGTCCATTTCTTCTCATAACATGTCCAAAAATTTTTGACTGTCTACGTCTAATTTCTCTAATCAATCTACGATTTTCATTTGTCTCTTGTAGTACTTGTTCATTGGTTTTTCTGTCTGTCCATGGTATTCTTTGCATTTTCCTCAGAAACCACATTTCTGCAGCCATCAGATGTTTTTCTGCTTGACTGCACATTGTCCAAGTTTCACATCCATACAAAAGAACAGGCTCTATGTATCCCCTCAACACTCTTTTTCTCGTTTCAATTGACATCATTTTATTGGTCAGAATGTTTTTCATCTTGCTAAAGGCTACTTTCGCAATGGCGATTCTTGTTCTAATCTCTTCAAGGAATCTGCCATCAGATGTTATGACTGTTCCGAGATAATTGAACCGATTCACTTGTTGAAGAATATCCCCATTTACTTGTATATTACATTGTGGCACTTCGTTCTTCCTAGTGACGACCATAACCTGTGTCTTCCTACAATTTAATTCCAACCCCAGCTGCTCACTGTGTACAACCACAGCGTCTACTAATTGTTGCAGATCCAGTGCATTGTCTGCAATCAATACTGTATCATCTGCATATCTAATGTTATTTATGTTTCGTCCTCCAATGCTGATTCCATTTAGGTCTTCTACATTTCTGAAAATATTTTCACTGTATAGGGAAAAAAGATCTGGAGGCATTACACATCCCTGCCTAACACCTCTCTTAATAGGTTGGTATTGTCCTACTTCATTATCAATCCTTATGGCAGCTTGTTGTTTCCAATATATGTTTTTTATAAGTCTAATGTCTTTCCCATCAATTTGTAGATCTGCAAGCATATCCACAATGTTGACATGTCTAACTCTATCAAAAGCCTTTGTGTAGTCAATAAAGCAAAGATGTATATCCTTGTTTACTTCTAAAGCACGTTCAATAAATGTTCGCAGCATATACACAGCATTTACTGTACCCTTTCCTTCTACAAAACCACATTGTTCTTCCCCTATTTCAGGTTGTATTTTCTTCCTCACTCTTTGCATGATAATTCGTAACAAAATCTTTGTGATGTGACTCATTATACTAATTGTTCTATGTTGATCACATTCTAAGGCTCCTGATTTCTTTGGGATTGCAATAAATACAGAATTACATAATTCAGAAGGTATATCTCCAGTATCATATAATGTGTTCAGCAGTCTAGTGACTTGCTCTAGTCCAAATTCTTCTAGAGCTCTAATCATTTCTGTTGTGATGTTATCTGCACCGGGGGCCTTGCCAGCTTTCATATGCTTAAGAACATTTTGAACCTCCATCTTTAAAATTGCTGGTCCTTCATTATTAAATCTAATAGCATACTGTTCCTCTCTGTTATCATTATACAGGTCTTTCACATAATCTGTCCATACATGTAGAATCTGATCTTTTTCTATTATGACTTTGCCATCTTTAGTTTTTAGACAGCCTGTTTATGTACTTGTTCTTTTATTAGTAAGTTCCTGAACTCTTTTGTGCACTAATTTGGTATTTTGACTGTTGTGTTGTTTTTCAATTTCTAAGCACTTTTCCTCAAGCCATGATTCTTTTGCCTTCCTACATAATATTCTGACTTGTCTGTGAATTTCTTCATATTTGGCAGGATTATTTTTGTTGAGTCTTCTTGTTTCCATTAAGTGTAAAATTTCCTCTGTCATCCATTTCTTACGACCCACCTTCTTTAATTTTGGAATAGCTTTTTCTGCAGCCACATTGATTGAATTCTTTAACATTTCCCATTGATCATCCACATCCTGGAATAGGATCTCTAGATCAGACAATATTTCAAATCTGTTCTGTACTTCTATGTTGAATTTGTTTTGTATTTCCTTGTCATTACTCAATGTACACAAATCATATTTAGTGTTCCCTGTTGTATACTTGACTTTCTTCAACTTTATCCTCAATGTTCCTGTGAGTAGTCTGTGGTCACTATAACAATCAGCACTGGGAACTGTTTTTGCTACTGTTAGCGCGTTTCTAAATCTTCTGCTAATGAGAATGTAGTCAATCTGGTTTCTAATCCTGCTATCAGGACTCCTCCATGTCCATAATCTTCTAGGGTGTTGCTTGAACCAGGTGTTTCCTACAATCATTTCCTGTTCTTTTGCCCACTCTACTAGTCTGTATCCTCTTTCATTTCTCTCTCCTAAACCATAGTTTCCGCTGTGTATCTATCCCTTTGATTTCCTACTTTTGCATTGAAGTCCCCTATTATGATGTTTATTTCTGAATTTTTACATTTCTTTAAGGTAGACTCTATGTCATTATAAAATTCCTCTACACTATCTTCACTGGACTCTCCTGTTGGGGCATATACTTGAATAACATTTATGTTAAAAGGTCTGCCACTCAATTTAACTAGTAGAACTCTGTCCGACACGGCCCAATATCCCTGAACAGACGTTGATGTTTTCCGGTCCAAAATTATTGCCACTCCCCTAAAAATAATCCGATTTGGTAAGTCACTGAAGTTCATATATTTCCCGATTGGAAGGTATTATAATCCACCTCTGAATACACACCGCCACTATCCAACATTGTCTAGAGTTACTATGAATGTTCTACACCATGTCTATTGTGAATAATGTTTAATGTTTCGTCACAGTGCAATTGCATGCAGTTTTAAGTATCCCTGCTTGCCACCGGTTAACGTCTTTTCCTTTTAAGGGTTTTAGTTGTATATTCGTTTGAGCATACAGTGTTCTGTATTTGACGTTAAGTTATCACTTCTTCATATTAAAACATGTCTATGTTCTTGTTGGTTCTAAGTAGGTACTTTATTTGCTCAAGTGCAGTAACCTTCATCTCTTCTCTGATTTCAATAGGGGGATTTGAACCTTATATATGCACTTATCCTCCTGGAATCGAAATACACTAGCGAATAACACACTAATATCCCCTCTTCTTTAAACCATTAGGGACGTGTATTTCTTTCCCCACTCAGGAGCATATCTCATTCAGCCCAGTTTGGAACACACACTAACTAGCAACCCCAGTTGCTACTTATTTATAACAAGTGTCCAATCCTCCGTTGATTGTTTGATCTACAATCAAATTTGACGTATCCTGCCCATCAAACAGCGGAGAAATCACGTAGTGGTTAGTTGTTCGTTTCCTCCGTTGTTACGCTGTTCCTCCGTTCCCCGTACGCGAAATACTTCAAAGAAATCTATTCTCTGATCACCGTCTCCCGCTGTGTTTGTCCGGTGTCGAAGTTTCCCCCAGCGCGATCGTACCGTTTCCCGTGTCCGGTCAGATCGTCAAGCAATGACTCGGCGAACACCTGGATCCTATTTTTATATTTGTCGGTCAATGATCTTTTATTCGTCCTCATCTCAGAATGAAGTACACGATGGTTAACCCTCCTCCTTCCTTGTATTTTAATATGTAAGTTATCAAGGAATAACTAAACTGCAGTTTTTTCCGTGACATGCTTCAAGATATAAAAATACAAAATGAAATAAGTTTGACTTCTGCGAGAAAAGTGATTTATAATAAACACAGGTAGTGCACTGTAACGTGCGTGTTTTTACGCCAAGGTGGGGAAGATTGCACTAGTTAAGAATCTAATAGAACAATCGAGGTAACAGGGGTCAGAGAAGAGGAATGCGGAGGTAGGGTCAGAGAGGTGGAGGAGAAATCCCAAGACAATGGTTGAACCCCAACACCGTGATTGTTAGAGCACGTACGGGTCAATAGGAAATCACCAATGAGAGGCAAGAACGTGATGGAGAAAGAATAGACAAAGGAATACCCCATAAATATAATGTTGAGGGAAGGTTATAATTGTGTTCAAGGGTGAAATAGACTTTCACGGGTGGGCCTGGGAAGAGTGAATAAAGACAGCAGTCTGGGCAAATTGGGGACAGTTGAGTCGGGGGCTAAGTGAGGGAGACTTAGCCAAGACATAGGCATTCAGGGGCATTCAGTCTGGGTCTAAGTGAGGGAGACTTAGCCAGACAGTGGAGTTCTGCGGCTTAGCCAGGAGAGTGGAATGTTTGGGCTATATTAAGGAAACTAGCCAGTTATTCGGTGTTTGGGATAGGTAGGGAAACTTAGCCAGGCATTCAGTTGAGTTCAGACACGGGAAAGAGTTGTGTCACAAGGCCGATCAAAGGCAGTATTGTTTTCCTGTTCCACTGTGGTTTCTGGGACTAGTGTAAGTTTTCATCATGTCTCTTCATAAGCAATAAAGTTGTGTGCGTGAAACGACGGTGTTATCCAATTCCTATAGGTATTCATAAGTATACCTGCAGAGTATTCATACATACATACCTCTGGACATAACCATAGCCAATTCTATCTGTCAATAACATTGTGACAGCCAAATCCGGCAATCGTCGTAAATCACAGGGTAAAAATAACAATGAAAATAATTTTTGAAAGAATAAGAAAGAAATAAGTTATACCACAACACAGCGAATCGACGTTTCGCAGGTCGGCATGGCCGAATGGGTAAGAATGCGTGTTCTTAAATATTCGACGTGCTGATTCCGAGGTAAGTGGTTCAACCCCTACACCGGACAGCTGGACTAAAATGTTGACCTGTCGTCCTTGACTTGGGGACATAAATTACAAGTACATCTGAAGTCGGAGTTTGTTCGCCTGATGGCGAGGGACACTGTTAATATGGAAATCTAATCCACACGCAAAATTCAGTCCATCACGTCTATAGTGTGTATGGACTACGCTTGAGTTCAAAGCGAGCGAGCGCATAAAAAATATTTTTAAAAATCGACGTTTCGATCTTAGTAATCTTCATCAGGAACAATACAAACAGATCTAGCCAAACACATGCAATTAAAAAAAATATTAAATATTAACATTTATAAAGAAACAGTATGGCAGCATTAATCCGATGCTCCTGAAAGGCTTATAAAAAGGCCCTTTTTGTCTAGTTTCGTTTCTTTCTTTCTTTGTTTCTTTGTTTGTTTGTTTCTTTCTTTCTTTCGTTCTTTCTTTCTGTCTGTCTGTCTGTCTGTCTGTCTGTCTGTCTGTCTGTCTGTCTGTCTGTCTTTCTTTCTTTCTTTCTTTATTCTTTCTTTCTTTCTTTCTTTCTTTCTTTCTTTCTTTCTTTCTTTCTTTCTTTCTTTCTTTCTTTCTGTCTTTCTGTCTTTCTTTCTTTCTTTCTTTCTTTCTTTCTTTCTTTCTTTCTTTCTTTCTTTCTTTCTTTCTTTTCTCAAGATCTGAACATAGAATAAAAGTGGCTCATAAATAGCGTCATGTCTCGGCTGGCCGAATGGCTAGAACGCCGGACTCTTCTTCGGGAGATACGGGTTTGATCCCTCGGTAAGGTGTGGGATTTTTTTTCTGTCGGGGGCCCAAAATATGTCCTAACCTGCACAGTTTGTGGCGACTGCACTAGCCAGGAGGCCTTAAAAAGACCCCTCTGCCATACACCGCAAGGTACTATATTGGCAGTAAATGACAGTCTCGGGAACTAGATTTCTTTGGTTATATGAAACTTCAGAGTAATCTGGGAAAGACATGTGACGAAAGGCATGATTTCTGGGAAAGACATGTGATGAACGGCATGGTTTCTGGGAAAGACATGTGACGAAAGGCATGATTTCTGGGAAAGACATGTGATGAACGGCATGGTTTCTGGTAAAGACATGTGACGAAAGGCATGGTTTCTGGGAAAGACATATGACGAACGGCATGGTTTCTGGGAAAGAAAAGTCACGAAAGACATGGTTTCTGGAAGACGAGGCGGGGGTCGACCAGGATGGAGATGGTTTCAGGATTTTGCAGACACAGTGGGTGTAGAATGCACGAGGCGGGGGTTGACCAGAATTAACATGGTAAAGTCATTTTGTCGGGCCGTGGTGAGAGGTATGCTCTGCCAAGGATATTCCACCTGATCAATAAAAATGTTTTTAAAAACAAGATGATCAACTTCATTGCACCGGGTTTTATCCCATATGGCTCTGTTTCTTTCCACAGTGCCGCCTGCTGAAAGCTTCACACAGAGCACCAACACCGTAGCTCCAGTGACGACCCCTAGGAGTGTCCGCGAAAATTGTACTCGTGAACAAAACGACGTAGCCAGGAAACGAACCCATAACCTTCGAAGCGTAACCACTTCGCCACGGGGACTCTATGCTTCATGCATGTGGTAGCTGGTGGTGTGAAGTAAGTCGTTCATAGTTTATCCCCTGCACTAGTAGGTTCAAATTCTTCCTGACTGACTTCTTGTGAACGGTACCTGTGGCATAACGCAGCCAACATTATTCATTCATCAACTCATGCCGCAAAAAGAGGAAACAACATTAAAAGAAATTGACTTCACAAACGCAATTGGAGATTGGGACTTAAAACTTAACATCAAAACTGGAACTGAACAAGTGACAAATGACGTGGATTCTTGGAAAGATTTCATCAGACCAAGCTCAGAAAACCATTGGATAGGAAAACCACATGACCGCCTTCGCGCCAGTGCATAATTAACATATATTACTATTTCATCAGAAATGTTAATAAGCCCGCACTTTTGTCTGAACTCGCTCCATGGACGGATGTGAGAAGAGTGTGTGACCAAAAATTCAATGGACAAGGCAAAAGTCTGGATCCGAGGTACGTTTGTTGGCCCTTGATTAGACTAAGAACCCGATGTATCAAGTAATGTAAACCCATGTTTGTGATGTCAATTGAAATGTATGATTATTAATTAAAACCTCTGAAATGTAAAAATGCTCGACTGTAGATTCTAACGACGCAAAGCCATTCCCGGGCAGAATATTCTCTTCGATGAAACTACAATCTCTGATATTCTTAGAGATAATTATTAACTTTAAGAAGTGCATTCCACTACTATATTCTATTCTAAACAACTGTGAGAAGTGATGATTCTAAAGCAGTCTTGTGCATTTCACCAGAAACATTGTTAAAGATGCATCACTATCTACAGCTGAAAAGACAGTTCGTGTACTAGAATAAGTGCCTTGTTCTAAAACAGACTTATCTATGCCTATTTTAAGTATTTACAATCTAGAAAGCTGAAAGTGAAATCAATCTTTCCTTTCTCCTTTATCTATAGAATTAATAGGGTTTGGCGAAATAAATATTTATATTTATGTCAAATTTAATTAGATAAGGGCACACATGAACTGCAACACATGAGAAAGTTGTGCTTCGCGGAACATCATCACGCGCAGTGAACTTAACTAATTACTCAACATAACTTAAAACACAACACCACTCCACACCACTCATCACCACACAACCCAACACTCAACATCACAACAACAACAGGTAATGGAAGAGAGTTATTAGACACAAGAAGAAGAAGTAGTTAATTGGGAAAACACAGAGAATTATTTATACACATTGTAAACACCATTTAGTGGAAGAAATGTTCTAAAGGTATGTCATTTATTTACATGCATCTTGACATATTCTCACTCTTGTCAATGTCTTACTGTACACGTTCACTGACCCCGGTCAAATGAGAACTTACATACAGCAGGAACAAGTTGATACAAGGCGTACACCGTGTGATAATCTCTGACCACCCCAACTTAACCCAACACTAGCTCAGAGAGAAAAGGAGGGGAGGGGAACTAGTTCCTACTTCAGGAATTTAGATTTCTTCCGACCTACTTCTTATTATTGTATTGGTAGGAATGTATATATTTATGCGAATATTCATCAGTGATCTTGGTGGCTACATACCAACAACCACCCAACACATCAGCAAATTAACCACCTAAATCAGACCTGAGGGAGGGAAGCCGAGAGAAAGAGATGAACCACAAGTGAGATGGAGGATGACTTCGCTATGAGCAGAGCATGGGGAGGCCTTCAGAGGAGCTATACGGGCAGACCTGAAGTGGATCCATCAGTCAATGGACCCTGGCTTACCTAATCCTCCAGTCACCAGGTTACTTTTCTCATAGGTTGAATACACACCCAATTTCAGGAAAACTACTGACATTATATGGTTGAGACACCACTATCATACTTAATATGTACAACATCAAAATGTTTACTATGTTTTCACACTTGTTGACATCTCATATATTGATGCTTGTTATTGCTTGTCTGGGACAATGGTCCAATGTGCAACTGTTCTATTACTTTGTGAAAATCACAATAGAGATGTATGTACTGACCAGAAGGCTCAGGCCAGTCAATAAATGATTAACATGAATTGACCTTCTGTTAATTTGTCAAGTTCAAACCTATCTGTGCCAACAACTTCTTTGTACATCATGTTGTCAAAATCTAATGTGATGTTTATGTGTTTGATTGCTTAAAGATAAATTAACTCCTAATGACTTACTGAATGGGGAAATAAAAAGACTCTAGATCTATCAACTGCTCAACATCCATGTTTTCTTCATCTAAATCAGGCTGAGAAACTTCTCCAGACTTTCCTCAGATTTGATAAACAATAAGGGGGCTCCAGAGCTATCAGAATCCTTGGAGAAGGGGCAGATTCCCAGTTAGTAATTACCATTCTTACCAGGGCCATAATCTATATCTCCTAGACAATACTTAATAGAACGAGGCCTGCAGATAACTCAAGGTTCATATTCTGGGGTTATTGAAGATAGAAGAGGATGGGGCTCTACATCTTTTGTTAGAGATGGGGCATGCACTACAGTGATCTCCCACTCCCTTCAAAAATATATGACATATTGTGGGCTAAGTCCTGGATGGTTCCCATATATTAACCTTTAAACAATCACCTAAAAATACATGAACACAGTTATCTTTAGATTATTAACACAGTTATTTTCTAGAATGTTTAACAGATACCATGTGGGGTATTGATTGACAGCCACATGATATGAATGACATTTATAGATAAATAAGATAGGTGACTGATTTTACTCCTGGAGAAGGGGGCCATGTTCAAATAGGCTTATACTTCAGAAAGAGTTGCTCCAGGTGAAATATATAGTGTGTATCTACTCTACCAACACTACTTGTCTTTCAGAGAAGGTGTTCCTTTACTGTGGAGTCTGAACTTAACAGCATTTCATCAACCACCGGAAAATCTTATCCGTTGGGAAAACTCTGTCTAATTTCAGATTCTTTTCTTTACTAGGAATTAATTGTGGTTACTTCAGTGCCTGCTGCCTTTGGCTTTTCCATCATTGACAGACAGACATAACATAGGGTGTTTTTAATATTGTACATGCTCTGTTGTATCTTTGCAGATCAGGGACTGACAAACTTACGCGGATCAGACTAACTGCAATTATATTGATAGGCAGAGCAAAGCAATAAATTATAGACGTGGCGGAAACTGCAAAGTTTAGAGCCCAAATAACAGAAACAGGTAGAGAATGCGGGTTAGATGGCCTTGAGCTAGCTAACTATGTTTCGGATGCATTTGACAAAAGGGAAAGACTGCAGGCTGAATTGACTCTTAAAGAAAAACAGTTTCAGGCAGAATTGGAGGAGAAAGAGAAACGACTACAGGCTGAAATGGAAGATAAGGAGAGAGAGCGTCAACACCAACTGGAGTTGAGGAGAATGGAGATTGAAGTGGAGATCCGGAGGATAGAGAAAGGGAGTGGTCCTACACCCTCAACCTCATCAGGATCGCCAGTGACAGATCCACCTCACGTCTCTCAACTTAATTCAGGAGCTATGTCATTTCCTCTGGAACCCTTTAATGAACAGACTGACCACATCGAAGGATTTTTATCACGCTTCGAGGCAATGGCTGTCAGCTGTGGGCTTGAAGAAAGTAGATGGGCGACGAAGTTGGCGCAGGCCTTAAGATCCACGGCGTATGAAGTGTTCTCAAGACTCACTAGAGAGGAACAACAGAACTACACAACACTCAAGACGGCACTCTTGAGCCGATTCGAAGTGGACGCCGAATCTTATAAACTCAGGTTCAAAACCGCAAGGAAGGAACCGGGTGAGAGCTACGCACAACTAGTGGAAAGACTGATGTCATACATACAAAGATGGACTTGCTTGGGAGGATTTGAGGAAAATTATGAAGGACTCCGTGAAATGATTATCATTGATCAGATCAAGGGGAAAATGCAGAACGAAATGAAGGCATTCCTAACCCAAAACGGGGCTGACCGCCTGGAAACTATAATCATCCTGGCAGAGAGATTTGAGAAATCTCAAAAGGAGATGGGAGGAAAGGGACGTTCGAACAACACCCCCTCTCAAAACAAAACTCCACAGCCAAAAGAGGGTGAAAACACTGTAGCCACCGGGAAAAAGGGGAAATCCCCGAAAAACACTCAACACTCAGTCCAAACAGCGCCGAGGGAGGACAAACCATTCTGTACCCATTGCAAAATTAGGGGTCACACATTTCAGAGTTGCAGAAAGAAGCCACCTCCACACACAGCGGCATGTTTGGCCAACCGAAAAGAGAGAAAAGTGAGCACTGGTGAAACGTCCAAACAGACACCTCATCAAGACACATCATCTCGTATTCCGGTTGTGGAATCCATCTTACTAAATGGATTCCAAACGACCTGTTTATATGATACTGGATTATCATATGACTGTGTTGTCTCATCATCCTTAGTTCACCCTGAACAGGTGACAGAGGAAATAGTGGAATTGCAGGGACCACTGAAGAGTTCAACCAATATGTCTCTTCCAGTGGCAAAAGTGAACATAGCCTCGCGGTATGTCACTGGGACGATCAAGGCAGCAATCTTGGACGATCCGATATATCCTGTAATCCTCGGCCGTAGATTTATCGTTCTAGGAGAACCTGTTCAACCTGTGGCGATGGCGACCATGACCACTCGATCACAGGCAACAAAAACTCCAGAAACAACTACGCCAATCCCTCGAACGGAGGAACTGAAGAGGGCACAAGAAGCCGACAGCACCTTGGAACCCTGCTTCAGAAAACTGCCAAAATCACATTTACCTCTACGTAAAGGTGATCTGTTCATGAAGTCAGCACTTCTTTACAGAAAAGCAGGACGAGCTGGACAAGAGTTCATTCAACTTGTTGTACCAACTCAATACAGGACTCAGATCTTAGAGATGGGTCACAGTCTACCATTCAGTGGGCACATGGGTATCAACGCTACTACACAGCGGATTACCACTCACTACTTTTGGCCAGGGATGAATTCAGACATACAACGGTTTGTAAAATCATGCCCACAGTGTCAGAAAGTATCACCAAAACACCGGACACCACCGGCAATGTTGGGTGAATCGCCAATCACTGGAATTCCATTTGAGAAAGTGGCAGTAGACATAATCGGACCTCTCTCAGCAACGAAGAGGCGAAACCGATTCATATTAACGCTTGTGGACACAACAACCATGTGGGCCGAAGCAGTTCCTATGCCCAGCTGTGACTCCAAACACGTCGCTGATGCATTATTAGGAATATTCACACGTCTAGGATTCCCACAAAGGATCTTGACGGACAATGGTTCACAGTTTCGTGGTAAGCTCATGGAAGAGACCTTCAGACTTTTTCATGCACGCCATATCTTCAGTTCACCATATCACCCTCAGTCAAATGGACTTGTGGAAAGGTGGAACGGGACATTGATTAGTATCCTGCGCAAAATTGCCCAGGAGAAGACAGAGGATTGGGACTTGTATTTACCCGCAGCTTTATTCGCTTACAGGGAAGTACCCCATCACTCAACAGGTTTTGCTCCAGCCACACTGTTGTTTGGACGACCAATCAAGGGACCACTTGAGGCGTTACTGCGAACATGGACTGATAATACTACAGATGATACAGTCGTGACTGCATCTACATATGTTGCCGAGTTGAAAAATCGTTTACAACACAGTTGGAAACAAGCGAATGTCAATCTACGTCAAGCCAGACGAAGAATTGCTCGTAACTTCAACCGCAAGGCAAAGGATAGAGAGTTAGAGGTAGGAGAGAAGGTGATGTTGCTGCTTCCAACCAGTCAGAATAAGCTGCAAATAAGATGGAGAGGACCTTATGTAGTGACGGAGAAGATCTCACGTACCAACTACAGAATTTCAGTCAAAGGCAAGATGAAAGTATTTCACATAAACCTCTTGAAGAAATATCATGAAAGACCCTCAACCACCGAACCTGCCCATCTGATGGCCATGAGTGTGGCTACTGAAGTCGAAGAAGGATCAACAATGGGAGTCGAGTGCCAACTGCAAGCCAAAGAGACCTTTAAGGATGTGGAAATCAATCCCAACTTAACAAAGGATCAGCAAAAACAGATTAGGGAACTTATGGCAAAATATGCAGAAGTACTTACTGATAAGCCAGGAAGAACTGATTTGGAGGAATTTGACATGAAGTTGAATGACACAGTGCCTGTGCGAGTCAAGACTTACCCAGTTCCTTATGCAAAGCAGAAGACTTTAGAGGAAGAAATACAACAGCTGCTCACCGCAGGAATAATCTCACCATCTGAATCACCTTACAGTGCTAGCGTCGTATTATTGAGAAAGCCAAGTGGAGAACATAGATTGTGCATCGATTATCGACAGCTCAATGCTATAACTGAATTCCAGGCAGAACCTCTGCCTGATCAGAATAAACTCTTCACAGCACTCAACCGAGCTAAGTACTTTACTAGGATTGATCTCAGTAAGGGATATTACCAGATTCCTGTAAAACCGGAAGTTAGACCATGGTTAGCTTTCAGCACGCCTGGAGGACACTATGAGTTCAACGTTCTTCCATTCGGATTAAGTAATGCTCCCAGCGTCTTTACACGTATGATGAGAAAATTACTTGACCCACTACAGCATCCAGACATCAGTCACTTCATGGATGACATCCTGATCGCAACTGAAACATTTGAAGAGCATGTAGAAACCCTGCATCTTTTGTTCAGGCGCCTCAGAGAAACTGGATTGACGGCTAGACCAAAGAAGTGTCAGATAGGATTCCAAGAATTGGACTTCCTAGGTCATAAGATATCTCATGGACTGATAACTCCACAAGAGGGAAATGTGGACAAACTCCAGAGAGCACCTCGTCCAAAAACAAAGAAAGATGTAAGATCATTTGTATCCTTATGTGGATTCTATCAAAAATACACCAAGGACTTCAATACTCTGTCAGCACCTTTAACGGATCTTACCAAAAAGGGGAAACCAGAGAAAGTCACTTGGTCAGCTGACTGTGAGAGAGCTTTCACAGCATTAAAGCAGGCATTAACTGCTCATCCAGTCTTACATCTACCAGACCTCGACCAACCATTCGTGCTGCGCACCGATGCCAGTAACATAGGAATTGGGGCAACGCTGTTGCAGAGAAAGGGAGATGTACCATCAGAGCTATTCCCTGTAGCTTATGCTAGCAGGAAATTGAATGCAGCAGAGAGAAATTACAGTACTATCGAGAGAGAATGTCTTGCGCTCGTATGGAGTGTACAGAAATTTCAAGCATACCTATATGGCAGACACTTCACAGTGCAATGTGACCATCAACCACTCATGTTTCTCGCAGCATCTAAGACTCTGAATGCCCGACTTATGAGGTGGTCGCTGCTTCTTCAACCTTACTCGTTCCAGGTTGAGTATGTTCCTGGGAAAATGAATGTGGGAGCGGACTTCCTGAGTCGACACCCAGTGCCTGATGAACCAGGTCAATCAGATGCAGAAGAGAATACAAGGGAGGAAAAATGGGAACAACTTGATAACTGAAAATGTTGGAAACATAGTTCCATACCATAGAACAATCTGGAGTGGGGCCATGTGGCATAACGCAGCCAACATTATTCATTCATCAACTCATGCCGCAAAAAGAGGAAACAACATTAAAAGAAATTGACTTCACAAACGCAATTGGAGATTGGGACTTAAAACTTAACATCAAAACTGGAACTGAACAAGTGACAAATGACGTGGATTCTTGGAAAGATTTCATCAGACCAAGCTCAGAAAACCATTGGATAGGAAAACCACATGACCGCCTTCGCGCCAGTGCATAATTAATATATATTACTATTTCATCAGAAATGTTAATAAGCCCGCACTTTTGTCTGAACTCGCTCCATGGACGGATGTGAGAAGAGTGTGTGACCAAAAATTCAATGGACAAGGCAAAAGTCTGGATCCGAGGTACGTTTGTTGGCCCTTGATTAGACTAAGAACCCGATGTATCAAGTAATGTAAACCCATGTTTGTGTTGTCAATTGAAATGTATGATTATTAATTAAAACCTCTGAAATGTAAAAATGCTCGACTGTAGATTCTAACGACGCAAAGCCATTCCCGGGCAGAATATTCTCTTCGATGAAACTACAATCTCTGATATTCTTAGAGATAATTATTAACTTTAAGAAGTGCATTCCACTACTATATTCTATTCTAAACAACTGTGAGAAGTGATGATTCTAAAGCAGTCTTGTGCATTTCACCAGAAACATTGTTAAAGATGCATCACTATCTACAGCTGAAAAGACAGTTCGTGTACTAGAATAAGTGCCTTGTTCTAAAACAGACTTATCTATGCCTATTTACAATCTAGAAAGCTGAAAGTGAAATCAATCTTTCCTTTCTCCTTTATCTATAGAATTAATAGGGTTTGGCGAAATAAATATTTATATTTATGTCAAATTTAATTAGATAAGGGCACACATGAACTGCAACACATGAGAAAGTTGTGCTTCGCGGAACATCATCACGCGCAGTGAACTTAACTAATTACTCAACATAACTTAAAACACAACACCACTCCACACCACTCATCACCACACAACCCAACACTCAACATCACAACAACAACAGGTAATGGAAGAGAGTTATTAGACACAAGAAGAAGAAGTAGTTAATTGGGAAAACACAGAGAATTATTTATACACATTGTAAACACCATTTAGTGGAAGAAATGTTCTAAAGGTATGTCATTTATTTACATGCATCTTGACATATTCTCACTCTTGTCAACGTCTTACTGTACACGTTCAGTGACCCCGGTCAAATGAGAATTTACATACAGCAGGAACAAGTTGATACAAGGCGTACACCGTGTGATAATCTCTGACCACCCCAACTTAACCCAACACTAGCTCAGAGAGAAAAGGAGGGGAGGGGAACTAGTTCCTACTTCAGGAATTTAGATTCTTCCGACCTACTTCTTATTATTGTATTGGTAGGAATGTATATATTTATGCGAATATTCATCAGTGATCTTGGTGGCTACATACCAACAACCACCCAACACATCAGCAAATTAACCACCTAAATCAGACCTGAGGGAGGGAAGCCGAGAGAAAGAGATGAACCACAAGTGAGAGGGAGGATGACTTCGCTATGAGCAGAGCATGGGGAGGCCTTCAGAGGAGCTATACGGGCAGACCTGAAGTGGATCCATCAGTCAATGGACCATGGCTTACCTAATCCTCCAGTCACCAGGTTACTTTTCTCATAGGTTGAATACACACCCAATTTCAGGAAAACTACTGACATTATATGGTTGAGACACCACTATCATACTTAATATGTACAACATCAAAATGTTTACTATGTTTTCACACTTGTTGACATCTCATATATTGATGCTTGTTATTGCTTGTCTGGGACAATGGTCCAATGTGCAACTGTTCTATTACTTTGTGTAAATCACAATAGAGATGTATGTACTGACCAGAAGGCTCAGGCCAGTCAATAAATGATTAACATGAATTGACCTTCTGTTAATTTGTCAAGTTCAAACCTATCTGTGCCAACAACTTCTTTGTACATCATGTTGTCAAAATCTAATGTGATGTTTATGTGTTTGATTGCTTAAAGATAAATTAACTCCTAATGACTTACTGAATGGGGAAATAAAAAGACTCTAGATCTATCAACTGCTCAACATCCATGTTTTCTTCATCTAAATCAGGCTGAGAAACTTCTCCAGACTTTCCTCAGATTTGATAAACAATAAGGGGGCTCCAGAGCTATCAGAATCCTTGGAGAAGGGGCAGATTCCCAGTTAGTAATTACCATTCTTACCAGGGCCATAATCTATATCTCCTAGACAATACTTAATAGAACGAGGCCTGCAGATAACTCAAGGTTCATATTCTGGGGTTATTGAAGATAGAAGAGGATGGGGCTCTACATCTTTTGTTAGAGATGGGGCATGCACTACAGTGATCTCCCACTCCCTTCAAAAATATATGACAGTACCCATAGTTGCTAATTATAGAACTAAGGTATTCAAAGTGTGAGACGTTTCTTACCATTTCTTCATTTGTTTATTGTAATGTCTATGATGCCGTCGTCCAGATACTGAGTTGAGTGCATGGAGCGATACTGTGAGCTGTGAATTTTGTGTGGAGTGCTTTTACATATGTCCGCGTTCAGAAAAATGACGGAAGGCCGGTTACTGAACTAACTGGGTTGCCTTATGCAGTAATGTGAGACTTCAATCGACGATGAACTGTGTTGTTCGAGGCGGACTATGGTTTTCGCATTCTGGCAGCGGCATTGTGTATAATATACATCTTTTTGGTTTGTCGAGACTCCTGTCTGTTTCACTTTCCACATGGGTGAGTGAAGAGCATTTTGTTTGATATTCACTGGCACAGGAACGGAGAATAATGGGGCGACCCTTTGCCGTGAAGTTGAAGCCGCGACTAACTAACTTATTGTAATGTCTAGTTTTGGGTGGCGGGTAGGGGTATCCCCTATCAAAGGCTAGTCTACGGGACACCCTTGGGCAAGATTGAGTATCCATTAACCACCCCCCCTCTCCCCCCTCCCCCCCCCCCCACTCCCGAACCTCCCGATCGTTAAGCCATTCGAACATATAGGGGGTCGACATGGGGAGCAACTGACAAATAGTTGTTGGCTATGGCTCAAGTTTCGAGACGGTATGCAAAGGTTCAATGACTACCGTCACTGACCAGTATGGTATGGTCACTGTCAAGAAGGAAAGCAATGGCAAACTACCATTTTTTTCAGATGCCTCGCACATCACATATATACAAAAAGCTGTAAAGAAATTCCTATCGCTTCCTGTTTCTATCTTTTCACAAATCGTTGCAGTTGTTACAAGATGTTCTCGTTTTTGTCTTTTCATCATGTGGCCACAAAATAAAAATTGCACCATTCTGGTATTTGTGACAAGGTGTGACAAGGACATATTCTCACCGTCAAAATGTCCAGATTTGTCATTTTGACTGTCCATGGAATTTCCAGCATTCTTCTTTAGAATCTTATCTCTAAAGCTTCCACAGATTTGTTCGCATGTTTATTGCTTGTCCATGATTATCAGTCTAATGTTAGAACTGGTTCTAAATAACACGCAGACACTTTTTTTTAAAAACTAATCTCGAAATGTATAGCTAAATAAATGGACAAAGTGACATTCAGACGTATCAACTGATCTATTGATAGAGAGACAGACATTCAAACAAGTGGATTGGTAGGTAGGTAGGTCGGTAGGTAGGTAGGTAGGCAGGCAGGCAGGCAATCAGGCAGGCAGGCAGAAAGGCTGCAGAACGACGGACAGATGGACGGGAGGACGGGTGGACTGATCGACCGACCAACCGACCGATCGACCGACCGACCGACTCACAGACAGACAGACAGACAGACAGACAGACAGACAGACAGACAGACAGACAGACAGACAGACAGACAGAATATAGGATGGACGCAAGGATAGGTATGTTGATAGGTAGATAGGTTGTTAGGCAGGTATGTAGGCGGGTAGGTAGGTGGTAGATATTAGGCAGGTAGGCAGGTAGGTAGTTAGGTAGGCAGACATGCAGGTAGGTATATAGGTAGACAGGCAGGCAGGTAGGTAAATATGTAGACAGGAAGGCAGGAAGGCAGACAGGCAGGCGGGTAGATAAAGAGATCTATTCAACTAGAGGGGAATTAAACGCGTGTAAGAAAGCATGTGCTCACTAGATGGAGGTGATTAACTCTATTGTATCATGAACATTATACAAACAACTCCGATTTCCCATACCCCTCGCTAAGACTGCTCTCGGAAGCTCGTATATACTCGTATTTTGTTGACACACGATTAGAGCCGAGAGCGTCGCACTTATATAAAAAGCCCGTGTTTATCTGACGCATTCTAGTCATTGAAGGCGTGCATTCGTAATTAAAGTTATCGATTCAAGTGTACCCGGTTGGCCTGCCATTTAATTAGTTTCTTTGCTGTTGCAGTCGATGCTGTTGTTTTGTTTGGTGATCACAAGAATATGTATCCAGGATGTTGTCGATGTTGATTATTGTGTGTTTGTTTGTGGGGGAAGCCCACGGAGGGCAAGGCGGAAGGAACTGAATGTTTGTAGGAAGGAACTGAATGTTTATGAAAACGATACACTTTCTGTCTAATGCTTTGTGAGTTGTTGAGGTGGTGGATGGGGGAAAGGTGGAAACTGGGAGGATGGTTTGTGAGTTGTAAAGGTGGTGGATGGGGGAAAGGTGGAAACTGGGAGGATGGTTAAGGATGTGAAAGAAAAGTGAACAGGTAAAAATTGAGATTGATAAAGGCAATGTTTTCTCCAGGGAATTGAAAGAAGAGTTTGCATTGTACAGTCGGATATAAGCTGATGTTTGATGATAACTAGATATAGAGACATGTTGACACATCGATACACAAGATGACAGATTGTCATGTAGCTAAATATATATATATATAGATAGAAAGAGAGATTTTCGGAGAGATATATTGATAGACAGACAGAAATACAGATAGACTAAATGTTGGACATAAAGAAAGACAGATAGATTAACAATTAGAGAGACAGACAATTTTAAAGGCAGGTATGCAGACAGCCAGACAGACAGACAGACAGACAGACAGACAGACAGACAAACAGACAGACAGACAGACAGACGGACGGACGGACCGACCGACCGACCGACAGACAGACAGACAGACAGACAGACAGACAGATAGAGCGTTTTTCAGACAGACAAACGGACGGGTGGATGCATGCATGCATGCATGGATAGATGGATGGATAACTAGGTAGGTATATGGGGCGTTCGTGTGAAATCCGTTCGTGCCGCACCGCGCGTAATTGCGTACGTTGAACATGATCATGTCATAGTCATGTGATAAGTACTGATCAATGAATAAAAGAGCAAGTGCTTATCGTCCCACGATGCATAGGTTCTGTTTCTGACCGTTGAGAAAATGGCCGGGTTGATCCAAAATCCGCCCAAAGAGGCTCAAATAGCGGCGATTCAGTTTCTTTCAGTTGAAGGTTGTCGACCAGTGGACAGTCATCGAAGAATGCAGGCAGTGTACAGTATCAAATGTGTGTCGAAGACAACAGTGACAGCCTGGGCACAAATGTTTTGGAAAGGACGTCAGTTCACGACAGATCTGCGGCGGCCGGGTCAAGTGCAAATTGTTGCAACAGAAAAAAAAACCATCGCCAAAATTGATGCAGCAGTACAGATAAACCGTCGTTGAAGCATGCGTTCGCGAGCGAAAGAATTTGATGTGTCAATTGGGACAATTCAAAAGTTCGTTCGTAAGAAACTGCAAAATCGGAAGGTGTGTTCACAGTGGGTACCACGGATGTTGACCGACCACCAAAATGAGGAACGCATGGGATGGTGTTTGGACCACTTGCCGCGTTACAGAGTGGTGGGTGATGAATTTCTCTTCCGCATAGTGGCAGGCGATGAATCATGGTGTCACCACTGTGAGCCGAGCAGTAAACGATAGAGCATGCAATGGAAGCATGCTGGATCACCAAAAGCCAAAAAATTCAAGTAACAAGTTTCCGCTGGTAAGGTTATGCTGAGTGCATTTTTTTTACCATGAAGGGCTATTGTTGGCCGACTTTAAAGAACCTGGTGTCAACATCAACTCTACCCACTACTTGCAAACACTAGACAAGATGCAAAAAGCCATCAAGAATAAACGACCCGGCATGCTTTCTCATGGTGTGATTTTGGTGCTCGTCGGCATGTCGCAAAGATTGTACAGGAAGCATTAGCTTGGAAGAAGTGGGAAATCCTGCAACATCCAGCCTATAGTCCCGATTTGTTACCATGTGATTTTCATTTGTTCGGAACTCTAAAACAAGCTCTCCAGGGGCAACGATTGCACACAGATGCAGATGCAATGAACGCGGTAAACACTTGGTTCAATGAGCAACCACAATCCTTTTTTTTTGCGGACTAGGATTATTTCTCCGCCTACCTAAGCAATGGGGTGCTTGCCTGAATGCCTACGGCGACTTCTTCTGACCAACCCATGGTGCATAATTCATTCAAAATGAATTCTACCACACCTGTTAATGTTTCTTTAATGCTTTTGTAATAAAGCCATTGGAACGGGTTTCAAATGAACACCCCTAATAGATAGGTAGGTTAGGAGGTAGGTATGCAGGTAGGTAGGTAGTTAGGTAGGTAGTTAGGTAGGTAGGTAGGTAGGTAGGTGGGTGGGTAGGTAGGTAGGTAGGTAGGAAGTAGTGGATAGGGAGGGAAGTAGAAAGAACGAACGAACGAAATACTTTATTTTCAGGGGGTTAGGAATTGGGCACGCAGGCCCGTCTAACAATCTGCCCTTCTATCACTCTCTTTTATATGTTATTTCATTCCACATCATTCAAGGCTAACTGAGAACAGCAACAATATAACATATATGCATTATAAAGGCATGGGCAAAATGCAAACATCAATACTACACGACTCAGTAATATTAAATAATGGTGTGACACTTGTTATTAGCTATTTGGAATATGCTGGTCTACCGAAAGGGGGCTGGCTGTTTTACTAGGGTTTTATTATTATTATTATTATTATTATTATTATTATTATTATTATTATTATTATTATTTCTATTATTAAGGGAGAAGGTAATCCGTACTGAGATAGTGTTCAAATAATTTGCGTTTATATGTATATGGATTGATGGTCATGTCTTTGATTTCTTGTGGAAGATTGTTCCACAGCTGAGCTGCAGAGTACGTTAAGCTGGTTTTGTATAATCCAATCCTAGGCTTCGGAATGTGTAGTTTATTTAATCGTTTACTGTGTCTAGCATTATATTTAAACAATGGCCAAAGGTAATTTGGGGCATTCCGATGTAGGATTTTGTGAATTAGTTTTGCCGTATTGAAAAGCAGGTGTTTGTGGAGTGGTAGTAACTGAAAGCGTTTATGCAGGCTAGTATTGACAGATAAATGACTGCTATAAATTAAACTCATGGCCCGTTTCTGGAGTTAATAAAGTCGCTTTGTGCTTGAATTGGAACAACCGCCCCAGATTGCAGAGCAGTAGTCAAAATGTCTCTGTATGTGAGAAGTATAGAATAGTTTCCTTGTGTCCTCATCAAGGAAATTTTTAATTTGGCGAGTTGGTAGACTTTTTTCGCTGTTTGTTTAATGAGCGCTTGAACGTTAGAATTAAAGGTTAGGTTTCTATCAATGATTAGGCCTAATGTCTTGTGCTAAATTACACTTTCGACTGGCATGTTATCGATGTGAAGTTGAAGTGATCTGTGTGAATTTAGAGTTTGAAATCTTTGTCTGGTTGTTAATAACATTGATTTTGTTTTAGTGATGTTAATTTGCATAGGTTCGCATAGATCCACCTAACTGCATTATTTAATTCTTGTTGCAAAGACGACTCCAGCAAATAACAGCTTTCAGCGTTTGTGTACACTGTACAGTCGTCTGCAAATAGATCGCATTACGACGAAAGATGCAAAGGTAGATCGTTAATATAGATGGCAAATAATAGAGGGCCAAGAATAGAGCCTTGCGGTACTCCAATATTGAAGGCAATGGTTTGAGACAACGGTTTATTGTGTGGTACTATTTGCTTTCTGTTTGACAGAAAAGATGTTATTAAAGTGACTACATTAGGGCCAGTTTTCTTTGTCTCTAGTTTTTTAATTAAAATAGCATGGTCTATCATATCAAATGCTTTCCTGAAATCGATAAACACAGCACCCCATAGACTGTTGTTGTTTATATTCTGGTGCCAATTTTCTATCATGTTTGTTAGGGCCGTATGGCAAGACTATTTAGGTCGAAATCCCGATTGACTGTCAACAATAAGACAGACAGACAGACAGACAGACAGACAGACGTATCGTACCATCAAAATCAACACCTGCTACCAAATCGCCTTCAGCTGATTTCAAACTGGACTCGGTTTGACGGGAATAAAATTAATGGAACTGCGGTAAATTTCTGGAAATGTGAACAATATAAAATAACACTAAGTAATGCAGCTTTACAGAACATAATTACGAATAATGCAAGGTTGTTGCGGTGAGTAGCCTTCATCAGCAAATAAATAAATTCTCAAAAGACAACATATAATCACAGAGAAGACCCCCCAGTGACTACATACAGGCATAATAACGGGATGAGAAGAATACAAAGACGAAAAAAAAAAAATTAGAACAGTGAAGCGAAAATGAAAATACCACAGCCTGATATTCTGAGATAAGTAGCCATTTTTTTTTCTTTCAAATTTTCATTTTCTCTTCCCTTGTTTTAATTTTTTCACCTTTTTATTCTTCCCATTCCGTTCTTATGAATAATGTAGTCACTGGAGGGTCTTCTCTGTGATTACATATTGTGTTTTGTGTATGTATTTGTTTGCTGACGATGTCTAGTCACCGCAACGTCCTAGTATTGTTCGTAATTCTGTTCTTTAAAGCTGCATTACTTTGTGTTGAAATCAACCACTTCCGGTCAAGATGGCGGCGGACGGTTGTGTTGTTTTGAGACCGTTCCATTTTTCGCGTAGGAGATGTAATTATTTCATCTCTTGCGTGTAATGTGTGTCAGGATGTAAAACCAGGAGTTTCTTCTCAGGATCTGCGCCGGCGCTGCGGAGTTCGTGCATTGAGCGAAGCAATCCTTGAGTGAATTTTCGCAGCGTGTGTGTGTGTGTCTGTGGTGTTCGGTTGTTTCAAAATGGCAGAACATAATGTGTGCTCCGTGCGTTTAACAAGGCGACGTGATAGGCCGCAAACGGCTAGGCATACGAGGTGGGACAAGACGTTTGAGACTCAAGTGTGACCGTCTGGGCCTCATAAATACCCATATTCTATGTTGGAACTGTGCCAGCGTAAAACAACGGGGCCCTATTCTAGGAAACCTGTTATACAGGAACGACATCGTAGAGCTCCAGGAGACGAGACTGGGTGATCAGTTACTCCAAATTGCCGGCTTCAAATGCTTCTACAACAGGCGACATCTGGGAATGGCGATTTTCATTCGCGAAAGCATGGTGGCGTCAGAGCTAGACATGTCCAGTTGGGACAATGACGACATACAAATACAGGCGATAAGAGTTCAATCCGGTCTACCATTCGTGTTGGTTAATGTTTATGCCCGTAACGTGAGTGTGGATTCCCAGAAGTGGCAGTGCTTCAGTGACATATTAGGTCACGAAAGACATGTTATTCTCTGTGGCGATTTCAATGCTAAAGGCAGATCATGGGGAAACATTTCCTCCAACACACAGGGGTAGTGCTCGAGACTGCACTTGAAACCATTGACCTGGTTTGTATCAACAGTGGCTGTGTCACCAGGACAGCAAGCCGTCCAGGTGATGAGGACAGTGCTATTGATCTAGCGTTGGTTTCTCTTTCACTCACTACAGTGTGTAGATGGGGTGTCCTAGGGTACCACGGCAGCAACTACCACTCTTGCAGCATATTGGTGGAGAAAGGCAGAACCAGGCAGCACAAGTCAATGGTCAAGACTTTCCAATATGACAGTAAAGGACAAGATGTGGTGAGTAACATTAGGCGCGACAAGCGCAGAAAGCTTCAGGTCAGGAAAAGCAGCTGGGGGTGGCAACCATGGTAGAATTTTGAGGTTGAGAAGGCCTGGGTGGATAAGCGTAGTGCTGTAATGAAATGGCAAATGGCCAAGAAGAACAGAGCTGGTCATCCTAGTCCCTGCTTGCACTTAGAAAAATAGATGCACACAAAAGTAAGCTATTAAAAAAACTGGTTAAGGTGGTCACAAGTGAAAAATGGGCAGAGGTATGTCAAAGAGTAAGCACAGACAAGTCACTGAAATTGTTCTGGCGACTACATAAAAGCATGAGTGGGGTAGTTTAGAATAAGAGAATTTCTGACTTCCAAGGTGCTGACCTCATCTGGCAGAGGACTGACGAGGACAAGGGCAAAGCCCTCTTCGAACGGTCTCTAGGGCAGAGCAACCAGACAGACATGAGAGGCCGAAATCTGGCCAAGGAGGTCACCTCAGACAATTGCAAGGCCCATAACATTTCGGATGAAGACACAGTGACAGTGAAAAAAAATCAAGGATGTGCTTCGACGATAAAAAACACAGCGCTGCAGGGCCAGATGGAATAAGATACGAAGACATCAATAGGTGTACCGACAACGAGCTAGAGAAAATAGCAGACATGTACAACAACAGTATAGGGAGTGCTAGCATCAAGGATGAGTGGTTACACAGCTATCTGATTCCCTTGCCGAAGCCCGGATATCGAGTAATAACCATACAATAGGCAAGCTGCGGGAGAAGTTAATTTCCAGAAAAATATCAAGCCAGCTAGAGAGGCAAGGTGTTTTTAATGCTTCAGCTCCTTGGACTCAAGATAAGTCCTTTCCTCCTTAGTTGGATCGCTGCAGCCCTCTTCCAGCGGAAAGTAGTTTTTAGATGTGGAAGTTGCACTTCGGAACCAACAACAATATATCTTGGCTACCACAGGGATCACCATTACCCCCGGTGCTGTTCAACGCCTACACTGTGAGAATCACTAACGAGCAGATCAATGGACCGGGGAGTTCATTGTCATATGCCGACGATGTTTTAGTGTATCGCCAGGGTAAGGATAGAGATCAGATTTCTGTGGAACTACAAATCGAACTCAATCGCATAAGTACTTGGTGTGTTGAGGCTGGGGCAATGGTCAACGCAACAAAGGCAACAGTGACTTGGTTCTCGTTGAATAATCATATTGTCAAAACTCCAACACCAACTGTAAAGCTGTGTTTAGAGACTATGGGAAGAACACAGGCAATGAATTACCTGGGGATACGTTTTGCCTTGCTTATAAAGAGCACATAGACCAGGTGATAACAAAGGCGAAGCGGGGGCTTGGCTGCGATGTGGGTGATGGCGGCAGCAAACTGTGAGCAGCGCCATCTATGTCTTCTATACGAGGGGCTGGTCATGTCTGTTTTGGAGTACGCGATGGTGATCCTGACTCTCAGCCGTAAGCAGATAGAAAGGATGGAAATGATACAGAACGAAGCTATGTGCATTATTCTTGGATGTACAAGAGATACAGCATGCAGGGCGATGCGCTACCTTCTTGATTTTCTAACCATTGAAGATAGAATACAAATTTGCAGAGCACGCGCCTACCTCAGAGTTAACGCAAACACACAACATCCACTGCATAGTGAAATTATAAAAGTGAAGGGCAGCATGTTAAAAAGAGGAAGGTCATGGATGGTTTAAGTCGAAGACTTTCTTCAACAGGTGTGTTCACTTGAGGACTTCGAACCTGGCGAGAAGTGGGTACAAGTGCCAACATATTTTTGTACGTCCTTTTCAGTTTGCATCCAACTAGATAAAACATGCAGACAAGAAAATCCGGTTGCTGTGGAGGCTGAAGTACACGCGTTGATTTTCGAGAATTCGTTAGATGGGTCGGTCGTCCGACGCTTGAGAAGCTCATGGGCCTTTACGGCTCAGGCCGGAGGGAGAATTGTGAAGGAGGGCCCTGGTGCTTTTGTTGAGACCACAAGTAGCCTGACCATGGAAGTCATGGCAGTAAGTAAAGCAATAACATGGCTCGAGACACAGACATACACTAGGGCTTGTTTCCTTAGCGACTCAATGAGCATACTCAAGAGGATAGAGATGGGGTTGAACCGAAGAGAGTGGTTGCTGCCTCTGGAGCGGCCTCGGCTGGCAAAGATTGGTTTCGTCTTCGTGCCAGGGCATGCGGGAGTACAAGGAAATGAGCGGGCTGACAAGCTTGCAGGTAAGGCTACTGTGGAGGGCGGACACGCTATGGACCAGGCTGACATTCTGAATGCTCTATGAGAAATAAGACTTTTGTGAGAACCAAGTGATGACTGTAATCTACAACCATGGTCAGACTGCGAGAACAGCAAATTAAAAGAGGTGTTGCCAAACAAGAACACTACGCAGGAAGCCAAAGAAGATTGATAAACCAACACAGAACTGGTTACGTTAGCCGCTACACGCTGCGGGATTTGCTGAGGAGGGGATTCGAGCACTTATGGACTGAATGGTTCGATGTGCAATGAGGATGATCTGTCGACTAACTAACTAACTAACATTACTTTGTGTTATTGTATATTGGCATGACAGGGAATTATAAAATCACGCTTCACATTACCCCCTAAGCTACAGCGCCCGTTACAAAAGCATTAGCTGTAAAAATAGGAGTTAAACCTGAACACATATGCCAGTCCAGAATCAATAACCGCCCAGAAATGCTCGAAACCGCCCCTACCCCCAGGATTCGCCCCTGATATGAAAGTAACATATCCCGTGTGAGAGGTATTGACCCAACCATCCCCAGCCCTTCGGTAGAAGCCCCGGAAGAAAGAACCCCGGGTTTGGCGTTCGGGAGGTTTTGTCAATGTCCCCGATTTCGATTGGTTGCGACATTTCCACCATTGTTCGACCTCGCTATTCTCGGCCCAGGCAATGGTTTTTTGGTGTTTGTTCAAAAGTAGTAGTTATGTTGTTAGACCGTTGGAAACGATTCAAACACTGAAGAATACAGAACAAATAAACTCGGAACATCTGAATCGGGACTCGTATTAAAGGTGCTATAAAGTGCAATTGAAGCAAGAATCCAACAGACAAAAGAGCTTTATAATAATGCAAAATTGTCCAAGTCCCATATGTAGGAACAAGCTTGGGGCAATTATTGATTGAGTACACACGATTGAATGAAATAAACGCTGCAGGTACACACAGAAATTTCTGAATTCTGCTTGGGTAAAATGGGACAGGGAGAATCCAGAAGCCACGAAGCTGAACTATACATCGGCTGTCTTTTGGTGACGTTGTTAGGAATAGTTTATTTCTCTGGGGTTGAAATACTACAGAGTTATGGTAGACATTTTGAAAATGCATAACAGCTTTTGGAAGTACGAATGTACATGTTGAGGACACATAGTGTGTTTACAAAATTACGTAACTATGCTGGAGAGTAGCAATATTTCTTCCCTCCGCTTCTTTCTCCTACACTCTTTGTTGTTGTTGTTGTTGTTGTTGTTGTTGTTGTTGTTTTTCTTCTTCTTGTTCTTCTTGTTCTTCATGTTCTTCTTGTTCTTCTTGTTCTTCTTCTTCTTGTTCTTCTTGTTCTTCTTGTTCTTGTTCTTGTTCTTCTTCTTCTTCTTCTTCTTCTTCTTCTTCTTCTTCTTCTTCTTCTTCTTCTTCTTCTTCTTCTTCTTCTTCTTCTTCTTCTTCTTCTTCTTCTTCTTCTTCTTCTTCTTCTTCTTCTTCTTCTTCTTCTTCTTCTTCGTTCTCAGATAATCACGCTTAGTCCAGTTAAAAACAAAACACACACACAAATGCCGTTCACATATTCTAGGTGCCATCAATCTGTGATTTTGTCCCGATGATGCCATATGGCCAAATCATCAGGGCACTTTTCTCTTTGCCTTTCCCATGCTCTTTCCCCCAGAATGTTTGCCAGTTGTCACCGAGTTTTCATTTTTATTTCTCAAATACATTGTTCACAGTCAATACTTTAATCGGGTTCCTTCTAAGACCAGTTCAAAAGAGCAATGTAAAAATTTGAAACTGCAATTGTCTTTTCTTGATTGTTTCGATAAGTAATTCTGGATCAGTCAATTTGTCAGCGTTTTGCTTCCCTCAATTGGGCACGATATGGGAATAATACCCAATCAACTACCGACAAGAGCACACAGCCAACGACGATAAGTGTATAGATCCCCGAGGAAGACCAAGAAAACGATGGATATACAAGCTCTAGTATGCACTAAACACTTAACCATACGACTCAATCAAGGCAACACTTCTGTCCTTGGAACAGAAGCTCAGGCTATCCCATGACTACGCATACCAGCTAGTGTAGATTAGGAACAGTGGTGTCATTCTCCTGGGGGAAAGCAGGCAAAAAAGACCACATACAAGTAAGGAGTATGACTGTGGCAAATACTCTTATTTACTTACCAAGATTAAGCTCCGTGGCGAAGCGGTCAAGTCGTCTGACTCGGGCTCGGAAGGTTGTGGGTTCGATTACGGCCTGCATCTTTCGGTTTCACGACTGCATTTTTTTCTGAAACTCCTGGGTGTCGTCGGTGGAGGTACGGAGTTCGTGCTTTGTGCGACATTTCCGCGCTGCGGAAAGAGACTCAGCCATATGGGATAAAACCCACGCAAAGAAGTGGACCATGTCGACTTTTAAGAGACTTTAAGCTACTTAAGAAGAAGTTTCTCCCGCCAGCTATTTTAGTAACTCTTTACACTCCAAACTGCATGGTGTTATCAATGGAAGAAATAATTATTTCAAATTTGTTCTATATAGAAAGTGTAGTGAAACTTTACAAACACTCTGAATATTGCATGTAAGCTTGCAAACCCAATGTGCTTGTGAAATCTTCACCTATTCTACTCCATGAAAAATGCCAGGAAACAGAAATTTACAACAGCTTTTATTAGAATTAACGGGAAGGACAAAGTGCTAACGGCTCTGTGCCAGCTCTGAGGCGAAGGGGTTATATACGCAATTCTAATCCCGCATTTCGCGTTCGAAACACAGCTGCGGGTCATCCGGCAGCAGACCGCCATGAGTTGATTTTCATACAATGGTATTGGTGCCGCCGGTTCAGAAAGCAGTGGCAAATTACTGAACGTAAACTTGCCAAGAAATCACAACAAGCCAAACACTGCTGGGGTTGACTGCAACGTCCTGTAAAGGATATGCAACTAAGAAAGTGTGAATGAGAAAGAAACAGAAGAAGAACTCCCACGACTGATAAGACGTTTCTGAACGTCCCTTTGAGATGGCCTAGTTTATTTTAATCCATAAAAGAAAGCAAGTAATTTTGTTGAATAGAAAAAAGGTACATTTAATTGGTGACAGAAAGCTACTAAGGGGAAATAATAATAATTATTAATAACTACTCACAATATACGGTATACCCTCCCTTTATTTAAAAATGCAGAATTTCGAATATTCCGGATGGCATAGTTAACAGACACAATGAAAGAAGTTACAAGACGAATATATATATATATATATACGAATATATAGCTCTTCAAAGTCTAAAAGAACTGAATAAATTGTGGCGTGGAACAACTAACGACTAACGACTAACTAACCAAACAAAAGCTACAAAAATCAGATTGGTAAGAGCATGCATCTTTCCCTTTGCAACATACGCCTGTGAGACCTGGACACTTACTAAACAAGATGAACAGAGCATGCTTTTGAATATAAGCGTTACAGACGGGTTCTAAGAATATCTTGGATAAAGAAAAGAACAAATGCATCCGTACTTCAAGAGCTGAATATTGAAGAAGGTTGACTATTAGAGACGATAAAACAAAGAAAATCGATATATTTTGACCACTTGAAACGTGACGAAAGTTTGGAGAGAACAATAATGGAGGGGTATATGCCTGGGAGTAGAGGACGAGGAAGGTCAAAGAGAAGATGGGTGCAGGATGTGGCGGATGATCTCCAGATGGGTGTATCGGACGCGGCACATCTTGCTTATGATCGAGAGGTTTTCCGGAAGGTTGTTATGGGAGCGAGGTTCTACGAAGTTCATGCTACTGAATGAATGAATAAATAGTTAATAGTGATCTGGTTTGGACGCCACATACCTGGTGGTCACTGCTTCAGATCAGCTCGGGGCGGATTTTAAAAATGGACCTGGTATTCCAGGTTAACCCAGCTTAACATAGGTCCTAGAAAATGTCTTGGGAATTAAAGGCGGCAGTAGGGATACGGATCTCACCACCCACCTAGTCCCGACTGGTCTATAAAATATGGGTCTAGCATATGTCCACTGCTTATTAAGACGTGCAAAAGGATCCTTTACTTGCTTTACTGGCTCGCCGATACATTGGTCCTGGCTTCATCTCTCTTTGGACAGCAGGTTTTCCTAACACGATCAGCTGTGGGATCGCACCCAGCCTAGACGAACAGGTTAAAGTTCAAGGTTGTGTAACCTTGACGAGTCGTGTCGTGGTTCGGAATCAGCAGCAGGGTTAGCTGGTTAGTTAGTTGATTAGTCGACAAATCATCCTCATTGCACATAGAACCATTCAGTCCATAAGTGCTCAGGTCCGTTCCTCAGTAAATCCCACGCGTGTAGCGGCTAACGTAGGTGGGAGCAAATGGCCTTGCGTTGATTTCGATGGTATAAGGGTCTGCCATTTAGAATTGAATACCAAAATACTGATAGTAAAATTGTCACATAGCCAATAATTACTGGGGTTGAAATCAGCATCCTGTACAAAAGGACATGCTGACTGTTATATGTGAACAGTATTATTGTGTTGGGTTGTATGTTTAACACTGAAGAAGAGCGCGGACTTTTCAACGAAACGTGGGTAATTTGTTGTTGTATTCAATGTTAGTGGATAGCTCGAAGTTGATTATATTAACATAGAATCAGAGGAGAACATAGTGACAACAGGCAAGGACTAGGGGAAGAGAGGCAGAGGCAGACCAATAGCAATGATGCTGGATGGATTGAGACGGTAGCATGGAGGAATATCATTAGCAGAGTTGACCCAGAACACCAAAGACCGAGATATGTGGAGAGACATGCATGCCTACGCCAGTTGGCAGGGCACTTGATGATGAGAATCGGGGAATGGACTCGGCTAGCGATGATTTGAGAGACTGAAGAGAGAGAACATTATGAGTGGACCCTATGAAGCGCATTCTTATCTCTCATCCATTCTTATGTTTTTGCCGTTGGAGTATCTTCGAAGCTAATGATAAATAAAATACTAGATACTGCCCTGGCGTGCAAGTCTTAGGTCTTTGTATAATTGACGTCCCGACCTGATGAGTTGCGTTGTCCAGTTACCTTCTTGTCTGCCTTTTCTTTCTAAGGTAATGATATTCAAATACTAGACACTGCCCCTGGCGTGCAAGTCTTATGTCTTCGTTTTATTTATGTCCCAACCTAATGGGGTGTGTTGTCCAGTTATATTCCTGTCAGCCCTTTCTTTCCATTCAATTCTCAGAAAACTCTGAAGATTATTCGGCACCTATTTTACGAGCCTGTGTCCATTCCGGCTCTGTAGCAAACGGGTTACAAATGATTCGTAATCGATCAGAAAACGATGACAAACAGCTGAACCTGACAAGAAATCACAAACAGCCAGAAAATTGTCGGGGCTGACTGCGACGTCCCGTACAGGCTAGACAACTATTTTTTGTCCATCCCATAATTATTTACATTAAAACATAATTGCCACAAACCAGCTTCCTGGTATGGGTGTGTGATACAATAGGGACATCATAATGTGTACACCTGAGTGCACGGAGGGTGTGTGATGAAATAGGGACATCATAATTTGTATACCTGAGTGCACGGAGGGTGTGTGATGTAATAGGGACATCATAATTTGTACACCTGAGTGCACGGAGGGTGTGTGATGTAATAGGGACATCATAATGTGTACACCTGAGTGCACGGAGGGTGTGTGATGAAATAGGGACATCATAATGTGTACACCTGAGTGCACGGAGGGTGTGTGATGAAATAGGGACATCATAATTTGTATACCTGAGTGCACGGAGGGTGTGTGATGTAATAGGGACATCATAATGTGTACACCTGAGTGCACGGAGGGTGTGTGATGTAATAGGGACATCATAATGTGTACACCTGAGTGCACGGAGGGTGTGTGATGAAATAGGGACATCATAATTTGTATACCTGAGTGCACGGAGGGTGTGTGATGTAATAGGGACATCATAATTTGTACACCTGAGTGCACGGAGGGTGTGTGATGTAATAGGGACATCATAATTCTTCTTCTTTCGTTCGCTTGAAATATGTCTATAACTGCAATGATGTCTCTTGTATGAATTGAACTGTCTTTTTCAGTTCACACAGCTGTCCATAGAGTTTATCTTCCACTGTCGTCTCTCTAAGACATCATAATGTGTACACCTGAGTGAACGGAGGGTGTGTGATGTAATAGGGACATCATAATTTGTACACATGAGTGCAGGAATGTCCTTTGGTATTCTACCATCATCCATCCTCTTATCGTGTCCTATCCTTCTAAGTCTACGAAGGCTGAGCACGGAAGAAACCGTCACACAACCTGATCTTTCCAACACTTCAGTCAGTATTTGTGATTTTGTCTAGCCGCTTAATACCAAGTATTCTTCGCAGACACCACATATGAAAGCTGTTTAAACGTTTCTCTTGGTGTGAGTAAGTTGATCAGGCTTCACTGCCATACAGAAGAGTACTATGGACACATGCTTGATAGACAAGGACTTTTGTTTTGGCAGTAAGCTTCCTGTTCTTCTAGACTATTTTTGTTTACCTGTTCATTGTTGTTACTGCCATACTAATCCTGATATTGATTTCCTGATCTAGGGATAATTTGCTATTTACCACTGATCATAGATATGTAAAATGGTCTACTATCTCCAGTTCGGTGTCGTCAATAAAGATTGATGGTACCCCATGTGCACCTTTGTGACATAATCTATGTCTTCTTCTTGCTAATTGTTAAACCAAATTCAGAACAATCATTAGAGAATGTAGATAGTAGACCTTGTAATTCTTCCTCAGAGTGGGTCGTAATCGCAGCATCATCTGCAAACAGCAACTATCTGATCAGTACCCATGAATATGTGTGAATATCACACAAAATATGTGATTATATAAACACGCCAGTAAAATACGCCATAAATACGCCCGTGAATATCACACAAAATACTCCTCACTGCCCCATGTGAAAAGTGGAACAGACAGCAGTACCGACAAACCAACAGCCCGCACAGGCACGTACATGCATAAGGCCAGGTATTCTATACATGTGTTAGGCTACTACCGTACAAGCTGAAAAACATCTAATGGCAGTGGAAATGTGGCTTCTGAGGGAAAATGCAAAGAATACACTGGGCAGATAGAAAAGCCAATGACCAGGTCATTTAACAGGCAAATGAAAACTGTAAACGGATTAGAAAACATTAAACGTAGACAGTTAATTATTTTGGGGCACGTTATGGAAATAACTATAGAAATTGGTGACAACTGGCAAGATTGATAGGACAAAAATAAGGGGTAGGCAGAAAAGCAAATATCTGGATGGCTTGACCACCTGGCATGGTCGGGACAAGAACACAGAGCTGATCCACGACCATGGTGATGCGTGAGACCCTCCAAGCTTACCGGGTGGACATGTCGATGATCTAACCAGCGAGGCTCAATGTTTATAATCGGGACCTTTAATTCTAATGTTTACTAAATACGTAGCTCTGTAGTCTTGTCGATAGGATCATTATAGTTATGAGAGTGCTAATCAGTAACTAGAATTATATAGTTTTAAGGGTCTAAGTGTACGCTGAAAATAAGACATGACACGGGAAAAAAGTGTAAATATTATTTATTTGTACTACATTTTTGATCAAATAACATTTCTGTCTGTCTGTTTCTCTCTCTCTCTCTCTCTCTCTCTCTCTCTCTCTCTCTCTCTCTCTCTCTCTCTCTCTCTCTCGCGCGCGCGCGCGCGCGCGCAAATTCCCTCTCACTCTCTCATTCCCTCTCACTCTCTGTATATCCACATCTCTTTCTCTCTCTCTCTCTCTCTCTCTCTCTCTCTCTCTCTCTCTCTCTCTCTCTCTCTCTCTCTATTTGTCCTGTTTCCTTCTCCCTTCGAATGTCTCTCTCTCTCTTTCTTTTTGTGAGTCTGCCTCTACCTATCTGTCTCACTCAATGTCTGTATCTTTCCCTTCTCTTTCTTTTCTTTCAGTCTCTCTATGTTTTTTTTTCAGTCTGTCTCTATCTATTGTCTTTCTGTCTCTCTCTGTTTTTTTTTTCCAGGCTGTCTCTGACTATTGTATTTCTGTCTCTCTCTGTTTTTGTCAGTCTGTCTCTATCCATTGTCTTTCAGTCTCTCTTTGTTTTTGTTAGGCTGTCTCTATCTATTGTCTTTCTCTATCTATTGTCTTTCTTTCTCTACAGTTTTGTCAGTGTCTCTACCTATTGTCTTTCTGTCTCTCTCTGTTTTTGTCAGTCTGTCTCCATCCATTGTCTTTCAGTCTCTGTTTTTGTTAGGCTGTCTCTATCTGTTGTCTTTCTCTATCAATTGTCTATCTTTCTCTATGGTTTTGTCAGGCTGTCTCTATCTATTGTCTTTCTGTATCTCTGTTTTTGTCAGGCTCTCTCTATATATTGTCTTTCAGTCTCTTTCCGTTTTTGCAGGCTGTCTCTATCTATTGTATTTCTGTCTCTCCATGGTTTTGCCTGGTTGTCTCTATCTATTGTCTTTCTGTCTCTCTGTTTTTGTCAGGCTGTCTCTGTCTATTGACTTTCTCTCTCTCTCTCTCTCTCTCTCTCTCTCTCTCTCTCTCTCTCTCTCTCTCTCTGTTTTTGTCATGCTGTCTCTATCAATTGTCTTTCTGTATCTCTCTATTCTTCTCAGACTGTCTCTGCCTATTCTCTCTCTCTCTCTCTCTCTCTCTCTCTCTCTCTCTCTCTCTCTCTCTCTCTCTATCTATCTATCTATCTCTTTGTTTTAGTCAGACTGTCTCTATATATTGTCTTTCTGTCTCTCTCAGTTTGTCTCGGTCTGTCTCTTTCTATATTCGCTCTCTCTCTGTCTCTCTCCCCTCTCTCTGTTTTTGTCAGAATGTCTCTACCTATTTTCTTTCTGTCTGTCTCTGGTTTTGTCTCGCCGTCTATATCTGTCTATCTGTCTGTCTGTCTGTCTGTCTCTATGTATTGTTTTTATGTCCCACTCAGTGTCTGTATTTATCCGTTCTCTCACTCTCTTTCTCTTTATCTATCTTTCACTAGTGTGCTCTCCATAATAATAATAATAATCATCATCATCATCATCATAATCATAATCGCAATAATAATCATCACAGTCTTAATAATAATAATAATAATAATAATAATAATAATAATAATAATAATAATAATAATAATAATAATAACAATAACAATTCTACTGACAATACACAGCAACAACTTCTCATTCACTGAAAGACTTTAGAAAATGAGCGTGTATAGAAACAACATATACTTGTAAATAAGGAGGTATAATTTAATGGGTGTATTCACAATTTCTATGTTACAACAATGTACACTGCACACAACACACACGTAAACACACACACAAAAACAACACACACACACACACACACAAACAACACATACACACAGGGTCGTGCACTGTTATAATACAGAGAGGCGGCCGCATCAGGCGGCACCGTAAGCGGGCTTCATAAAGGGGCGGCACTTTTATAGGGGAAAAAAAACAACATATAAGTGGCAGCGTTTCGAAACTTGCAACATACTTAGAAAATCTACCTCACTGTATTGTGCGCGCGCGCGCACGCACGCACGCACACACACACACACACAAACACACACATACACACACATACATACAAATACACACAAAATACATACAACATTCATACTGACACTTCACAATTTACACAACCGCATACACACATAGCACACACACACACACACATACATAATTCACAATGACAATTCCCACTGCCCTCACACATATGCATAATACACACAACAGTCACAATGACAATTCACACTACACACAGACACACACACACACACACACACACACACACAGATATCACACAAGGCGTTCACAATAACATTTCACAACACACACATACAAACAAACACACTCTCACACACACACACACAATTCACACAGCACACAACACACACCCCTCTCACAAAACCACACACATACCTCAATTGCTTACTATTTAGTCTTCCGAACAGGCAGAACTATTTACACATCAATTATTTTACAATCTGCTCACTGTGTATAAGCAGGTGGTTATACAGCTATATAATCTGGTAGGATGTGTTCATGATAAAAACACACACAAAATAACATATACATTAACAGCACTCTCATTATCTCTTCAGTCGGGGTGGATTCGCCTGATGGCGAGGGACATTGTTAATATGGATAGTTAATCCACACGCAAAAATCAGTCCAGTTCTGCTAGAAGCACTTGTGTGAATTACGCTTGATTTTAAAGCGAACGAGCGCAAAAAAAAAAAAAAAAAATCCTCATACATGTTTAAGTATCTTCAGCCTGTCCATCCAAGAATGGAATCTCCTCAGCTTATGTCCTCTGGTGCCCTCTAGTGCCCCACTTAAAGGATACTCATTGCCCACTGTGACCCTAATGTACATTTGTGCCATGAGCATTTGCACTTATGAAATATGGACGGCAGAGCAAGAAATATATGATAAGACGAAGATTATATAGTACGAGAACAGAAGCAACCGGAAATAAACACAGTTAAAACAACAACAACAACAACAACAACAACAACAAACAAACAAACAAACAAATAAGAGAAAGTTTTTATTAATCATGAAAATCTAAGGCTCGGACAGTAAATCGGAGAATCAGACTAGAATTCTAAGATAGTCAGTCTTTCCATAGTCTGGTAAAGCGACTGCATAGATTGCGTGGTACGCACATGAAACGAAACCGAATGAAAGTTTGTTCCATCTCTCTCTCTCTCTCTCTCTCTCTCTCTCTCTCTCTCTCTCTCTCTCTCTCTCTCTCTCTCTCTCTCTCTCTCTCTCTTTCTATATATATATATATATATATATATATATATAAAAGAATATTTACAACATGTTAGTAATAAATCGATAATAATGCGACAATGGTACATCAGTTGGCACTAGGATTGTACAGGGCACTTGCTTCAACACTTGGCGACAACATTTCCATATCAGGATCATTTCTTGACTTTAGTCAACAAGAACAATTTCTGTGCGATCAGGGTTAGGCCGTCTGCAAGTTAATGAGAAGTAAATGTGTTAATGATTTCATCAGAAAAATCATTTGAGAATAACAGTAATGAAAGGTCGATAATCGTGAATTTTTGTTTTACACAGGTAAGGGAAATAAGCGAGAATAAGTAAATGCAACATACAATCACCACAAACATAGATATTTGCTGCACTTCTCTCAAACAGGGTTATCTTTAATTCAAACCCACAACAAGACAGACACGTTCTTATCATCACAAAGCTCTGGGATTGACCCAGCCTTATAACATGGTCATTAAACAATAATCTTGACAGTCGGCTTGGTTGTGTACTGACTACATCGCCCATCGATTCCGGACTGGTCTATAATAAATAAGCCGAGCACTATATACTCAGTAACCGGGTACCAGGAAATTTCTTGGGAAGCAAAGGTGGCTAGCGTGATATTGATCACATCACTCTAAGAGTGTCGGTTAATCTACACAAATATGGGGGGGGGGGGGGGGGCGGGAAGGGGGAATAACATCATATACTAAATACACATCAAGGCCTGTAGACGAGGGCTGCTTACTTATTTTATAATTTAACCGTAACGCTGCTGTGACTTGACTGTAAGGAGGTAAGTAAGTATGTATGTACGTAAGTATGTAAGTAAGTAAGTAAGTAGGTAAGTATATATGAAGGTGAGTAAGTAAGTAAGTGAATAAGTGAGAGTGTGTAAGTATGTATGTAAGTATGTATGTAAGTAAGTAAGTATGTATGTAAGTATGTATGTAAGTAAGTATGTATGTAAGTAAGTATGTAAGTAAGTATGTATGTAAGTATGTATGTAAGTAAGTATGTATGTAAGTATGTATGTAAGTAAGTATGTAAGTAAGTAAGTATGTAAGTAAGTATGTAAGTAAGTATGTATGTAAGTATGTATGTAAGTAAGTATGTAAGTAAGTAAGTATGTAAGTAAGTATGTAAGTATGTATGTAAGTAAGTATGTAAGTAAGTATGTATGTAAGTAAGTATGTAAGTAAGTATGTATGTAAGTAAGTATGTAAGTAAGTATGTAAGTAAGTATGTAAGTAAGTATGTATGTAAGTAAGTATGTAAGTAAGTATGTAAGTAAGTATGTATGTAAGTAAGTATGTAAGTAAGTATGTAAGTAAGTATGTAAGTAAGTATGTAAGTAAGTATGTATGTAAGTAAGTATGTAAGTAAGTATGTAAGTAAGTATGTATGTAAGTAAGTATGTAAGTAAGTATGTATGTAAGTAAGTATGTAAGTAAGTATGTATGTAAGTAAGTATGTAAGTAAGTATGTATGTAAGTATGTATGTAAGTAAGTATGTATGCAAGTATGTATGTAAGTAAGTATGTAAGTAAGTAAGTATGTAAGTAAGTATGTAAGTAAGTATGTATGTAAGTATGTATGTAAGTAAGTATGTAAGTAAGTAAGTATGTAAGTAAGTATGTAAGTATGTAAGTATGTATGTAAGTAAGTATGTATGTAAGTAAGTATGTAAGTAAGTATGTAAGTATGTATGTACGTAAGTATGTAAGTAAGTAAGTAAGTATGTATGTAAGTATGTATGTAAGTAAGTATGTATGTAAGTAAGTATGTATGTAAGTAAGTATATATGAAGGTGAGTAAGTAAGTAAGTGAATAAGTGAGAGTGTGTAAGTATGTATGTAAGTATGTATGTAAGTAAGTAAGTATGTATGTAA